>VZQC01015009.1:1811654-2070936 GCA_009823505.1 Rhizomys pruinosus
CCCTATGGATAATTCTTTCAATCCTACAATGAAGCACAGCAATAGAATATAGGTATTTAAACAATACTATTGTTATGGTAGGTTATTTTGGTATAGACACAGATGTTTGGATGGTGTGTTAACCACGAATTCACATTTTTTTCTGTTAAATATGACAGGTCTTACTAGGCTTATACATCTCCTAACCATTCAGGATGTAAGCTTTCTTACCTTTCCCCCATAGAACAAGAGAAATAATGATGATGATGAGGTCGTTAAATTGGAGAGTCCTGTTATAGAGGTAATCTCTTATAAAACCGGTAATAACTGCTTCTTTTTTTTTTTTTTTTTTTTTTTTTTTTTTTTTTTTTTGGTTTTTGTTTTTTTTTTTTTTTTGGTCTTTTGGAGACAGGGTTTCCCTGTAGCCCCAGCTGTCCTGGAACTCACTCTGTAGACCAGGCTGGCCTTGAACTCACAAAGATCCACCTGCCTCTGCCTCCCAAGTGCTAGGATTAAAGGCGTGCGCCACCACGCCCGGCAAAAACTGCCTTCTTTAATTGACTAATAGACATAGGAACTGTGAAAAGGATTATTCTCTATTCAGAACCAAATATAATACTAAAGTCTCCTTAAGCTATGCACTTAAGCAAGATATATTAATACAGGAGCTCTGACATCAGCAACGGATTATTCTACCAAGGAGATGTTGGCCAGGGAATCCAAGACCCCACAAAAGGTAAAGGCTCCTTGCCTCTAAACTGGGATACCTGCAAGAAGAGAGGCGATAAGGCCCTGCTGTCGAAGACCTGACTTTAACATGGGAAAGATGTATTGAGACCACACATGCAAGTGTACAGATGGTCTCTAGAATACCAGAGAGTGTTACCAAAGGCCACTAAACTAATAAAGCAAACATGGGTCTCCTTGAGTCAAGCAAGACTCCTCTGTCAGCACCAGCTACACCTCACCTGCCTGGAAATACTATGCAGCAGAGGCAGCCATATGCCTGTATATCCCAAATCTAATTGGCTATTGGCTCTCTCCTTGGAGGAATAACCCATGGCTGATGCCACAAGGTTTTCTTTCTTTCTTAATGAAACAAGCTTCTGCTGCCTCTATTTTTCTTTTGAGAAGAGTTATGGAAGCGAACATTTTCAGATGGGGTTCTTTTGAGATGGTGGAGCAGGACAGGCCCTAAATACCCAACCCCTTTTGCTCTTCCCTCGGTCCTCCCATCCCACCCCCAAAGTCTGAAAACCCCAAGGTTTGCAGACCCAAGGACAAGCCTGAATGCTGTTCAGAGAAGAGTGTGGTTTTTGTGCACAGATGCCCAAGACAGTGCAGCATAGGGGCAGGGCCAAGATGCTCAGACACACCCCGGAAGTATCATAGAGGAGAGGACCTCTCAGCCAGGAACGAAATGCAGAGTTTTCAATAAATGTAAATGTCCCAACTAAGACAAAAACTAGGTGGGGGGGGGGCAAGTGATAAACTCAGATGTTTCTCTCAAGCCATAAAATACTATCAAGTGTGCATGGGTCAAAAGTTGAGATGTGGGCTGGAGAGATGGCCTAGCGGTTAAGAGCGCCGACCGCTCTTACAGAGGACCCGGGTTCGATCCCTGGCCTAGTGGTTAAGAGCGCCGACCGCTCTTACAGAGGACCCGGGTTCGATCCCCAGCACCCACATGGCGGCCGAGAGCCGTCTGAAACTCCAATTCCAGGAGGACTCCAGTTCCAGGGGAATCCGACACCCTCTTCTGACCTCCGTGGCATTGCACGACACGGGTGCACAAACTTCCATGCAGACAGTACATTCATACACATACGGAAATAAATAAAATTAATGAAAAAAATTTAAAAAAAAGTTGAGATGTAAACATTAAACCAGAAAGAAATCTAAAGGCACCATAAGAATTTTTTAAATCTGTGGATGGAGCCACAAAGCATAAAATAACATTTTGATAAATTTGGCCATATGAAAATAAAAGCGTTTGTATTACACTCTGTGTTTCTGGCTTTGTGAATACTGCATAGTGTGCTTTTGCCCTGCGTGGTTCTACCCTGCGTGGTTCTACCATGCAACCCTAGAGAAAAGGGGACCAAAAGGGGAGAGAGAACAGGGAGCAGCCTGCCCTGGGGCCCCTGACTGACAAGCAGGCATCACTGCGAAGCTGAAGGAGGTGATCTTCATGTGCGGTGGCTACGGCTTCATCACGATGTGTGTGCGACCTGAGCAGGGTGTGAGGAGAAGAGTCAGGGTGGCAAAGCCTGGTCAAAGTAGCAAAAGGTTTTGGAAAGATGTAGCTGGGTTTGGAAGGAATAGAGGGGGCTTCCTGGCTTCAAACACAGCACAGGTCAGAGGGCCTGGTTGGGGAACTGGTCTACCTTTTGGCATGTGCTCCTGGATCTTGGATCCCTGTAGGACCAATGTCTACTGTACCAGCACCAACGCTGCCCTGCTTAAGGGACAGTGTGAAGTTTCTTGAATTTTAAGATGTCTTCACTCCTCTGGCTGGACAATGACTGAGTGAGTGTTATTATGCCACAAGCCTGGAACTCTCCACTTCCTTAGAGAAGCAGGCCTTTGTATTTGAGATTGACAGAGAAGAAGGAAATAGACAAATTGGAAGGCCTGTGTTCTTGTTTTACTTCAGACCAAGCAAGTGACACCTTGGCCAAGTCACCTTTCCTGCCAGGACCTAGAATAGAATGCAAACTCCTCTCTTCTCCTCTCCTCTCCTCTCCTCTCCTCTCCTCTCCTCTCCTCTCCTCTCCTCTCCTCTCCTCTCCTCTCCTCTCCTCTCCTCTNTCATGTAAAAACAGTTTGCAAGCAGTTATTTGCCCCAAACCCCCCCAGCCCATGGGGTCCCAACCATCCAGCAGGGGGGGGGGGGGGGGGGCTTGTATGTTCACTCAAGGTTGAATCAAATGAGTGTCCAGAGTATATTGCTGTAATTTTACCATTCACCCCAATAGTGCCCTTATCATGTACCCCATGCCTTCTCTTCCGCAGATTGTTCCTAGGCTAATTAGTATACAAAGGGCCACATCACAGTGGTGTGCCGCGACAGGTTGTGTATGAGAAAGCAAATACGTCTACTTCTTCTGCTGGCGATCTGTTTGCTTGGGACTTCTGGTTAATTTTCGGCTGTTTCTGTCTATGGGGCTGCAGTTTGTTTCCATGGATAATTTTTCAATCCTACTAATGAAGCACAGCAATTGAGAATATAGGTATTTAAACATACTATTGTATGGTAGGTTATTTTGGTATAGACACAGATGTTGGATGGGTGTTTGTTAACCCATCGAATTACCTTTTTTTCTGTTAAATAGGACAGGTCTTACTTGGCTTTACATCTCCCTAACCATTCGGGTGTAAGCTTTTCTTACCTTCCCCCCATGAGAACGGAGATTGATGATGATGATGAGGTCGTAAACTTGGAGGTAACTGTTTATAGAGGTAATCTCTTATTAAAAACCGGTAAAACTGCTTCTTTTTTTTTTTTTTTTTTTTTTTTTTTTTTTTGGTCTTTTGGGCGGACAGGGTCTCTCCTGCTAGCCCCAGCTGTCCTGGACACTCCATCTGCTAGACCAGGCTGGCCTTGAACTACCATGAAGTCCACCTGCCTCTGCCTCCCAAGTGCTCGGATTAAAGGCGTGCCCACCAGCCCGGCAAAAACTGCCTTCTTTAATGCGACTATAGAACATAGGAACTGTGAAAAGGATTATTCTCTTTTTCAGAACCAAATGTATAATACTAAGTTCCTTAGCTTGCACTTAAGCAAGATATATTAAAACAGGAGCTCTGACATCAGCAACGGATTATTCTACCAAGGAGATGTTGGCCAGGGAATCCAAGACCCCAAAAGGTAAAGGCTCATTGCCTCTAAATGGGATACTTGCAAGAAGAGGGCGATAAGGCCTGCTGTCAAGACCGACTTTAACATGTCGAAAGATGGTATTGAGACCCCACATGCAAGTGTACGATGGTCTCTAGATACCAGAGAGTTTACCAAAGGCCACTAAAACATAATAAAGCAAACATGGTCCCTTGAGTCAAGCAAGACTCCTTCTGTCAGATCAGCTACAACTCACCTGCCTGGATACTATGCGCGAGCAGCTCATGTGTCTGTTATCCCAAATACTATTGGCTATGGCTTCTCTCTTGGAGGATATAACCCCTGGTGATGCCAAAGGTTTTTTCTTTCTTTCTTAATGAAACAAGCTTCTGCTGCCTCTATTTTTCTTTTGAGAAGAGTTATGGAAGCGAACATTTTCAGATGGGGTTCTTTTGAGATGGTGGAGCAGGACAGGCCCTAAATACCCAACCCCTTTTGCTCTTCCCTCGGTCCTCCCATCCCACCCCCAAATAAGTCTGAACACCCAAGGTTTGCAGACCCAAGGCACAAGCCTTCATGCTGTTCAGGAAGAGGTGGTTTTTGTGCCAGTTGCCCCTCCTTCTTTTTGCTAGTTGTGCGTGCAACAGGACTCAACCCCAGACTGGCAAGATGCTCAGAACACACCCGGAAGTAATCATAGAGGAGAGGATCGCCTCTCAGCCAGGAACGAAATGCAGAGTTTTCAATAATGTAATGTCCCAACTAAGACAAAAACTAGGGTGGGGGGGGGGCAAGTGAAAAACTCAGATGTTTCTCTCAAGCCATAAAATACTATCAAGTGTGCATGGGTCAAAAGTTGAGATGGGGCTGGAGAGATGGACCCTAGCGGTTAAGACGCCCGACCGCTCTTACGAGGATACCCGGGTTCGTCCCTGGCCTAGTGGTTAAGAGCGCGACCGCCCTTACAGAGGACCCGGGTTCTAATCCCCAGCACCCACATGTCGGCGAGAGCCGTCTGAAACAACTCCAATTCCAGGAGGACTCCAGTTCCAGGAATCCGGACCCCCTTTCTGACCTTCCGTGGCATTGCACGACGGGTGCACAAACTTCCATGCAGACCGTACATTCTACACATACAGAACATAAATAAAATAAATGAAAAAATTTAAAAAAAAGTGAGAGTTGTAAACATTAAACAGAAAGCAATCTAAAGGCACCATAAGAATTTTTATCTGTGGATTGGAGCCACAAAGCATAAAATAACATTTTGATAAATTTGGCCATATGAAAATAAAAGCGTTTGTATTACACTCTGTGTTTCTGGCTTTGTGAATACTGCATAGTGTGCTTTTGCCCTGCGTGGTTCTACCCTGCGTGGTTCTACCATGCAACCCTAGAGAAAAGGGGACCAAAAGGGGAGAGAGAACAGGGAGCAGCCTGCCCTGGGGCCCCTGACTGACAAGCAGGCATCACTGCGAAGCTGAAGGAGGTGATCTTCATGTGCGGTGGCTACGGCTTCATCACGATGTGTGTGCGACCTGAGCAGGGTGTGAGGAGAAGAGTCAGGGTGGCAAAGCCTGGTCAAAGTAGCAAAAGGTTTTGGAAAGATGTAGCTGGGTTTGGAAGGAATAGAGGGGGCTTCCTGGCTTCAAACACAGCACAGGTCAGAGGGCCTGGTTGGGGAACTGGTCTACCTTTTGGCATGTGCTCCTGGATCTTGGATCCCTGTAGGACCAATGTCTACTGTACCAGCACCAACGCTGCCCTGCTTAAGGGACAGTGTGAAGTTTCTTGAATTTTAAGATGTCTTCACTCCTCTGGCTGGACAATGACTGAGTGAGTGTTATTATGCCACAAGCCTGGAACTCTCCACTTCCTTAGAGAAGCAGGCCTTTGTATTTGAGATTGACAGAGAAGAAGGAAATAGACAAATTGGAAGGCCTGTGTTCTTGTTTTACTTCAGACACAAGCAAGTGACACCTTGGCCAAGGTCATCACCGTCTGAGGAGGAACGAATAGGAAAGAAAAAGAAGAGAGAGAAGCGGAAAGAAGAGAAGATCAGAGAAGAGAAGCGAAGATCCGGAATAGCAGAGCCGCGAAGCGACAGAGACGCGAAGAGGGACCTAGAGCAGAGAAGAAGCGGGTGCAGCGCAGAGAATCGACAGGATGGGGCAGGAAGCGCCTAGAAGACGACGCTCATGAGACTGCCGCGCAGCGCCGCGCCATCGCCTCTCCGCTCCTATCCTGTCCGCGTACGCTCATCCCTCCCCCCTCCACCTCCCCTCTCTCCGCCCCTCTCCTGCCGTTTTCCTTTCCTTTCCTGCTTTCCTTGTCCTTCCCTCCTTCCCTCCCTTCCTTCCTTCTTTCCTTCCTTCCTTCCTTCCTTCCTTCCTTCCTTCCTTCCTTCCTTCCTTCCTTCTTTTCTTTCACAGAGTCTCACTTTGTAGGTTAGCCCTGAACTCTCAACTCACCTGCCTCAGCCGCACAGGTGCTGGGATTACAGGCATGCACTAACACTCCTGGTATACAGAATCAATATTTTTTTTCAGTGCTTGAGCTTGAACCCAGAGCCTCACACAGGCTATGGAAGGATGAAGATGTAGCTCTCTCTACCACAGAGCTACATCTTCATCCTTCAGAGTAAAAACTGTAATGGCTATCAAAATGATTAGTATTTATTATAGTGTTTCAAACACAAAAGTCTATGAGAAAGCATCAAAACTGTAAATAAAGACAGGCCATTATTACTGAGTTCTCCTTTTTGCCTTCAGACTGCCCCCAGGCATTTCTCCATCTCTAAGTCAAGAGGATTAAGGCATTTGCCCACCAGGGAGCCTGCTGGGCCCTGATGTTTTATGGCTTGGTAATGAAGTGCTATTGAAACTGAGGGAACATTTAACAAAGTGCTAATTGCACAGTCCAGACAACAGTGGGGTGGAGCAACCAAGCCATTTCTTGGAGACAAGGGGAAACAATAGGTTTGGAGCAGCTGGAGGACACTCCGCCCAGCACAGTTTGCTGCGTGGAAGTAAGGAGTGCTCTGCCTCTCTCCTGACTCCTCTGGAAGCCGCCTTATACTTAGAGCACCGAGAAGCTTCATTCACGTGTGGCTTATGCCAGGAGCCTGGTGACTGACAAAGGTTTCCGAGGATTCCGGGATGCTGGAGCCTGCTCGGAGAGAAAGGCAACAGAAGGAGGACCTTGCTTAGTGTCCTCAGACACAACCAGCAGAGGGGCTCCCGTCCTGGCCCCAAGCGAGCAGAGCCCAGTGGCTTGCTCTCTTGTAACCTTCCTGAGAGCACATTTTTATTTTTATTTTTATTTATTTTTTTTTTTTTTGTCTTTTCGAGACAGGGTCTCCCTGTAGCCCCAGCTGTCCTGGAACTCACATTGTAGACCAGGCTGGCCTTGAACTCACAAAGATCCGCCTGCCTCTGCCTCCTGAGTGCTAGGATTAAAGGCATGCACCACCACGCCCGGCTAGAGCACATTTTTCTTAACCAAGTTATCTAAGGCCAGCATGGAACCAGTGCACGAGGAGTCATGACTCCAAAGCCCAAGAAACTGCATGGCCACAGCGAGACCATATACTAAGAACGGTATGTCTGGGGCATCCTGTTTCCCAAGTGAAGCCTTGGTTCTTCTCCATATTCCAGGTCAAGAACGCTCTTCCTCAGTGGTCAGCTGATGTTCTCCCAGCAGCTCCTCCCTCCCCTGGAGACAGCTTTACTGTTCACAGGACCCACTTTTCAGAGCCTATTTCAGACATGTTTCCCAAACCCTCACAAGTTCAGAGATGAAGATTGATCCTGAGAAATGTCATTCATCTCCAGAAAGTGAATAAAGGCCCCTGAGGTGCTCTTCAGATCAATAAGATGATGAGAGAACCCAGATCTTCAGGAAAAACCACCTCTCCCTCTGGCCCCGGGCCCCCAGGACACTTGCCTCGCTGCAGCAGGAGCAGCTGCAGGCCTCTGACCTCGGAAAAGCAGCAGCAGTCTCCACCCTGCCTGGGAAGAATGGCTCTCTTCATGTGGACTGCTCTGGGGTGCCAGAGTTCTCCAGGCCCCAGAGTGAGGAAGTGAATCAGCCCTTCCCCACCTTCGATCCCCCGGGGTTCCTTCAGTGCCCTTTGCTTGTGTGGTATTTGGACATGTTTTGTCAAAAACTAATGAACATCTCACTTAGATGCTGGAAACAAACATAAACTCCAGCCAATTCTTACACTTGCTGAGGGATGAATAAGCCCCTTTGGCTGCCAGGCCGGCTGGGCCCAACAAGTGAATTCAGAGGCTGGGCAGCGAGTGGCTGGACCCATCCATCACGGCGACGCCAACTGACTGCAAGTCCCAAGAGCAGGAGTTTTCAACCTTGGGCCTATGCTGCCGTCACTGTGGGCTCTGCAGAAAGGCGGGTGCCTGGGTTCTCCTCCCACAAATTCTGGGGTTCAGTCACAGAATTGGTATTTTAAAAGATCTCCCAAGCGATTCTAACCCACAGTCAGTAATGGGAACCATTTTCCTAGACCAGCTTTCTTTTTTATTTATTTATTATTATTATTATTATTTGTCTTTTTGAGGCAGGGTCTCCCTTTAATCCCAGCTGGCCTGGAGCTCAGTCTGTAGACCAGGCTGGCCTTGAACTCATAGAGATCCTCCTGAGTGTTGGGATTAAAAGTGGGTGCCACCACGCCCGGCATAGACCAATTTTCTTAAGCCTTGATGTGCAAACAAATGACCCCAGGATCTTGTTAAATATAGATTCTGATTCAATAGATCCAAAGTGGGACCAATAAACTCCAAGTGAGGTGACAGTGCTGGTCTGACAACCGCAGAGTAGCGAGAGCACGCTTTATGGCTCTGATGGAAGCTTCTGACCACGTGTGGCTACTTAATTAAAATGAAATGCAATTAACATGAAAGAGAACACACTCTCCCTCTCCCAGCATCTCCCAGTTGCCAATAGTTCCTCAGTGGAACTATTGGCTTCCCCACTTCTATGCTGGAATTTTGTCTGACTTGGGCTGTCATTATGGAGGTGAGTTCATTTAAGTAACTCCCCAGCTATTTGGAAAATTCTGTTCCCGTGCAGTCACCTCTGGCTCATATAACCTTTCCACCCCCTATTCTGTAATGAGGCTTGGGTGACAGAGGTTTGATACAGGAGGCCTTTAAGAGTATGACACTGGGGCTGGAGAGATGGCCTATCGGTTGGGAGCGCCGACTGCTCTTGCAAAGGACCCGGGTTCGATCCCCAGCACCCACATGGTGGCTGAGAACCGTCTGTAACTCCAATTCCAGGAGAACTCCAGTTCCAGGGGAATCCGACGCCCTCTTCTGACCCCTGAGGTTCTTGCAGGACAGGGGTGCACAAACCTACATGCAGACAGTACATTCATACACATAAAATAAATAAATAAAAATTTTAAAAATGTGTATGACAGGGGCTGGAGGAATGGCCTAGCAGTTAAGAGCGCTGACTGCTCTTGCAGAGGACCCGGGTTCGATCCCCAGCACCCACATGGCAGCCGAGACCTGTCTGAAACTCCAATTCCAGGAGAACTCCAGTGCCAGGGGAGTCCGACACCCTCTTCTGACCTCCGCGGCATTGCACGACACGGGTGCACAAACCTGCATGCAGACAGTACATTCATACACATACAGAAATAAATAAAATTAATTTAAAAAATTTAAAAAAAAGTGTATGACACTGAATAGATTAACTAAGCTCCAGTGGATGGATCCACACCAAGGCCATGAAGTTGGGTAGGGAATAGTAAGGAGGGTGCAGAAAGGGGAGAGGTTCTAAATACCATCAAAATCTATTGTATGAAATTCATAAAATTTCAATAAAAAGGGAAAAACAATTTAGTAAGAAAACTCTAAAAACTCATATCTTTAATTGCCTCGCCACACACAACTTGACACCTGAGCACATGGCTAAACCATCACGTGATCTCAGCCAACTCACTTTCTTCCGTGGCCCTCAACTCATGGAGGAGTTAAAGAGGCCAGGCACAGGGCTGGAAGTGTGGCTTAGCAGATAAAAGGACTTGCCACAAAGCAAGGAAAAAAATTGAAAGATACTTACAAGGAAAGAGTTGGATAGTTAGTATTTACAACACTAGTCAGGTGAAATGAGATGCCTGCTATCAGTTGTCTCTCTCTCTCTCTCTCTCTCTCTCTCTCTCTCTCTCTCTCTCTCTCTCTCTCTCTAGTGGTCTTTCCAGTTATATCCAACTATGCTCTTAGGCTGCAAGACCAACATGATGGTCCTGTTCTCCATCCCAGGGAAAAGCTGTGCTGGAGTCCTGACCATGGAAAGAGGCACTGATGAGTCCAGCCCCTGCGTTGAGCTTCCTGTGGAAAGCATGGTACTGTGGTGTCATACTTATTGCTTCATGCACTCATCACACCAAGGCCCAGGGGAGGGAAGTGGGGGCCGTGCATGGGATCCTTCTCTCTCAGCCCCATGGGACTGAAGTCTGTATATGACTGGAGGAAGACTCCAGGCCAGGGTCCTCATGAGACAGGGAGCAAAAGCCACCAAGGGGGCCTTGCTGGAAGCCCAGTATTACATGTGGAGGGCAGCATGCATATGCAGACAGGTTTCTGAGGATCTCTTTTTTTAGTACTTTATTTATTTTTCATTTTATGTGTATGAGTATATCGCCTACATGTGAGTGTACTTGTGTGGTGCAATGCCCACAGAGGCCAGAAGAGGGCGTTGGACCCCTAGAACTGAAATTGCAGACAGTTGTTAGCCGCCATGCGGGTGCTGGGAATCGAGCCTGGGTCCTCCGCAAGAGCAGCTAGTGCTCTTAACTGCTGAGCCATTTCTCCAGCTCCATCTCTGGGTATCTTAAAAAATCTGTTACTCCATGGGACAGATGTACACAGGCTTCTTTCACTGCCCAACGTGCGTGAAGAAGTTCTTTTCAGCTTAGAGCTAGGCAGGGTGCCTCTACAGGTGACGCAGGTGGTGCGCCCCAGCATGGAAGATTGTACCACATCACCTCACAATAAACTGTTTCCACTGGCTCACCTCAGTTTGGCTCTTTATGTGACTATCTCCTCTCCCGTGAAAAGCGGCGATATCAGCGAAGGAAGGATTCATGTCTACTGGACCACTTCTTGCGTCTCCACACCTTTGGCTAAGTGCTTGGCACATGGCTGGTGCTCTGCACAGTGGAGCTGAAGGAAGGTCAGTACCAGAAAGACAATCAAAGAGGGAAAGTGTGTCAAGGAAGTGGGGGCTTGTGACCCCAGGAGCTGGCCTGAGGGCTGTGGTCTGGATTGAGGGAGTAGAAGACATTGACACATCCCAAGCCAGTGCCTGGGATGGAAAAAGACAAGGTGCCCTCTTGGGTCTGTGACGCACAGCCATGTTGTTTTTGGCACCCGAGCCTCCTAGGATCTAACCACATGTTCCCTAGAGCTTTTCAGGGACTTCCTGGAGGGCCAGGCCTACCCCACCCATGGATGGGGTAAACATGCTTTCCAGAGAGCCGACTTTCTCCAAGGGTATGCACCCGGGAGACCCAGAGGTGACCCAGTTGCCTTCTTGTTTTTTGTTTGTTTGTTTGTTTGTTCGTTTTGTTCTGTTGGCTATGAGCCACCTTGAAGCATTATCTGTTAGGAACCTGTGAGAGGCCGCAGTGGGAAGGAGGGTACTGTTGCAGAGTCTTCCTCTCAGTTCTTCCATGACGCTGAAATCCAGGAGTCAAGTTCTCATCCTGGGTCGTCTCTCCCATGGTGACCTCAACTCCTTCTGAAGAAATGGAACGCAGAAGTGACCTCTCGCTCCTGAGAGAGGGAATATTCTGAGAGGGGCCAAAGCCACACCTCTGAAGCAGGCTTTTTTCATCCGTCTGTCTTAATTCATTTTCTGTTGCTATACCAAAATTCCTGAGATGTCATAAGGGACACTGTTTTGGCTCACATTTCTGGAGACTGGGCAGTCCCAGTTCATGGCACCAGCACAGGCTTCCTGCTGGTCCATATCATAGCGGAAAGGGGGAAGGCAAGGGGGGAGGAAGAGCATGAGGAGCAGCCTCCAGCTCAGCGCACTCCTGAAAAAGCGAACCCATCCCCCAGAGAAAGGCTCTGCTCAGACGAGGGTCATCTAGAGGCCCATTCCATTCGAAACCCTGCCACAAGGCAAAAGTCATGAGTTTCAGGACAACAAACTATAACCAAGCCATCGCACTCTTCTCCTTAACTCTGCTTTCCTTTCTGCCACTGTTAGGCCAGCTCCCACCCTTGCCATTTGACCTGCCTGCATCTAGGGCATATGACCCCAGGTACCTGTAGCTGCTGGCCGTGCGGATCTCATCTTCTCTATCTCCAGGGCCACACATGGATACCTATCCTCCAGTATTTATTTATTTATTTATATTCATTCATTCGTTCATTCATTCACCCATTCATTCTTATTGGTGTGGGGAGGCAGCTAGAGGTTGATGTCTTCAGTCACTGTATTGGTTTGAGACAGGGTCTCCCACTAAACCTGAAGCTTTCTAGGCCACCAGCAAGCCCCAGGGATCCTCCACTCTCCAGGGCTGAGGTTACATACACTACCACTGCACTCGGCTTTATGAGGGTCCGGGGGTTGAATTTAGGCCCTTGCTTATGCAGCAAGCATTTTGCCAACTGAGCTGAGGGAGGGAGGGATGGCTTAAGGCACAACTCCATGATACTTGTCATGTTCAAGTACATTAAGAGTTCAAGGAAGCCAGGGTGATGGGAAGCAGAGTCCCACTTCGTCTTGTCTTGCGAGTTGTTGACTCCTCAAAGGCATCTCTTGAAAACACTCTGCTCTACTCGTCCTTCATGCTTTCTGGCTCTAAGAAGCAGCTGTGGTTTAATGTAGAACCAATTCCTTCACATGGAGCTTCTGCTGGGAGCCTTAGGCTTTGCTTCTTTGAGGCATTTGTATTTCTGTCTGTGCCCCGAGAGCCATCACGGGCTGATAAGGGACATATGGTCTTTAAAGTCAGAAAGCTGCGTGATTCAAGAAAATGCAAGGTTTAGTATGAAAAGGTTTTGGTAAAAAAAAAATGAGAAGAACTTAATGGATAAAAAAATGTAGCCATGTTTCAGAAAGCAAGACCAACATGGCGGCCATCTTTAGTCTCCCCACCTCACCCAAAGGCCTGGCTAGCAGGAGACATGTGGAAGCGGTACAAATAGCAGTGAGGCAGGGCTGAGCCAGACCCAGGGACAACTAGCACCCTTGGAGGCTTCTTCCATCCCTGTCTTAATTTCATCCCTTACCTCTGGGTCTTCTTCCTCCAGGCCTTTGTGGATTACTCTGCTCTAGAACCCCTGCCATGTCTCCACTTTCGTTCGGACCCATTCCACACTCTCATGTAGGACTGCACTTCCTAACCCCAAGCACGTCCCCTAGAAAACCTTCCTTTGCTTAGTCTATGGCTTCTGTAATACTTCTTCATTAAAATATTTATTTATATTTTTATTCCCATATATTAGTGCATTACCTGCCTATATATAAGAGCATCCATGTTGTGCAATGCCCCAAGAGGTCAAAAGAGAGTGTCAGTTCCCCTGGAACTGGAGTTATGACAGTTGTTAGCTGCCGTGTGGGTGCTGGGAACCAAACCCAGGTCTTCTGCAAGAGCAGGCAGTGCTTTTTTTTTTTTTTATTTTTTTTTATTTTTAAGGGATTCTACAATACAATGACACAGTTGTTTGCAGATAGCATTGATGTCACTCATTATGTCATACAATCAGGTAATTGGTGCATTTTGCAAGTATCTATGTCCAAATTTTGAACAACCCAAGGCTCCCACAGACCATTTGGAGAAGCTTGTATGCCCAGACATGTTGATCAATCAGGAGTCCAGACTATATTCCTATAGTCTCATGATTCACCCCTATCTCTCCACAGCCCTTACAATCTACCACGCCTCCTCTTCCGCAGTTTGTTCCCTGGACTTTGGGAAAGGGGCACAAGTGGGTGAGAAGAAAACAGTGCTTTTAAACTCCAAGCCGTGTCTCAGCCCCCTTTGCTCCCCTCCCCTCCCCTCCTCCTTCCCTTGCACCAATACTGCTTTTCTTCCCTCCTTCCTTCCTTCTCTCCCTTCCCTTGAATAGAAACGATTCCCTACATTCTTGATCGTCATTTTCCTTTGTGTCACCTTGGATTTTAGTGGTAGCGACTGAATCTCCTCTGCATCTCTACTTCATGCAGAAAAAGGTGTCTAGCATAAATGCTAAACTGAATTTGTATGGCACTGGGACAGGCCTGAGGTTGGGCGGGATTCTTAATGCTGTTTGCATTTGAGAACACATAGTAACACATTTATGCTCCTATGGAATGGAATGTACACCATAAATCTGGAAAAACCCTAACCTGGACAGTCCTGATCCTGTTACTCTGGCCCAAAAAAATGCCAAAGGAAAACACAAGCAGACCTCGAAAGGCTGTCTGAACTGAGCCCAACCAACAGAGGCTGGGTGTCGGGGGGCCAGGCCCACCCCTCCTCCAAGGCTGTGTGAGGCATGTCATTCACCACCTCCCATATTTGGGGTGGACTCACCTCTTCGGAATGTGAATCCTTCCTTACTTTATCACTATTTTTAAGTGGATTTAGGTAGAGGAAGAGAAAGAGATCTTTTCTTTACAGTCTACCTATTAATATCTTTCCCAATAAGGCTGTGTCTACATAAGTCTAAATTTGGGCCAGGGATATAGCTCAGGGGTAGAATGCTTGTCTACCATGTGTGAGGCCTTGAGTTTAATCTTCAGAAACACACACACACACATGCCTAAATTTAATGTCCCCATAAAAGAGAGAATAAGAGTGAAATCATTATTTTGTCTACACAACAGGCTACTGACTTAGTTGCTCTGTTTCCCTGGGTTATCTGATTTAGGGTGTCTACACTGTCTGTGCCTGTTCAGTTCTAACTCCTGTTCTGCATGCTATTCCTAAAGGTGTGAGTGAATCATGGTGCCACACGGGACCCTCCTCCTCAGACACCTAGGCCCTTTTTCTTACCAAGTAGGGAGGAAAAAGTGTCATTGTTCCAGTCCAGTCGCTCTAGAGACTGGTATCTCTTCATCTACCTGACAAGGACAGAAAGGTTTTTCACATTAAGTAAATGAACATTTACTTTTATTAAGTTTAATGGAAACTTTTCTAAACTGGAATATTACTCTGTCTTTGATAAAAGAAGTTTTTTTGATTTAAAAAAAAACCTCTGAATTCATATTTTACCAGGCATTTAAGTTCCTTATCATGAGTGTAGGAGACTATAAGTCAGGATACTCCCGGAACCACTGTATACTGTATCTCCCTAGACCTTGTGCCCACTGACCCTAGGCATCATGTTTTATATTCATTCATCACCTTGTTGCTTCTTTTTTTTTTTTTTTTTTTTTTTTTTTTTTTATTTTACATTTTTTTAAATTTTTATTTATTTATGTATGTGTATGAATGTACTGTCTGCATGCAAGTCTGTGCACCCGTGTCGTGCAATGCCGCGGAGGTCAGAAGAGGGTGTCGGATTCCCCTGGAACTGGAGCTCTCCTGGAATGGGAGTTTCAGACGGTTCTCGGCCGCCATGTGGGTACTGGGGATTGAACCCGGGTCCTCTGTAAGAGCGGTTGGCGCTCTTAACCGCTAGGCCATCTCTCCAGCCCCACCTTGTTGCTTCTTTCAATCTGCTTGTATGTAGTAACATCAGTGTCATGCAATGCCTGCGGAGGCCAGAAGAGGGCACCAGATTTCCTGGAACTGGAGTTGTCGGTGGTTGTTAGCAGCCATGCTGGGAATTGAACTCAGATCCTTTGCAAGAGCAGCCAGTGCTCTTAACTGCTGAGCCATCTCTCCAGCCCCCCTCCCCAATGGAAAGTTTTATATTAGTGCTTAGTTGGTTGTAGAATTTAAATAATTCCCATAGTTTATTTCAGCTTTGTCAAGTTAAATTTTTAATTTTATTTTGCTTTTATTAGTTCCTACCTCTGATAACTTTGTTCCTAATTACAAGGAGTGGAGAAGTCAACCAGAACTCTTTTTTTTAATTTAATTTATTTTTGTATATGTACTAATGCACTGCCTGCATGCAGGTTTGTGCACCCGTGTCGTGCAATGCTGCCGAGGTCAGAAGAGGGTCTCGGATTCCCCTGGAACTGGAGTTCTCCTGGAATTGGAGTTACAGACGGTTCTTAGCCACCATGTGGGTGCTGGGGATTGAACCCAGATTCTCTGCAAGAGCAATTGGCGCTCTTAACCGCTAGGCTATCTCTCCAGCCCCCAAACCTAGATTTTTTTTTGGTCTTTTTGAGACAGGGTCTCTTTGTAGCTCCGGCTAGCCTGGAACTCTCTCTGTGGACCAGGCTGGCCTTGAACTCACAAAGATCCACCTGCCTCTGCCTCCCAAGTGCTAGGATTAAAGGCGAGCGCCACCACGCCTGGCTCAGAACTCTTATATGTAGTTATAGCCATTGTCAGAGTTAGAGGAGAAATCGAGAGTCAGCTAACAAGAGTCCACTAACAATGGGAGGGGGCACTTCTTTGGCATTCTCAGACAGCCTTCAGTTTTAGCCATGTGCTTTGTATTTTCTCAAAAACTTTTTTTTCCCTATGAAGTTTTTGTGATCACTTGCATTTGAAACCAGTTGTTTGACTAGATTTATAGTTGCCTATATGTTGCTTGCATCATCAAATAAATTCTATTTTGTGGGGACCAGCAAGATGGTCAGTGGGCAAAGACCCTTACCACCAACATGGCCTGAGTTTGATCTGCGGAACCCACATGGTAGAAGGAGAGAAGGACTTCCACGAGTTCTCCTCTGATCTTCACATAGATATCCTATGGTATGTGCACACATATACAAAATAAGTAAATAAACAGATAAGTGTAGAAAAAATCTACTTTGCATCTAAATTAATTAGGTAACAAGTACTTACCTAAAAATTTCCTCCTGTGTGCACTCTCCTAGGTACACTCTCCCTCCCCCCAAAACTCTCCACTCTAATTGAAGAAATGAGTTCAGTGATCATAAGGGAGAAAATGAAAATTATATAAAAATATGGGTAGCTTAACAGTCTAATGTTAGATGTATAGGCGGTAGAGACCAGGAGGAAGGCAGAAAGAACGACATTGCATCCCAAAGATCTTAGGAGCAGCATGTCAGAGATCTAGGGTGATCCTGACAGCTTTGTCAGGCTTGGTCTTTCTGCCTTAGGAAAGCCATGTCCCAAAGCCTTGAAACACTGCAGAGGCTGAGGCGGGGAACACCAACTTGAATCAGGTGGGAAGAAATTTAAAAGGCCATAGCCCATGGATAGAAGGAGCCACCTCCACCCAGACTAGACCGACGGCAGTGGCATCTCTCAATAATGAATGTCAGTTCCCTTCCCAGCCAGCCACTTGCACCAAAATTAAGTTTTGCAGACATGGAATTCCTATTTCTATCCTGAGAATGTTCAAAGCATGAGGTGAGGTGAGGGTACGCCCAGAACAGCCCCCATGCTCAATGAGCCTAGTCCACGGAGGGGGTAACTTCTTTTTTTTTTTTTTTTTTTTTTTTTTTTTGTCTTTTTGAGACAGGGTCTCCCTGTAGCTCTGGCTGTCCTGGAACTCACTCTGTAGACCAGGCTGGCCTCAGACTCACAGAGATCCGCGTGCCTCTGCCTCCCAAGTGCTAGGATTAAAGGCGTGCACCACCACGCCCGGCATTTATTTATTTCTGTATGTGTATCAATGTACTGTCTGCATGCAAGTTTGTGCACCCGTGTCGTGCAATGCCGCGGAGGTCAGAAGAGGGTGCCGTATTCCCCTGGAACTGGAGTTCTCCTGGGGCTGGAGAGATGACCTAGCGGTTAAGAGCGCCGATCGCTCTTACAGAGGACCCGGGTTCGATCCCCAGCACCCACATGGCGGCCGAGAACCGTCTGAAACTCCAATTCCAGGTGTAACTTCTTCTAAACACTCCCAGCTTCTAGGAGGAGACAGAAATCCAATCTCCAGATAACAAGGGTACTGCTTAAGTCAGGCCCGAAATTCCGAGCTTCTTTTGGCCTAAAGTTCTCCGGAGGACCATCTCATTGCTGAAGAAAAAGAGCTATGTGGGGACTTTTCCTCCTTGGTTTCAAAGGAGACACCAGGGAAGCGTTGGCCAGGGAAGGCGGCTTGAGCTAAGGTGCCGCAGGCCCCTCCGCAGGGAAGGGGAGGTGAGGCGGGAAGCCGGGGGTGGGGGGGGATGGGGGGGCCAAGTAGGAAACTCCGGCGCTCCCCCCACACCTCACAGAACTGAGTCCAGCTGGAGCAGCCTCTGACTCCCTGGCCAGGGATGCGGAGTGGCCAACCGTCCCTGGCCAGAGCAGCTCTACCCCGGCTAACAGCGCCCACTCCCCCCACCCCCGGGATTCCTGGACCCGGGCCAGCAAGAGACGGGAACTAGACAGTCTCCCTAAGCCGGCACCGGGCACCAGGCTCCGTTTTGTGTGGGCTCCCTCGGTTCTCTGCGGTTCCTTCAGTCCCTTCTCGGGCCTGCCCCGCCTCCCACACCTTCACACAGGTCTCCCTCTGTGCAGGAATCCACCAGCCCCCTTCCTGGCTATCCGCTCGGTCCCACGGCTGCCGAGGAACCAGAGGAGGCTCTTTCATCGCCTAGCTGGATGGGGGAGGGGGGTCGCCGGGAACATCCAGGTGGGAGTCGGGGCAGGTACTGGAAGGCAGGTCGGGACAACTCCCCAAACCTGGCTCACCCGTCCTGTCCCCCAGATGTGGGACTCAGGGACAACTTCATTGGCCCTTACTTGGGGACAGCCCCCAACCCCCGCGCGCGTTTTCGGGTCCCCACTTCTTTGGGCTGCTTCCCTCCGGGTCTTCTAGGTCCCAGGTCTAGGGCTCCCCGCCCGTGCCTCTGCAAACACCCCCCTCCCCGTCAGAACCCCGAGGGGAGGGGCCGAGGCCCCCCTTCCTGCCTGTGGTCGGAGGGGGCAGTGCGGCAGTCCCGGGTGGGGGAGACCGACTTGGTGCCCCGCCCGATCAGGCCACTGGGCACTTTGGGGGTGGGGGGCGGGCAGCAGGGCTCTGGAGGGGGGAGTCCGGGCCTGGCAGGTGTGGGCTCTGGCAGGGCCTGGGCGGGCTCCGGGGGCGGGGTCTCAGGTTACAGCCCGGCGGGGGGCTGGGGGCGGCCCGCGGTTTGGGCCAGTTCGCCAGCCTCCAGAGGGGCCGGGCGCATATAACGGAGCCTCTGCGGGCACCGGACGCAGAGCGCTGCTGGGCCGCCGGGTCTCCTGCCTCCTCCCCTGCTCCGAAGGCCTCCTGCATGAGGGCGCGGTAGAGACCCGGACCCGGACCGTGCTCCTGCCGCCTAGCTGCGCATCGCCCGGGCCAGGCTCTGCCCGGCCCCGCGGTGAGCCATGATTCGCCTCGGGGCTCCCCAGTCGCTGGTGCTGCTGACGCTGCTCGTCGCCGCGGTCCTTCGGTGTCAGGGAGCGAATGCCGGTAAGTCGCCCCTCGCCCTTGCCTGCTTCCCGTATGCGGGTCCCTTCTCTTCCTTCTCCCCGCCTGCTGGGGCTCAGTAGCCGGCAGGGCCGGGTAGGGTCGGCTCCCGCCGTCGTGCGGCGCCAAGATTTAGGCGCCGGTTATGCTGGAGTTCTCGGAGCCGAGGGCTGCGGATGGGGAGCTCTGTCCCAGCTTCCCCGGTGCGAGTTGCAGCTGGAGACATTTGCAGGTCTCTACATTAAACAAGAATATGAAGTTGCAAAGTGTTGGAGGCGAGAGGTTTGAACAGAAATAAACGCGCTCTTCCGCACCAGCCTTGAAAAGGAGGCGCGCAACCCACCTTGCCAAAAAAGCAGTTTGAGCTCTGCAAAAGAAGTCCCGGCCCATTGCACTTAGAAGTAGGAGAGGAGTCGAGCAAACGCCAGAGGGTTGTCTTCTCGGCCTTTCCAGGGCTTAGAGGCTGGAGGGTTCAAAGGGGGGAGTTAGACAAAAGACTAACTCTGACACTGCTGGGTTGAAATCTGAGGCCACAAAGGAAAGGCGCTCCGTGACTCCTGCGCCCCTGTGGAGCTCCCTCCCTTCCAGGCTGGCCCAGAGTAAGGTGCTGCTATCTCTGAAACTTCCCGCTCGCCTTCCTTTTGCTGAAGGCTGCAGGCACTTGATATCTGCAAGATAGTGACATTCAGACCAGACCTACTTTCCAAACGCCCCCCCTCCCCGCTCGCCCCCAAAAGCACCACCTCTGCAGTCTTCCCCTCTTCTCTCCAGAGCTTCTACAATGAACTTTTGGATCGTGTGTGGAGCTGTGGTGTGTGTGTGTGTGTGTGTGTGTGTGTGTGTGTGTGTGTGGTCACGACTAGTGAATTGCTATAACTATTTCAACCAAGTATAGTCAGAGATGGCAGTTTTACAGTTTGGCCCAAAGGCGGTTCGGACTGTACCTTTCCGCCTCCCCACTGGGTAAGGTCCACTGTCTGGGATTATATTCAGGACAAACTAAGCCTGGAAAGTGTATTAAGTAGAGAGAATTTTTTTCCACGTGTTTGGGCACGTTTCCGACGGCGGCTGAGAGTCCACCTTGTCTTTGTATGCTACAGATTGTAAATCAATCGCGGGCGAAACTGTTTGGGGGGTGTGCGGAAATTAAAGACCCTCTGCCCTCTGCCGGGGAGATTCTGTGTGCTTTCCGCTGCCACCCGGCTGTCTCCAGAGATGCCTCGGAAGGCGGCGGGCCCTGCTGGGTGTTTCGGCTGCTCAGCGCTGCAGCCTCGGGCGGGGCGGGGCCGGAGCATGCAGCGCAGCATCTTGGAGCCCTGGAGAGAACCTTCGGGGCCTGGGCGCCCGCGGGGCGGAGAGCAAGCTCTCTGGCTTCTAGCGAAATGCCTATTTGCACTTTCGAGCTGATCCTATTTTTGCCCTAATTTTGCAAACACACGCCCACAAAGCTGTCTTCGTGACTGAGGTCCTCTTTGGCGAACAATGGCGTCAATTGGGTCACAAATAATTCCTCGATTCCTGGTCCTATATCAGAGGCACTTGCTTAAGTGTCAGGGAGTTTATTACTTGATCTTTGCCGCGTGAAGTCCACCTCCCTGTCACTTCTCCTTGAAGGAGTGTGATTCTGCATCTGAGAGCTTGATTCTGCAAACCTGGCTCGTCCCACCTTCATAGACACCCCCCACTCCCCAGCTTCAGGTCCGCAGGGCCCAAAGACCTGACGTGGAGAAAGGCGTAGCCTGGGTGGACGTCAGGAATGTCAGAAACCTAGAAGCCGCCACGCTCCTCCTCTCCATCTTTCCACGAGTTTGGGAAGCTTCTTGGCCGCGGAGACTTTGACCCACATCTGTATTTCTCTCCTCTGAAAGTGCGGCTGGCTGGGGAGAGCCCTCAGTCCTTTGTGAGGCTTGTTTGCGTTGGGGGGATTGGCGGCGATGGCTTCCAGATGGGCTGAAACCCTGCCCGTATTTATTTAAACTGGTTCCTCCCGGGGACCTGTGAATCGGGCTCTGTATGCGCTCGAGAAAAGCCCCATTCATGAGAGGCGAGGCCCGGTGGGTCCTGGTCCCCGACCCCCTCTCCCACAATGCCCCCCTGTGCCCGCCCGCCGCCACCTCCCGGGCTCCAGCCCCTCGCCAAGCCGCGACGAAGCAAAACAGTTCCCCGAAAGAGGTAGCTGTTTAATTGGCCTGCCACAAAGAATCACTTATGCGCGCTGCGGTAATGAGGGGGAACCGGATCGCGCAGCCAGGATGCTATCGGCAGCCCTTTCCGTGCCGCAGTTAGGGGGTGCCGGCCTCCCCCGCCCGCACCTAGGGGATCTGGTTTCCGTGCTGGCTCCTTTATGGGGCAGTCATTTAATCCCACTTTTTACTCTCCGGGTGTCTGCCGGGGGCTGTGTCCCGAGCCGCAGCCACAAAGAGTCGGCCCGCGGCTCTCACACCCAGCGCGGCCCTTCCGAGGGAACCCGATCCGCTTTCTCGCCCCCCGCCCCCCGCTCCCCCCTTCCCTCTCCCACTGGTCCTCTTGGGCAGTGGTATGCTCTTTCTTAGTCCGGACTGGACCTCATTAACCGATATACCCCTCCTCCCCCGCGCTTTCTACACCTCCTATTTTAGTTGGGGCGAGGTGGGGGGGGGGCAGCTTCCTCGGCATTTTCCCTGGGAGCCTTTCACCTTCCCGGTGACGATCTTGCCTAAGGACCAGATGGATTTCTTCTAGTGGAAAGAAAAATGAGACTTTTATCTTTAGCATTCCTCTGTAGGTGAAGAGCAGGGGCAGGCCCGCTTCTCTCCACGCCCACCGGGTTTGTGACTATTATTCATCCCCAGCTTTTGCCTTTGCTTTGGGGATTTTGATGAGAAAAACAGAGCTGGGCGCTCCCTAGCACGTGGTGCGGACTCCTCGGCCCCTGGCGCTCTGAGAGGAGCTCTTGTCAGCACCGATTTCATGTGCAGCACGAATTCCAGACGGCAGGGTGCGGATGGAGAGGTCCAGTCGGTCGCAAGGTCTAGACTGGCCATTCTTAGACAAGGGCAGGCATTCGGAGTCTCCTGCCACCCAGGCTGGGGTCCCATCTTCGGATAGAGGCAGGGCCTGGCAGGTGTGTCCTTCAGCTAGGGGAGGCAGGGGGGGGTGTCGTTTGTCCAGCTTGCACTCAGGTCATATTTATTAACCTTCTCTGGCCCCAGATACATTATATGAAGTGATTTCACCTTCCCCTGGTATTTCCTAGTTCCTAACAGTTTACTGAATGAGATAAGAACCTAATTCTAACAGCTTCTAAGATCGCTTTCTCCTCTCCTCAAACATCTGTTTCTCAGGGCTAGTTGTTTATAAATCCTAATTTTTGTGGGTTGAATTTCAGTTGTCAATTGTGTTGAGCAAATTTCTTTTCTCCTAGTGGAAGAAGAGGGAAAAAAAGAGATGCCATTGCTCTTGGACTAGAGTGTCTCACCATTTTCCCATATTCTCCATCTCTACTGTTCCTGAGTTCCTGTTCAGACTGTCATCTCTTTCCATTCCCCTTCACCTTCCAATTAACCCTCCCCTATGTCCAAGTCTCCCCTCCCCTGCTGGGTGGATGAAGAGAACGTGGTAGAGTAACCTCTCTTCATTGATGGGTCAGGATTGCCCCTAACATACACATCTTGCGCAGTGCAACACACACAGTTAATAATTGTGGAACACAGAGAGAGAGAGAGAGAGAGACATGATGTTTTCAAAAACCGATTTGTGAGTTCTGTCTGTCCGTCACAGTCGGCCCCATTCTCCAGCATTTGAATTTTGTGTTGATTGCAACCTCTTTTTCTTTCTCTCTGGCTCTCGCCCCTCCTTGCTTTGGCTCCCTGCCACCCCCACCCCTCTTGGTGCAGAGGAGGCTGGCAGCTGTTTGCAGGATGGGCAGAGGTATAAAGATAAGGATGTGTGGAAGCCCGAACCCTGCCGGATCTGTGTGTGTGACACTGGGACTGTCCTCTGCGACGACATAATTTGTGAAGACGTGAAAGACTGCCTCAGCCCTGAGATCCCCTTCGGAGAGTGCTGCCCCATCTGCCCAGCTGACCTCGCCACTGCCAGTGGTCGTAATTTATTTATTTATTATTCAACATAAATAAATTACTTGCAGACGCAGCAAATGCCCTCCTATGGATACTGGTCTTCTCTGCAAAGCAGAGGAGCTGATTATCCATCTGATTCCAGCAGCTGGGGGGGGGGCGTGGAGGAGGGGGCAAAAAGGAAAGGCCACTTCTCAGTTGCAGATTGAAACCTAGTGGTCCTGGGACACTATGGATATCTACCCTCACCTAACACCTCAGGAAGACGATTCTGACACATGTCAGGAATACAGACGTGATTCCACGGGTTTTCCCTCTGGATTCATGTCTACAAGTTACTCAGAGCCACGTGGAGATCAAGCTCTGTCTAGTCAGGACATTAATTCCCACACCTTATCTCTCAATAGAAGACCTTCATATACATGGTCCTCAGGGTGGAGAAGCCTCTGTCAGTAAGCAGGAGGATAAAGTAGGCTCCCTCTTTGGAGGATGGAGCAATGGTCACAGTTCCTCTTTGCATTTCCCTCCCTTGGAGTTGCCCACCATTCAGAGAGCAGATGAACCGAAGGAAGGCTGGGTTCTGGGAGTTCAAATGGTGAGCTGCCTCATGCTCCCATAGTCTGGTGGTCGTTATTAACTCCCAGTGTTGATGGCTGGTATGAGTACAGGTAACCCGGCCCAGCACTTCAACTGAGAGAGGGGACACACTAGGTTTCTTGGGGACTCACTGCTCCCTTCCTATTCAGGCGAAAAGACAGCGGAAGGAGAAGTGAGAAGTTGCCTCTCCTGCACAGTTCCCCAACACTGACTCCTTGTGCGGTTCAGACTCTCAGATCCTATCTGAGGGGCCGGTGCTGATGCAGTGTTGGTGGCTGTAGGATTTTGCTGCTGTGGTGGGGTAGGAGCTTAGCAATTTCAGATGGGCTTGGCTGCAATGCTCTTTGTAACTCCTATATCCTGTGATTTCTTGTGCTGGCTTCAAGGAGACTCAACTCTAATGTAAGGCTTCCTAATCCCCTCTGGTTGGTGGTGGGGGGCTTTGGGGTGGGAAGGGCTGCCTGTCCTCTAGCTTTTTTTTTGTGCTTTCCTCCCTGGTTGTGGGGCCAGGGGCAGACTCCATTGGGAGATGCTTGCTATCCATTCTCCTGGACCATGCATGCTTTTGGACTAATAAAGTCAGAGACATCACCGTTCCTTATGAGTCCTCAGCAACCAAAGGGCTTTGTGATCCTAACACCCCAACAGGGAGTTTTGGTGCAGCCACAAGAATCACCCTCTTCCTTGGTTGTGTTATTTCTTTGAGCCTTTAAAAGAGAGTTTGAATGACAGGAAATGGTATTCACCTTTCTTACATATCAACTAATCTTCTCCATCTCCATTTTCCCTTGCAGGACACCTAGGACCAAAGGTAAGGCCACCTTGATTTTTATTTACTTATTTTTATGTGTGTGTACAATACCCATGTGAGCATGGGTGCACTCAGGCCACATTGCCCATGTGAAGGTCAGACCCCCAGTCGGTTCTCTCCTTCTGCCTTAGGTCATCAGCCTGGCATGGCCAGCATTTTACCCACTGAGCTATCTCACTGGCCTTTTCTTTTTCTTTTTCTTTTTTTTTCTTTCGTGTATTCTTCTTCAGCAGTAGTGTGAGGCTAATCCAATCTGTGCCTCTTTCTGTAGATCTTAGTTGTCTGAGAAACTATCTGAAGGCCAGGGCTGCTGGGTGGGGTTTCCTTGTTCTAAGTGTTCTAAGTGGGCTTACTCAGCTTACTCCTGTGACTGCTTTGTGTTTCAGGGACAGAAAGGAGAACCTGGAGACATCAAGGATGTAAGTACAAAGTATTCTCCCCCATGTACACCTGCTGTTCTAAACCGTCACTTCCCATATTCCCCGCTAACCAGCTGTCCTATGGATCTCTCTCCATCTCTTTCTCACAGATCGTAGGACCCAAAGGACCTCCTGGGCCTCAGGTAAGAAAGAGAGAGATCCCTTCTTCTATTCTGCATTTACTACATCTGAGTCGCTGTGGCCCTGGACTCACAGTAGTCTCATGATGCTCCTCACCTTCAGGGACCAGCAGGTGAACAAGGACCCAGAGGTGACCGTGGTGACAAGGGAGAAAAAGTGAGTATTCACTTTTAACACATGACCTCTGCATCTCTGGGTCCTCCAGTGCCCACACAGGGCCTGATTACCCCCTGAGAGCTGCCCGGAAACAGATGGTCCTTGTAGAAGCATTGCTTCACACTGATGCTGTTTTCTCTTCCTGCCAAGGGTGCACCTGGACCTCGTGGTAGAGATGGAGAGCCTGGAACCCCTGGAAATCCTGGTCCCCCTGGCCCTCCAGGCCCCCCGGGTCCCGCTGGCCTTAGTGGAGTAAGTGTCCTTATGTCCCCTTTCTCTGGCCTGTCCCTCCAAAAGTGTGGCTTCTAAATTGCTAGTCATACTTACCTGGCTGGCTCCCAGGGCTGCGGCAGTGTGTACATAGCCTGTTCGTGGGCTTTGCCCCCAGCCTATAATTGCATGGAATCACATATGAGGCTGTGGTGCTAAGGGCTGGCTCCTTAACTCACTGGGTTTCTGTAAAGAAAGCCTTCATCTACCTGGCTTCCTGGCATCCCACCATGTGGCTGATTCTTGGGGGTGGGTGGAGAAGTGTGGAGAATGGATGACTGGGCACTTGTATTTCTCTGGAGGAGGAATTTTGACCACTGTCCTTGGAAGACATTTATTCATGGTCCTTGCCAAGTACATTCCAAGCACCTATTCATTCTCATGAAAGAGCCCCACTGAGTAAAGGTGTATGGCTACTGTCGTGCTTGGAATCCAACCAATCAACAAATTATATGACTGTGCAGCTTTTGTAGGTTTGCCATTTTGATGTTTGCTACATTTTAAATTCTTAAAATTTGGGCTCACAGATGCCTACTTCTTCCCTTACTGAAATATTTCAGGACTGTATTTTAGTCCTCTGGTGGTTATTACAGTTTTAGAGAACAAAGAACATCTTTTAAAATGATGTTTTATTTACATTTCCAAATATTCCTATGTGTAACATTTTAAGATATAGAAGTGATTTTATATTGAGAGATGACTCACTGACTGCTCTTGTGGAGGACCTGGGTGCTTTCTGGTGCACACACACAGTGGCCAACAACCCTCAGTAACTCCATTTCCAGGGTATATGATGCCTCTTCTGGCCTCCATGGACATTGCATCCATGTGGTGCACTTACATACATGCAAAACACTCAGAAACAATACAAATAAGTAAAATTTTTTTTAAATTAGAGTAATTTTAGGGCTTGTGAGATGGCTCAGTGGTTAAGAGCACTGGCTGCTCTTGCACAGGACCTGGGTTCAATTCCCAGCCCCCACGTGGCAGCTAACAACCTCTATAGGCTTGATACAGGCAGACTTACATACATATAGGCAACACACAATATTTTATCTTATATATATATATATATAATAAGATAAAAGTAATAAATAGAATATTTTAAAAATAATTTTATAAAATGAAGTGTGAAGAACTAATCTTACTCTAAATGATACTTCATCTTCCAGGGATGTGATTTTGCCACTGTCATAAGAATACATACACAAAACATTGTCAGGTATCCTTGGTAATTCTAAGTAGGATTGTTTCTTTCTAGACAAAACTTCCTAGCAAGCAGGGACAACTTAGCTTCCTAATGCTATTGGGTTGGTTTGCAGAACTTTGCTGCCCAGATGGCTGGAGGGTTTGATGAGAAGGCTGGCGGTGCCCAGATGGGAGTAATGCAAGGCCCGATGGTAAGAAAAGAGCATTACCTTCACAGTCCAAATGGGAAAAGGTGGTCCTTGACAGAGCCAGAGACCTGACAACCTCTGCTTCGCGGAGAATTCTTTAGAGTATGTCCTCTATCGGTTATGTCAACTCTCATTTAGTCAGCCCAAGGAGTTGTTTTAATGGTGAGGAATGCCAGTTTTAATGATGCTCTAGAGTGATTAAGAAGAATGAGGGTGGAGAGATGCATATAGCTGGTGTGTTAGAAGGCCAGTTGCTATTGCTCTTGGAATGAGAACTGAAGAATGCAGACAGACGCTACTGTTCTCCAGCATCCACAGGACTTCCAGCAGGAAATCTCAGCCCTGCAGCTCTGGCTTGGCACATGCTAAATGAAACTCAGACTTTAGTAAACATGGCTGTAGTCCAGGAGAAAGCGAGGCCAGTTTCTCTGTCCAAATAGTGTCTATAAATAAAAATAGATAGCTGATGGGGAGTGGGAAAGAAGGGGGAGCAGCCACTGGGGGCCCTTGGCCCACACAGGGTCTTCTTGTCCTTTGTCTGGCTTTTGGCTTGGAGAAGGTAAAGCAAGTTCAGTAAGCCTCTCGTTTCTTCTGCTCTGATGCAGGGCCCAATGGGACCTCGAGGACCTCCAGGGCCAGCTGGTGCCCCCGTAAGTGTCGAATCTTTTCCTCTTGGCGTTGTAGATCTTGTCAGACTCTGAAAGCATGGTTTTGGGGGTCGACCTGATGTCCTCACTTTGCCTTTCAGGGCCCTCAAGGATTTCAAGGCAATCCTGGTGAACCTGGTGAACCTGGTGTCTCTGTGAGTATCACGGACTTCCCTTTCCTGGGGAACCCCTGTGGACAGTCCTCTCCGACCCAAGCTACTGTCCACCCCCAGGCTCTGCCTACTCTTCCCCACAGTGGGAGGGGGCATAAGACATTCAGATGCCACTTCTTACTTATGGAGCACTATGCCAGAGAACCAAGAGTGGCAGGAGCTTGGTTGTGACACTTCCCCTTCAAGGACCACCAGCCTGCGCTGTCCCCACCTCCCACCGTGATGTGCTTTGCAGTTTTGCTTTGATTTCTAGTCCCCATAGGAGAACTTGCCTCCAAAACTCCCTGAGTTCTGTCCGTGGAGTCCCCCTTTCCAACCATCTCTTAAACCCTCTATTTGCAGGGTCCTATGGGTCCCCGTGGTCCTCCTGGCCTCCCTGGAAAACCTGGTGATGATGTGAGTAGATCTGAGAAGCTCTTTCTACACAGAGAGGGTTGTGCTGGGTGTTGGGGATGCAGAGGCTCCCTGAGGGGCAACACTGCTCAGCCCTAAATTCTGGCTGCCTACCATTTACACAGCTTAGCTTATCAGGTTCCTGGGGCCTGTCTTAGATCTTGTGAGAAGAAGAATAATTAAAACATCATTAGCTTCAGGAAGAGA
Source organism: Rhizomys pruinosus (assembly GCA_009823505.1). Taxonomy (NCBI): domain Eukaryota; kingdom Metazoa; phylum Chordata; class Mammalia; order Rodentia; family Spalacidae; genus Rhizomys; species Rhizomys pruinosus. The sequence goes on from VZQC01015009.1 coordinate 1,840,226, forward strand.
AATCAAGAAACGAGAGAAGGGACAGGAAAATACAGGGCAGAAAGATGTGGAGAAGGAAAAACAAAGAACCGTTCAACAAACACCCTAATATCATCTCAATTGTAAATGAGGTAGAAAAAAAAAAACTCGGACTGAGTCAGAATGTCTACAGAGGATGCAAACTAAGGAAAGAGACAAGAGTTGGCTTTCCTGAGCTATTTTTATGAATAGCATCACACAACGAAGTCTCTTGAGGTCAGGGCATACAAGCCAGTCCACAGAGCTCAAGAGAGGAGAAGAAAAGCTTGCCAGGGAGTGTGGTGAGGACTGAAGAGCTTGCCAAAGAATAAACCATGACCCACCAGAGACATAAAGGGAGGGGCGTCTGGTGGGGTGGGGCTGAGTAGGCAGGTGGGCAAAGCTCTGGACTGACTTGGCCTGGAGCTCGCCACTCAAGGAAAATGATGCACCTTTCTGTTCAGGGTGAAGCTGGAAAACCTGGAAAATCTGGAGAAAGAGGTCCTCCCGGCCCTCAGGTAAAGCTCCATCTTTCCAAGCCTCAATGGCTTTCCCAAAGTCTCCCTCCTCAGACCATCGGCTCATCCGTCTTGATTAGCTTAGTTTAAAACTGATCACTAATGGTACCTGCATATCCCACACCTTCACGCTGGTGATCCTTTGTGTGAGCCCGAGATGAGGGGGGCATGGAGCCTGGAGGCTGAGCTTAGCTGAAGGGAGCTGTAGAGGCACCCAGATGCACGCTTCTTGGTGGCCCGTGCAAGCCGATTCTGTAGGCTCTCTAGCAGCCCACAGTGGCCTTCACTCTAATCTACTCTGTTACTTGAATATCTCCTCCTTACATTGCAGGGTGCTCGAGGATTCCCAGGAACCCCAGGCCTTCCTGGTATCAAAGGTCACAGAGTAAGTATCATGGTGAAGGTGCTGAAGGCAGGGGCTGCCTGGTGGAGAGGAAATATTTTGGGGTGGGCATCTTGATTCCTGTTTGGGTTCCTAGAGTGTATCTGAATGTTTCCTCTTCTTTCTCAGGGTTACCCAGGCCTCGATGGTGCTAAGGGAGAAGCTGGTGCTCCGGGTGTGAAGGTAAGGGACCACGGAACACAGGGTGTGGAGCATAGGGATGAAAAGAAGCATTTCTTTCCAGTTGAGGGGATGCTGCAGGGTTTGTGGAGTTAGCAGGCAGTTTGGAACACCCAGGCCCGCATCCTCATAGATAAATAGCAGGCCTCCATGCTTGGGAAGCTGTCCACCCTGAAAATGAAGCTGGAGTGTCTCAGCCCTAGCCAGACACTCAGACCTTCCCATGCCTCTCCTGGGATGTTTCCAGAAGCTCGGGCCCCAGATGTTGACCCTGTGTGTCTTTTTTCTAGGGCGAGAGTGGTTCCCCTGGCGAGAATGGTTCTCCAGGCCCAATGGTGAGTATGAGTGTCACCCATGGGAAGGCCAACTAGATGCTCCAAAGGCCCTCCGAAGGCCTGGCAGATGCTACACTTTCATACAAAGCAGATATTTTGCTTTACAGATTGGATCTTATTATAAGTAAACATAACACATAGGAGATACGCCAGCACTTCCTTGAAACAGGAAATGTTCACGCACTTAAAGTATTCTCTACTCTAAAAATTATGTTCGTTCTCAACATTTCTGGGGAGCTCCTCTTCTGTAAGAAGTGGGCCGTGCCTGTAGCTGGTTCTCTATAGCAGCAGGAGGAACACAGTGGGAAGGACACAGCATAACCAGGAGGCTGTCTTTTGCCTCCCGGACACAGGCTGGCTGGGCCTATGGGTGCGGGAAGGGCCCTCTGCTAGGAGTCATCACTCAGCCCACCACTGAGCCAACTCCTGCTGGTGTGTGTTCTAGGGTCCCCGAGGCCTGCCCGGTGAGAGAGGACGGACCGGCCCTTCTGGTGCTGCGGTGAGTTACCCACAAAGCCAGTTGCTTCCATATGCTCAACACTTTACAGCTTAAAGTTAAGCTCATTTGACCTTCAAAACAATCAGTCATGAGCTAGGTGAGGAGGCCACACCTATATGTAGTCCCAGTGCTTTAGAGGTTAAGGCAGGAGACTCACAAGGTCAAGACCAACATGCACTGCATCGCGGGACCCTGTCTCAAACCCCTGCCTCCCAACAAACAAAACCCAACTTGGTGAGGTATAGGAAACATCGTCATGCCAGAATGTTCTTTCCTGAATATTCATTCCCAGGTGGGGCGTGAGGGGTGGGCGTGCTAAGGAGAGTGGGGTGGTGCAAGCTGCCTCTGCTCCTTCACAGTCCATGAGGTTGGGGTGTGGGGACAGACGGCAGAGTCGCTGTGCTACTCTGCTCTTCCGTGTTGCTCAGAGGTTGGTATCCTAGGGAAGCAGAAAAGAGGCTAGCTTCGACTCGCAGGACTCCACACCTGCTGCTGCCACCAGTGGTGTGGAACCACCAGTGGTATGGAACCACCAGTGGTGTGGAACCACCAGTGGTGTGGAACCACCAGTGGTGTGGAACCACCAGTGGCCTCCCTTTCCTAGGCTTAATGTCTGATATGCTGTTTCATCTTATCGTCCTCCTCACCCAGTGACCGAAGTTCTGTTATTCCCATTTTACAGAAGAGGGGATTGAGGCCCAGAAAGATTAGATAGATTAAGACACATTGTGCACTGTGGCCTGTCTCTGTTGGCCTCTCGTTAATGTGGGAAATTCCAAGTCAGGGGATTGGCAGCACAGGTGCCAGATGGAAGCGGTTAGCTTGATTCCTCTGGCAATAGAGAGGCCTTGTAGGTGCTTGGTCAGGCGAGTGATGTGATAAAAGGCGTGTTTAAGAAAGACGACGCTTTCTGTTGGTTCTACACTCCAGCCACCCGAGCTCAGCAGCCCCTCCTCCCAGGTCCTTGCTGGGCAGTGGCTGCTTTCCAGACCATGCATCTGGGTGGCAGGTCTGTGAAACAAGCAGCCTCAACCTCCACTGTCAACCAGACCCATCCAAGGACCTTGCCCCCGGGGTCACTTTTTGTAAGTGGACGAGGGCACTGGACCCACCACAAAACACTGCTGCTCTTGCAGAGTGGTGGGAGCTGGGCCTGGGACCTTCGGGGAGGCCCAAAGCCAGACTGGCTCACCTATGACGGGCAAAAGCTGGCTGATGCCTCTGCCCGCTCCAACCCCCCTTCCTGGGCACAGTAGGTTCTATTTCTTGGTTCTCCTTGCTGTTTTTTTGATAATACAGTAGTCAGCCTGGCAGTGTATTTACAAGACTTGGCTTGAAGAGCCTTCCTTTCCTCTCAGGCCCAGCTCTGCCATGTATGATAGCCCTGGATAGAAGGTCTCCAGGGCTTTCCAAAAGGCTGGGCCAGCCGGGAAAGACTGCCAAGTCCCTCTGCTGTTTCTTCTGTTAAATCTTGCCTTGCTTTCTTGGCTTTTTTTGGTGGGAGAGGGGGCTCTGGGGGGATGCTGCCAGTCTGGAGAATCTCTGTGAGGAGAGATAGATGGACCACACTGGGAAGAAGACTGAGTTCCCACAGAGCACCCTTCCCTTCAGCTTCTGAGAGGCAGAGTCCTCCTGGCCTGCTGGGTCCCTGCCGTGTCCTAGACCTGGCTGTACCCAACAAAATGGCTCCTGGAATTAGGGTAGAGGTCCCCATGGGGCCTAGAAAAGAACCTTGGAGGTGCTCAAGCCAAACCAGGGAAACCCTCAAAGCACAAGTCCTGTAGAAAAGGAAGAGCTGGGGTTGGAGCGATGCCACAGTGGTTATGAGCACTGGCTGCTCTTACAGAGAATCTGGGTTTGATTACCAGCACCCACATGACAGTTAACAACCATCCGTCAGTCCAGTTCCAAGGGATCGAGCACCCTCTCTGACCTCCAGTCAGAACCACAACCACTTACACACATGCAGGCAATACATTCATACACATAAAAAAAGAAATTTAAAGAGAAAAGGAATAGTGAGCCCTGCGTTGCTGGGCAAAGCCAGATCTCTCCAGAATAGGAGATCGGTGTGGTTCTGAATTAGGGCTAGCACCCAGCCTGCTTCGTGCAGGTCAGAGGGAGACATCCTGGGAGGATTTTTGTTGTCCTTAGAGTGAGTTGTCTAGAGGGGCTCAGGAGTTGGTGGAGAGGAGGGAGGAGGCTTAGGTGGTCTCGACAGCAGGCTAATCAGCCTTATTCTGGCTTCCTCTACCCAGACAGCAAGCGCTGAAGCAGGTGGCTACTTGCCTCTGTCATTTTCCTTTTGCCCAGTTCACTGAAGTTCTGAATGATCACTCAGCTTAAAATCAGGGCTACCTGGGGTCTAACTGAAGTTTTAGAAGTGACAGGACTGCTGGGAAATTATCCAAAGTTCATTAACCGTGAGAGAAGCTCCCCGCTCCCCTCTATCCACTACCCAGGCAGATGCCCCACAGGAGTCCACTGCTGCAGGCTGTCCTGCAGCTCACACCTCACCGTCCTTACACTCAACCTGGGACACCCCAATGCAGTGTTCCTCCTGCTTTCTGTGAGGCTGGGCTGCAGCAGACACGGCTGGGCCTGTGGGCGCCTTTCTCATCCGTGGCTTCTTTTCTTTTTGCTCACAGGGCGCTCGGGGCAATGATGGCCAGCCAGGCCCTGCTGGACCTCCGGTAAGTACGCTTTGCCCTCAGCAGGTGGATGCAGTTATGCAGCCTGTGCTGGGTGCAGCCTCAGCAACAGCTGACTTGTTATGTTGGGGCGGAGGAGGAGGGACGGCCCTGAGCATGTTGACAGCACTTGGTGGGTGCGCTTTTCTGGCCACTCTCAGCAGTCTTTCTTATTACACATATAGTCAGAAACTTGCCTTGTTTTCTGGAGCCAGGCAAAGCAAGATCTATTTGTGGGGTTCCCTGGGTATTTGTGGGTTTCCCTGGGTGCACTGGGGGTGTGGCCAGATTCTTCTCGCCACAACGCACTAGAGCAAAATCAATACAAAATGGGGAGGGAATGCAAGGTGGGGTGTCTCTCCTGGGGCTGTACAGATTCTCCCCCATCTGACATTTACCCCCCGCTCTCCCCAGGGTCCCGTCGGTCCTGCTGGTGGCCCTGGCTTCCCTGGTGCTCCTGGTGCTAAGGTGCGTGCTCTGCGGGTCAAATCAGGAATCCCAGAGGGCCAAGAAGCTCTCTCTTCCCATAACTCTTTCTAGGGGTTCCTGGAAACCCTTTCCCTTCTGAGGGGTCTCTGCTATCCCAGCCCCTAGAGCTCCCCATCTAAGCATGGAAGAAAGCTGGATGTTTCCAGAGTCTGTCACTGAAAGAGAGAATAAGATTAGATGATAGATGCTGGAGGTCCACTTACAGAGTATGGGGGGTGGGCAGAAAGGGGAGACCCCAGGGACATGGGGGAGCAGAAGACCAGGGACGGAAGGGAGAAAACAAATAAGCAGGGTGCGTGTGTGTGTGCGTGTGCGTGTGCATGCGTGCATATGTGTGTGCATGTGTGTGCGTGCATATGTGTGTGCGCATGTGTGTGCGTGCATATGTGTGTGTGCGTGTGCATGCGTGCATATGTGTGTGCGCATGTGTGTGCGTGCATATGTGTGTGTGCATGTGTGTGCGTGCATATGTGGGTGCGTGTGCACACTTGTGTGAGCTGCCATACTCAGAGAGACCTTGAGGGAAAAGAGCAGGGGAGGAGACACAGAGCAGGAGATAGCGCCTTGCTGTCCTCTGCCCCTTCCTGCTTCTGCCTCACTCTTGAGGGTGCTGGACTCTTGTTCCTGCGGTCCTTCCAAGGATTAAGAGGACAGCGGGAGGCCAGCGAGTTCAGGGAAAGGCCCCTGTGGCCCAGGAGGGATTCCAATGTGAGCGTCCCTGGGAATGTGTCACTGGCATCAGGTTGCTTTTCCTCTTCTGGGGGTTTCCATGGCAACCAGACAGTGTCTGAGGCCTCTGGGAGCCTGGTGAAGGAGACCCATTGTGAAGAGGGACAGCAGAAGGTGAGGGGGCCTGACCTTTAGAAAATAATAATTACCAAAGTGAAGGAAGAATGCCCTGAGAAGAAACCCGAGGAGGCGCTGCCCTCTCTCCAGGTCAGCAGTCCTCCCTGGGGACGCGGAGTCCACAGAGCCGTGTTTCAGCGAGTTATAACTTTTAGGAAAAAATGAAAATAAAAAGAGAGGCCGTTTTGCACAGGAGGGGCCTGCCAGAGGCTATGAAGAATCAGGCCGCAGACAAGTTAGAGCAGAGCAAAGTGGAGTCAGGGAGCCTGTTCCAGGCTCGCTTCAAACAGGCTGGGGCCAAAGCCCGGGGCAGCTCTGATTGCCCAGCAGCCAGGTTGAAATGAAGCGGCCTCTGAGCTGAGATGCTGGAGGAAGCAGAAGAGCGGCAGACAGGCAATTCATCCCTTCCACCCTCTGTTCCCCCACCAAATAGAAGAACCAGAGACAGTGCAGTAGCAGCGACTACCCATCTGTCCGTCACTGGGTGCCATCGGGATGGTACATCCCCTCACTCACCCAGGCTTCTCCGATAGGTTCTGGCAGAACCAGGAAGCCGCCTGTTGCCGGAACTAAGCAGGCATTTGTGCACTTGTGTGGTGGGTTTGCAGGACAGAGGTGAAGAATAGAGAAGGCAGGGGTGGGAAGCCAGCACACCATGCTGCTCAGCCAGGTGTGAACATATATGAGAACATGTGTGAACATGCATCCTTACGTGCAGGTGTATGAGCACATGCAGAGCTGTGCATGCAGTTGGCCCCGAACTGCTGCCTACCCCCCTTCACCCTCCCACTCTCTTCCCAGGGAGAGGCTGGTCCCACTGGGGCTCGAGGTCCTGAAGGTGCTCAAGGTCCTCGCGGTGAGCCTGGCACTCCCGGGTCCCCTGGGCCTGCAGGTGCTTCTGTAAGTATAGCTTCTCTTTGCTCTGCATTGTGGCTGCGGCCCTACTGATGGCACATGTCCCTTCAAGGTGCATTGGGCCCCAATCAGTAAATCTTCATACTGGCCAACCATTGCCCATGACCCCCCAGACATGTCTTCCTTTACCCCCAGTGCTCCCCATGAAACATTCAGTGGGCATGCCCCTCAACTAGACAGCAGCACCTATCTCTGGTCACTGGATTAGGGCCAGAAGGGTGGGAAGTGGCAGGGTTGGCTGTCTGTTGCTCATTTACAGTGACACGGTCTCTGTCCAGGGTAACCCCGGAACCGACGGCATTCCTGGAGCTAAAGGATCTGCTGTAAGTGTTGGCCATGCACTGCCTCCTTGGGATGGCTGTTCTTCTTGTCCTCTCTCCTGACACACCTCTCTTCTACACATGCTGACAGGGTGCTCCTGGGATTGCTGGTGCGCCTGGCTTCCCTGGGCCCCGTGGCCCTCCTGGCCCACAAGGTGCAACTGGTCCTCTAGGCCCCAAAGGTCAGACGGTAAGAGCTTAAAACAACCCGCAAGTCCTACGTCCGTGTCTCTTGTTTCTGTGCCCTTCTGACCTGCAAGTCCTACATCTGTGTCCCTTGTTTCTGTGCCCTTCTGGCCTAGCAAGTCCTACGTATGTGACCCTTGTTTCTGTGCCCTTCTGACCCGCAAGTCCTACGTCCGTGTCCCTTGTTTCTGTGCCCTTCTGACCCGCAAGTCCTACGTCCGTGTCCCTTGTTTCTGTGCCCTTCTGGCCTAGCAAGTCCTACGTATGTGACCCTTGTTTCTGTGCCCTTCTGGCCTAGCAAGTCCTACGTCCGTGTCCCTTGTTTCTGTGCCCTTCTGGCCTAGCAAGTCCTACGTCCGTGTCCCTTGTTTCTGTGCCCTTCTGGCCTAGCAAGTCCTCATACTTTCTTAGAACATCTTTAACGGGGTTTCTGGGTGTGGGTGGGCTCTGTGCAGAACATGCATTGCGAGTACTGTCATTTCTCTCATTAGGGTGAGCCTGGCATTGCTGGTTTCAAAGGCGAACAAGGCCCTAAGGGAGAAGCTGTGAGTATCTACCTTCCAGTCCTTGTCTCTCCTCCTGCAGCCGTGGGTTGCAGCACCCCGCCCCACTGCCTGCTAGATCCCCGAGTCCAGGTCCCCTCTCCTTGCTCTTGGAGAAAGAGGCTTAATAGGGTAGAGAAGACCTTGATGCAGCTCCCCCTCCCTCCCAGGGTGAACAGCTTGAGTCTCCTCGGGCCATGTCTTTCCCCTGAGCCACTGCTCTCCACGGCTGATCCCATGTGGCCCTTCTTGCCCAGCTCTCTATCCCTGAAGCTTTCCTAAGGCCACTTCCGCTGCACACCAAGCCAGAGCTTCCCCAAGGCTAAATGAGTCTTACCCTGTTTCTCTTGTGTTTGTTACTAGGGCCCTGCTGGGCCCCAGGGAGCCCCTGGCCCTGCTGGCGAAGAAGGCAAACGAGGTGCTCGGGGAGAGCCTGGTGGTGCTGGGCCCGTCGGTCCCCCTGGAGAAAGAGTAAGTAGACCAGGATCCCTGCCTCAAGTCCACTTCCATGTCTCTATGTTCTGGCCACGTCCTGTGACTTTTCTAGATAGCATACTCCACCCTCTTCTCCATCCGACACAGGGTCACAGACGTCCTTTTCCTGTCTGTGCCCTCTGCCCCCAGGCTGGCACACAACAGTGAGATCCTTCCCAGAAAGGCAGGGACAGGACCTAGATATTGAGAGCCTTGTAGGCTGTGGCTACCGCTCTGCAGAGGCTGTGGTGGTGGGTGGATGGGTGGACTCCTGGAGCCTGGTGGGCTCCTTCCAGGCGTGCTGCTGAGGAGCCCCTCTCACTCGTGCCTCCTTCCTACTTCCCCCCAGGGTGCTCCTGGCAACCGTGGCTTCCCAGGTCAAGATGGTCTGGCAGGTCCCAAGGTGAGAGGAGAAGGAGGGGCTCACTTCCTCCCCGCAGTCCTGGTTACGAGGCACCCTGCTGATTCTGTCTCCACCTCCGCTGGTATAGGGAGCCCCGGGAGAGCGAGGACCCAGCGGCCTCGCTGGCCCCAAGGGAGCTAATGGTGACCCTGGTCGTCCTGGAGAACCTGGCCTTCCTGGAGCTCGGGTAAGGAGGGGGCACTGCTGTTGTCTTTGACTTTAGATGCTGTGTAGACTTCACATCCTTACTGCCTGCTTCCTCTAAGCAGCGTTGCCAGCTTGGGAGGTCCTGGGCCTGCCCCTCACATCAGTTTCTTCTCTCTCCTGAATAAAGGGTCTTACGGGTCGCCCTGGAGATGCTGGTCCTCAAGGCAAAGTTGGTCCTTCTGTAAGTCTCTCATCACTCTGAGGTTCCTGGAAAAGTAGGGGATATCCTTGAGGAGGTGATGGGGAGAGACAGGATTTGGGGGGAAAGGCAGCCTGGGATTCCATGCATTTTGAGAGCAGGGGTAAGGGATAACAGGCTAGGTTCTAGGGCCAGATGTGGCTTGTACAGTGACTGTGAGCTCTGAAAATCCCACCCCGCACAACACACACACACACACACACACACACACACCATGCATTTGGGCTTCTTCCAGGGGGAGGGGTGGAGACGAAGTCTAGAGGGGCAGAGGCAGACTTCTGAGCCAGGAGCACCTTGCCACATATGAACCTGTGTGTGTGATGTTGCTCAACCTTAGATACACATACATGGCTCGTGTCCCACCCGATGCCTGCAACATGGCAGGCACTTAGCAGTATTGATGGGAAGATGTGGTTGGAGAGTTTATGTTCTGATAATGGCATCCTGTCTTTCAGGGAGCCCCTGGTGAAGATGGTCGTCCTGGACCTCCTGGTCCTCAGGGGGCTCGTGGACAGCCTGGTGTCATGGGTTTCCCTGGCCCTAAAGGTGCCAACGTAAGTAACAGTCTGCTCTGCTAGCTCCCTTCCCTTCCTTCCTTGCTGGAATGCTGGCTCCTGCATAGTGCTCACCCACGGCAAGTGAGGAGCGAGGTCTCAGTACCATGGGCAACCCTGGCCCTAATGTTCTGCCAAAGTTCATGTCATCTGGGAGAGTCTTGGGTGCCCTCGACCCTTAAGACATCGCAGCTGTGGTGTGCCATGGAGCAGTGCCTGGGCCGGCTCTCTGAATGTAAGAGAAGAGGCTGATCATTGGCGTTGGCCCTTGCTGTCCTTCAGGATGGGGCCACAGATCCCAGTCTCCCCAGCCTGCTCTATGCTGCACCCCTCTTCAACCTCCACTTCATGGTTTTCTCTCCTCTTCCTCCAGGGTGAGCCTGGCAAAGCTGGTGAGAAGGGACTTCCAGGCGCTCCTGGTCTGAGAGTAAGTGTCCTCCCCGCTGCCTATGGCCAGGTGTTGGTGGAAAAGCCACCGGGTATGGGGGACCCTCCCTAGACATGGTCTTCAGGTCCTTGGCTATCAAAAGTTGACTCCTGTGGCTGAATGCGTGCACCCAGGGAGTCTTCTGGCTGCTGGGAGTGCGGGTGGCAAGGCTGGGGTACAAGAGAAGGCTTTTGTGTAGAGAAAGGCTGGGGAGGGGGGACGGAGAAGGCAGCAAGGACAGGCTGGGAGGGGTGGGAATGGAGTTCAACTGGAAAGTGATCTGCTGGTCCCGGGGACACTGCGGGACATGCCATTCGATCACCTTTTCCTCTGCCCTGTAGGGTCTTCCTGGCAAAGATGGCGAGACAGGTGCTGCAGGACCTCCTGGCCCCGCTGTAAGTACCTACCCAGCTTCTCTGGGTGGCTTTTGGGAGGCTGAGGCAAGGGACCTCAGAATCACCCAGTAATGGAGCTAAGAGGCAGGTGTGGATCTGGGCTGAACCAACCCCAGCCAACAGGGTGTCCCAGGAGGCAGTGGAACCTACCTAATGGAGGGAAGTGTGGGTGATTGACTGGGGTGAGGTGCCCGCCAGCGAACTGACTGTTGCCCACCAACCTCTGCCCTGTTGACCCCCAGGGCTTCTAGCGAGGACTCTTGGGTTCTCCACAGTCCTGGCTTGGCTCACCTTCTTTTTCCTCTGCAGGGACCTGCTGGTGAACGAGGCGAACAGGGTGCTCCTGGGCCGTCAGGGTTCCAGGTAGGTGGCCAGACCAGGCTCTCCACACCGTTCCTTCCCACGCCCAGTACTATGGGTAGAGGGCTCAGCATTCTGATGGGCACCGGGGGATGAGGTTATACTGTACCCGGCTCTTGTGGCTGCTTCCTGGGGTCCACTCTGTGCTGAGGCTTCCTGGAGGGCAAAGGGAAAAAAACTCACCTCCTTACGAATCCATTCACTTTGGCTTTTAGGGACTTCCTGGACCTCCCGGTCCCCCAGGTGAAAGTGGAAAAGCAGGTGACCAGGTGAGTAGAGAGCTCTTTGAACCTGTTCAGCTCATGTCCAGGAGACCAGGGCAAGAGTGCACGCCAAGCCCCACGAAGCCTGGGACTGTCCCAAGACTCATGACATTTAACACAGCCTGAGCTCCGTCCTCCGGCCGGCATGCGCAGTCACCGTGGGTGGCATGTTCTGGGGTCTACAATGTGAAGCCTTCGGTCTCACACCCTTTTTCGTTCTCCAGGGCGTTCCCGGTGAAGCTGGAGCCCCTGGCCTTGTGGGTCCCAGGGTGAGTGTCCTGTTGCCCAGTGCTGAGTGTCTGTGGGCCTGCCGTCTCTCTGGGCAGTTTGGCCTACGCCTCCCAGCACCACAGCCTGCCTCAGGTTCTCAAGCACCCCCACTTCTCTCCCTGACCCCACCACTTTTGCCTGAGTGCTGGTGTCTTCCATAGGGCGAACGAGGTTTTCCAGGTGAACGTGGCTCTCCCGGTGCCCAGGGCCTTCAGGGCGGTCGTGGCCTCCCCGGTACCCCTGGTACTGATGGTCCCAAAGTAAGTGAAGCCAGGTCCTGTATGGGGGTTCCCTCCAGCCCTGGGGGAGGGGGCACAGGAGCAAGGAGGCAGCATGGGTGGCAGGTGGAAGGTGGTGCTGGCAAGGAGGTCTGGGCAGGAAGACAGGGCAGAGGATCCAGGGCACTGGTTATCCAAGCTGCACACAGTGGGGCTGTGAGAGAGCTACTTCTCCTCACAGACTCCTCTTGCCTCCCGCCCTGCCCTAGGGTGCGTCCGGCCCAGCTGGCCCTCCTGGGGCTCAGGGCCCTCCAGGTCTGCAGGGAATGCCCGGTGAGAGGGGAGCAGCTGGTATTGCTGGACCCAAGGGAGACAGAGTAAGTACTGGCCCTTAACTGCCTCTCCCTAAAGCCACAGCCGCGCCACATTTATGCCCTCACACTCATTCCTGTTCTGCTGAACATGGTCCTGATTGCTCCTTCCTGGGGAACCTGGAGACCTCGCTCCCAACAAGTCTGTTTCACTGACATCCTTTCCCTTGTCTTCATTTCCTGTCGGTCCTTACCACCAGCTCTGAGGCCACAAAAAATCCTCTTGGGCAGAGACTAGTTCCCAGAGCCCTAGCCAGGCAGGGCTGAGCTGGCAAAGGGTCCTGAAGTGCCCCCTGAGGTCTCTGGTTTTCTCTTCCTTTAGGGTGATGTTGGTGAGAAAGGCCCTGAGGGAGCTCCCGGAAAAGACGGCGGACGAGTAAGTGAATGACCTGGGGCTTGGCGTGGGGACAGGTGCATGGGATCCCATGAGCCTCTAGTACTCAGGCAAGGAACTGGAAAACCACAGGGTCTTCTCTATCAAACATGGGGACTAGGCAGTGAGTGGGATTGGGAGGGTCCACTGGGTATGGGACCCTCTGAATTCCTAATGAACCCCATGTGCTGGCCTGCCTCTCCCTGCCTCTCTCATTTCCCCTTTTCTCACTCTAGGGTCTGACAGGTCCCATTGGCCCACCGGGCCCAGCTGGTGCCAATGGTGAGAAGGTGAGTTATGGCTGTCTTTCCTGTTCTGTCTCCTCCAACAGGTCTCCTTATCTTCTGTCAGAGACAGCCAAGTCTTCTTATTCCTCAGCCATCACTCCATAGTGGTGGCAGGAGGAAAGGTCCAGTTAGCATGGAGCCCTTGGCTGTGTGCCTAGTGATGGGAAAGGTGCCCTCAGCCGAGGCCTTGAAGAGGCTGATGGGTTGGCTGAGATCGACCAGGAGAGAGTAGACTGGGCAGGCTGGGGAGTCGAGTCCTTTTTCTACGGCCAGGGTTTCCTGGATGCTCTCGGCCCCTTAGGGCCTCCTCTGATCCCTGCCTTCTCAACCCGCAGGGAGAAGTTGGACCTCCTGGCCCTGCAGGAAGTGCTGGTGCTCGTGGTGCTCCGGTGAGTGTCCACTCCTTAGTCAGCCTCTCCCTGGCCCCAGGAGCCAGAGAGCTTGCTGGGCCCTTTAGCCTGGCCTTGTCCTTTGGATCTAGGGATAGGAGGAGAGAAGAGAGGCAAGGGAGACATCATCACAGGGGCCTGGGCTGTGCTCAGTGCTCAGTGCTCAGTGCTCAGGACCTTTGAGTCAAGAGAGACTTTCTCCCCTGGATCCCTTCCTTTGGAACACATATCTCTTGGGTACCTTCTTTCTGGGGGTGACTAGACAGAAAGCTGGGCTGGGTCTCAGGAAGGCACAGAGGCAGGTGGCCGAGCTTAACACCTCCTGGGCCTCCACTCACAGGGTGAACGTGGAGAGACTGGACCCCCTGGACCTGCTGGATTTGCTGGACCTCCCGTGAGTATTTCCATCTATCCTCACTCACCTGACCACATGCAGGCTGACTGCATGCCCAGCACCAGAGGGCACCTTCAGCGGGGGAGCGAGGAAGGAAATGGACTCTCCTTTCTTGACTTTTATGATTCCGTTGAAGCATAACAGTCCTTTCTTAGACCCAGTTAATATGCACTGTACTCCCAGAACCCTGGGGCAGAGCCTGGAGCCGCCAGCATGCCCCTCCTTCATCTGCCCCGTCTTCCTGTTACAGGGTGCTGACGGTCAGCCTGGCGCCAAGGGAGAGCAAGGAGAGGCCGGACAGAAAGGTGATGCTGGTGCCCCTGGTCCCCAGGGCCCATCTGGAGCCCCTGGGCCACAGGTGGGTGTTGCTGAGTTCCTGCACTATTGCTCCTGTGAGGCAGAGACTGCGGGGCAGGAGGAGGTCTAGCAGACTGGGCAGACAGAGACCGCGAGTGTGGCGGATCCCCCACCGGTTAGTTGAAGGAGAGGCTTTCATTAGGGCATGATCTCTAGGGCACACGGCTGGGGTGTTAGGGCTTCACACCAAGTATAGGCTGTGTCCATTGACCAGACAGCTAGGACAAAGCAACTGGTTTCCTGGGTGGAGCAGAGGGGACAGGAAAGTCTTCCCAGGCGGTGAGACCTTGGGACTGGCTCTGTAGGACCTGTCAAGAGTTAGGCAGTAGAGTCTTCAACTGGCGAGGCAGACAGAACTCTCTATGCCAGCTTTTACAGGCTGGGATCCTAGTGCCAGGAAGCTATGCTTTGGCGACCTGGCCCAGTGTTGGGGCTCAGAGAGGAGCTCAGCACCCTGCACAGGTCCACTAGGCCTCACTGCTGCCTTCTCTCCTCTCCAGGGTCCTACTGGAGTGACTGGTCCTAAGGGATCACGAGGTGCCCAAGGCCCCCCGGTGAGTGGGTTTCCCTGCAAAGGAGTCTTGGCCCATGATTCCTGCAGTGGGCCAGGTTCAGGATTCTCCAATCTCCTTCCTTCCCAGCCCTGCTCAGGCCCCAACCTAAGCCCATCCCCCAGCTGGGCAGGAGACAGTGCCCCTCACTCTGCTGTCTGTATGGTCATCCCAGAGTCCCCCAGCTCTAAGCTCTGCCACTCGGCCCCCTGCCAGTGCCTGATTCTACAGCCAGGCAATAGGACCTCTTCTCCTGTCTAGCTATTCCCTTGCTGCTTTACAGTCCCCAGCTCTCTCTTGGTCCCCACTTCTGAGACGTCCCCTCTAGCCCTGCCGACGTGGTGCTCCACCCTTCTGAGGACCTGCAGTATTAGAGGCTTTCCTTTCCTCCCACAGGGGGCTACTGGATTCCCTGGAGCTGCCGGCCGCGTTGGACCCCCAGGCTCTAATGTAAGTGAGGGTGCTTGTGGTTAGATCTACCTTACTTCTGGTGTAGAGGACCCACACAGGGCCAGAATTATCTGAATCAGTCTCCCAAATAAGAGTCCAGGACAGCCCCTACTTCCTTCCCCATTATGACTCTTGAGAAGCAGCCCATCAGCCACTGGAAGCCGGGAGCAAGCCTTCCTGCCTGACACTGGCTTGCCCTCAGACTTCTGGCTTCACATGCTGAAGGGTTAGCATGATAGCCTTCATCTGGGACACATTTCGTAAGTATGTTCATGGTCCTGGATCCATTCTCTATATGAGCCCCAGACCAGACCCTTAGAGGAGGCTTTAATGAGGAAGGAGAGATGAGGAAAAATTCAGTTCATCAACACCAAGTGTGGAGGGAAGGGTACTGGGCACACAGAAGGCTTAGGTCTGACGAGCAAGGTGGGGGCTGTTTCTTGAGGAACCAGGCATGGAGGGTGAAGCTGACCCAGAAGGAGAGATTTCGGGTGGACAGGGAAAAGCACAGCAGGGTGGTAGAGCCGTGGCTGGCTGCTCAGAGTTCTGACAGAGGAGATGAGAGCAGAGGTGGGCAGTTTGTGATGCTGTCCATGAGACTATAGTGACTTCAGGAGCCTGGATGGGAAAGGTAACAAGTTCTCACTTTGCATATTTGTTTCTCCTAGGGCAACCCTGGACCCCCTGGTCCTCCCGGTCCTTCTGGAAAAGATGGTCCCAAAGGTTCTCGAGGAGACCCTGGTGCCCCTGGTAGAGCTGGTGACCCTGGCCTTCAAGGTCCCGCAGGGCTCCCTGGCGAGAAAGGAGAGCCTGGAGATGATGGTCCTGCTGTAAGTCTGTCACCAGGCCCATAAGATGTCAAGCTCTGGGAGGAGGGAGTCCTGGGAGGGAAGCTGTGCAGTGGACTGGGTAGGGACAGGAAGAGCCATGGACAGGCCAAGGGCTTGGGTGTCAGTTCTTTTCTCCTCTCCTAGGGTGTCGACGGTCCTCCAGGCCCCCAGGGTCTGGCTGGTCAGAGGGGTATTGTTGGTCTTCCTGGGCAGCGTGGCGAGAGAGGATTCCCTGGCCTTCCTGGTCCATCGGTGAGTGAAGGATGCTTCTGCCTTCAGCCCGGCTGGGCTTGGCCTGGCTCAGGTCAAAAACTCTTAACTCAGTGATCTCACCGCACTGTCACCCTGAGTCTTCCGTCCACTCGCCATTCTCAGTACTGTCCCCTTGTCAGCTGTACCTCTGAAGTGGAGCCCTGGCAGGCATGTTTAGCATGTGCACTCACGGTCTTTGTCTGCATCCCTTTAGGGTGAGCCTGGCAAGCAGGGTGCGCCTGGTGCATCTGGCGACCGAGGTCCTCCTGGCCCCGTAGGACCTCCTGGCCTGACAGGTCCTGCAGGTGAACCTGGACGAGAGGTGAGCCCAAGGACCTGGTGCATTGGGAGGATCTTGGGGGTGGGGGCACTCAGAAAGACCAGGAGCTGGGTACACAAGAAGGAAGGCAGGTGGATGCTTAGGGAGGATGCTTAGGCTCCGAAGCCTTAGATGGGTGGAAGTAAAGAGGCCTAGGCCTCCGATGAGGACAGGAGGGCAAAGCAGAGAGCAGATCTAAGCAAATTCTCATTTCCCTTTTCCAGGGAAGCCCTGGCGCTGACGGCCCCCCTGGCAGAGACGGTGCTGCTGGAGTCAAGGTGAGCACTGGGAATGCTGTGCTGGGCGTGCGGGGAACGCTGTGCTTGGCCTGACTCCCCAGCTTGGGTGGCAGAAGAGCTTCTCTCCACTTCTCTGGAATGTTCTTCACTGAACCTGATACCTCTCTCCTGCAGGGTGATCGTGGTGAAACTGGTGCACTGGGTGCTCCTGGAGCTCCCGGGCCCCCTGGTGCTCCAGGTCCTGCAGGCCCAACTGGCAAGCAAGGAGACAGAGGAGAGGCCGTGAGTATCTCAAGTTCAGAGAAGCTCCCTGTGCTGAGCACCTGGAGGGTGTCTCTAGCTTACGGGAACTCTGGGAGAGGGGCCCTGCCCTAAAGTTTCCCTGACACTGCTCTACTCTCTCCTCACAGGGTGCACAGGGCCCTATGGGACCCTCAGGACCAGCAGGAGCCCGAGGAATCGCTGTAAGTACTGGAGCATCCTGCGCTGAGTCCCCGCAGAGGCGAACCTGGGGGATGGCAGGGACACTAGGGCTCCAGTGGGACATACACAAGGCTGCTGGCCCCAGCCTGACCCGGTCCGTGTCTGTCTTGTTCTCAGGGCCCTCAAGGCCCCAGAGGAGACAAAGGAGAATCTGGAGAGCCTGGCGAGAGAGGACTGAAGGGACACCGAGGCTTCACTGGTCTGCAGGGTCTGCCTGGCCCTCCGGTGGGTGTCACTGCATCTTGCTGTCCATGAGGAGGCTACTCGAGCCCCCCTACCGAGTCTACTGAGCTATCCCCACTACCCAAATAGCTTGGGGTCATCCTGAGAAGGCCCTGGGCTCTCTCGGGGGTGGAAAAGGCAGAGGCGAGGAACAAGATGGGGCCCGTTCTTGCCTCCCAGTCCCGAGGAGATGTGTTTCTACACCGGGCTCTGCTGATCTCCTGCGTTTTCTCTCTCTCCGCAGGGTCCTTCTGGAGACCAGGGTGCTTCTGGGCCTGCTGGTCCTTCTGGCCCGAGAGTGAGTGAGATGGAGTCGGGGTTGGAGGGAGCCCTCCTGCTGGGCGGGCTGATGCTCCTAGGCCTGAGGGGGGCGGTAGAGAGGTGGTCAGTGCTGCTCCAGGGAGACTTGGGCTCAGGAGTCCTCAGTCAGAATGTACCCTGGCTTACAGTGACTAAGGACACAAGCACCTGAGGTCACGGTGGCTGAAAGACAAACCTAGTAACAGGATTTCACCAACATGAGCTTAGGAGGGTCAGAGAACCATGGAGATAACTTGCTGGTCATTGGAGATGGATTTAGGGTTTATGGCTGAGCATTGCGGGGAACCGGAGGCAGAGTAGCCGGTGCCTCTGTGACAGGCAGCTGTACAGCGGTAGCTGCTGTGTACCTCATGTTGCCGGTGGTTTCTCAGCATCTCTTCTCTCTCCTGGCCTGCAGGGTCCACCCGGCCCCGTTGGTCCCTCTGGCAAAGATGGCTCTAACGGAATCCCGGGCCCCATCGGGCCTCCAGGTCCTCGTGGACGTTCAGGAGAAACTGGGCCAGCTGTAAGTGTCCTCGTCCCTTTCCTGCTGTGTCTAAAGCATTCCCACCATGTCACAGGTGCTCGGGCCTTCTGGGGGGTTCAGCTGCCTAGTGGTGATGGTATCCCATGTGCCGAGGGCCTTTCAGAGAGTCGTGGGATCCACAATGACTTCTGGAAAACAGAAGGGAGGGTCCAGGAAGGAAATGGGGTGCCGCTGTGGTTTTCTTGGTCCAGGCCTGCTACCCTCTGTCCTCAGCACAGGACTGAGAAGAGGACACGCTGGCAGATGAGGACAGAGGAAGGGTTCTTCCTCGCAGCTCCCGGCTCATCTCTCTGTTTCCTGCTGCAGGGTCCTCCTGGAAATCCTGGCCCCCCTGGTCCTCCGGGTCCTCCTGGTCCTGGCATTGACATGTCCGCCTTTGCTGGCCTAGGCCAGAGAGAGAAGGGCCCTGATCCTCTGCAGTACATGCGGGCCGACGAGGCAGCCAGTACCCTGAGACAGCATGACGTTGAGGTGGACGCCACACTGAAGTCCCTCAATAACCAGATCGAGAGCATCCGCAGTCCCGAGGGTTCCCGCAAGAACCCTGCTCGCACCTGCCGGGATCTGCAACTCTGCCACCCAGAGTGGAAGAGCGGTGAGGCTGGACAGGGCCTAACCCCAGAGAGGGTCAGCCCCGCAGCATGGCTGCCTTCAGCAGCCAGCCAGAAATATCCTACACCCTTTTTTTTTTCTTGGCCCCTTCTTTAGTGTTAAATATTCTGTCCAGATTTCTTTGTCCCTGTGTCCTTCGGTTCTGGCTCCCTTGGGCCACACACAAGCCTGTCCCTCCTAGCCAGCCTGGCCCGCAGGTTTGAGTCTAAGCCTGACGGGTGCTGCCTCTTCTCCTGTAGGAGACTACTGGATTGACCCCAACCAGGGCTGCACCTTGGATGCCATGAAGGTTTTCTGCAACATGGAGACGGGCGAGACTTGCGTCTACCCCAACCCAGCAAGTGTGCCCAAGAAGGACTGGTGGCGCAGCAAGAGCAAGGAGAAGAAGCACATCTGGTTTGGGGAGACCATCAACGGTGGCTTCCACGTGAGTGCTGCTCCTCTGGGCCGAGCTTTGCTTTTCTTTTTTCCCTGGTGTCTTGGCACCTTCCCCATCTTCTCCACCAGTGCTCCTTGGGGCTTGCGAGGAAAGGAGGAGGGTGACTATTTCTCCCCATTTAGAGCTTGAAAAGAGGCTCACTGAGCTTCCTCCATTCCCTGGAAGCGGAAACATGACCCCATCCCCCCACCACCATGGCACCCCTGCCAGCTACTCCGAGCCCTGAACATGTGAACGCCCCATAGCCTCGGATCGCAGTGAATGCCAGCTCCCAGGCCTCATACCCTGGCTCTCTGCCCACAGTTCAGCTATGGTGATGACAACCTGGCTCCCAACACCGCCAGCGTCCAGATGACCTTCCTGCGCCTGCTGTCCACCGAGGGCTCGCAGAACATCACTTACCACTGCAAGAACAGCATCGCCTATCTGGACGAAGCAACTGGCAACCTCAAGAAGGCCTTGCTCATCCAGGGCTCCAATGATGTGGAGATAAGGGCTGAAGGCAACAGCAGGTTCACCTACACCGTCCTGAAGGATGGCTGCACGGTGAGTGGAGCTGCCCGGAGTGGAGCGGAGGTTGGCTTATGGAGGGTGTTGAAGGGGGGTGTGAGGAGACAGGCTGAGAGGCAGGGGAGGGACAGCCATTGTGGAGACAGGGCAGGAGGGAGACACGAAGGAAGGGGTGGGCTTTGCTGGTGAGAAAAGGCGTTGAAGTGAAGATGTTTTGGACAAGGCAAGACAAAGTCTGGGGAGCCACGTAACGAGGTTCCCTCTCTGTGGTTATCTAGTTTGGGGTCCTGGGCAGCCAGCATGTAAGACATCTGCTGAGTGCCATCTCTTCTTTTTCTCCCTAGAAACACACTGGTAAGTGGGGCAAGACTGTCATCCAGTACCGGTCACAGAAGACCTCACGTCTGCCCATCATTGACATTGCACCCATGGACATAGGAGGGCCTGAGCAGGAATTTGGTGTGGACATAGGGCCTGTCTGCTTCTTGTAAAAACCTGAACCCAGAAACAACACAGTCCACTGCAAACCCAAAGGACCCAAGTACTTTCCAATCCCAGTCACTCCAGGATTCTGCACTGAATGGCTGACCTGACCCGATGTCCATTCATCTCACCCTCACAGTTCGGACTATTCCCCCTACTTTCTAAGAGACCTGAACTGGGCAGACTGCAAAATAAAATCTCGGTGTTCTATTTATTTATTGTCTTCCTGTAAGACCTTTGGGTCAAGGCAGAGGCAGGAAACTAACTGGTGTGAGTCAAATGCCCCCAGTGTGACTGCCCCCAGCCCAGGCCAGAAGACCCCCCCCTACAGGTGCTGGGCGCAGGAACTGTGTGTCCTACACGATGGTGCTATTCTGTGTCAAACACCTCTGTATTTTTTAAAACATCAATTGATATTAAAAACAAAATATTGGAAAGTACATACTGACTTGTGCTTTGTTCTTTAGTTTGTTTTCCATTAGTCCTTGATTCTGTAGACACTCAAATGCGCTCCCTGGCCTTCTCTTGGCATTTCAGTGTGAAGTCACACTGCCTGGCTTAGCAGCCTCACACACACAGACTTGCCTCCTTTGTAAACTCTAGCACTGCATGGAGCCCAGTGCTGGCCTGAGACCAGAGACAGAGTCTGTTAGCATCATGTTTCTGCAACAAAATACTCGACACAGGTTACTTATGAAGTAAAGTTTATTTTAGTTTGTGGTTCTGGAGGCTCAAAATGACAAATTCAATATTATAAAGTAAGATAAAAATAACATTTTTACTGGCTTGTTTGCAAGATTAGGCAGTCCTGTGGCTCTGGGTCTTCAGTGATGGCAGCAGGTCACATGGCAGAAAACAAGTCACAGCTAGAGCTCGTCCCATGAGCCAGGAGCAGAGAGGAGGACAGCAGGGTCCCACAGCCCGTGACCTGATACCCCCCCACTTCTCAAGGTTCCATCACCTAAGAGCATCATGCTGGGGATCAAACTTTTAACACACGCAAGCACCTTTGAGGGGCACTATATTCAAACTTTAGAGTCACTATTTGGGAAGACAGGCACGCCAGATGGATGAGCCCATCCTTGACAGTGAACACTGAACATGCCTTCCCAGCAGGCTAGTCAAAAGGCGTGGTGCACTGAGATACTGCGGAGAGAGAGGGATGCAGAGCATACGTGGGCCATGTCCTGCTGGGGGTGAGATACTTCCCATGGGAGGTGGGCGGAAAAGGGGAAGAGGGAGCAAGAGCTTGGACTTCTCAGGCACCTCTATGAGGTGCATATGAGCAGTCTGGGTGATGTAAGACTTGAGGCCAAGGGGAGATGGACGTGCACCCCTGCCCGGCCCCCCCCCCCCGCCTGCATGCAGCCAGCCTCTGTGGACCTCCTCTGAATACTTCAAGAATAGAAAGCCTCCCTTTCTCCTGTGGCCAGGTGTCCTTTGCTTTCAAAGCCTTGGGTATGTGTATCAGAAATGAGTCTGTGTCCTCTTCCCCACCAGAGGGTTATGATGGTGGTAACGTGTGAAGTGGGCAGGATTCATTGACAGCAGTGTTTTGTGAAAGAAATTTCAAAATATACCTGGTATACCTAATCAATCAGAGAGCTGTCCTGTTCTCTGACCCCTTCTCCCATACTGCTTCCCTTCCTTCAGATTAAGTCTCACAGCCTGTTTTTTTAAAGAAATAAAAAGAAAAAAAAAGATGTTTGTTGTATTTATTTGCATCGATACTCAATTTACAATGTAAAATTAATTGTGTGAAGCGCTAGTACCAGGGCTAGTTTATGGCGAAAGAGATTCAAATGACAAGACGATATTTAAAAACACATAATTTGCACCAGAAGCACAAGGTATGGTGCTTTCCTGGCATAGCCAAAGCCTGGGTGCAAGCCCCGCCCCGCACCACACACACACACATACACACACACACACACACACACACACACACACACACACACACACACAATTTCATAACAAGAACGAAACTCTCATCTACTGAGAGAGCTAGTGACATCACAGGGGAGGGCAAACTTAGATGATAGGTGGATCTGGCGAGTTCCGCCGCCCACCCCCCCCCCGCCCAGGTCAGCTCCAACCTCTCAATCCAACTGCAGAAGCAGAACTTTCCTTGCTCAATCCACCTTTTCTGAATAAAGCAATCCAGTCAACCCTGGCAGCTGACTTAGACCTCTGTGAGAAGCCACGGGGTATCTGGGTAACTCCTTGTACCACACCTACTTCCAGGGTGCCTAGCAAAACGTGGAAATAGCAACTCCCCTCCCCCCTCTGGCAGGGGCTCAAGTGGGAAGTGCAGCAGGACTCTAAGGTCAAGTCAAAGCACACGACTTGGCTGTAGAGCTGAGCTACCTACAGTTGTTGTGCATACTAACCTGGCCCAGAGAGGAAGGTGAGAGCAGCCAAGACCATGGCTAAGTCCTGGATTCCTGACACCCCAGGAAAAGCAGATCTCTCCACTTAGAATAATGTGTCCAATCGATACCTGAGCCAGCAGGACTTGGCAGAGTAGCGCACTGATCTCAAAGGTTTTGTCAGAGTTGTTTTTTTTTTCCAAAGCCAATTTTTTTTTTTATTGAAACTTTGTGCATTTCACATAACATTAGGGTTTTTTAAATGTCTTATGCTTCCTTTCTCTGGAAGCATCTGGCATAAAAGCCTTGCATTAGGAGCCACTGGCCTGAGCTCCAGCTAAGACTTCCTCTCCAGTTCCTTGGATGCTCAGTAGGTCATGAGACAATTTCTGAAAGTCTCTTTCTACACAATGGAAAGAACAGAGAGTCTTGAGTGCTGACAAAGTAATGAAGACTTCTATTTAGGAAGGAAAAGATTATTCTGCCCAAAGGAAATAATCTGTGGCTGTGCTGATTTATGCATAACTTTAACAAGTAGATTATTTTAATGAATTGTTCCATATTTTAGACTAGAATCCCATGACGGTTGACCAGAGATCTTGAAGGTCTCATTGTGGGGCAATCAGGACTGCAGAATGACTGGCGGAGATCACCCCTGACCAACATCGGGCCTGGTAAGCACACAAGGCTTCCAAGAGTTACAAATTCCTACCTGTGACTGGACAAAATGTGCCAAAATTGCAATCCCTGTCATTCAGCAGTCACTCAACACTTTGTACAAATGGAGATTTCTGCATGCAAGGACTCCCAGCCAGGTGACTGGTTATCAGCAGTGTGAGAAGAAAGGTGTCTCAGTGCACACTGAGAATGACAGCGAAGGCACGCCTCTGTCCACTGGGAACACAGTGGAGATGTAAGGACACCTGAGCCCACAACTTACCCTTTCTAATTTGGGGGGCTGCTGAAGAAAATTCTAGGTATTTGATCAAGAATTGACAGATACTGGGCTGGGGAGCTGGCACCACTGACAACAAAGGTGTTTTACTAACAGGAAGACCTCACTTCAATGCCCAGAACCCAAATTTTTTTTCAGTCTTTTCGAGACAGGGTCTCCCTGTAGCCCTGGCGGTCCTGGAACTCACTCTGTAGACCAGGCTGGCCTTGAACTCACAAAGATCCGCCTGCCTCTGCCTCCCAAGTGCTAGGATTAAAGGCGTGTGCCACCACGCCCAGCTCAGAACCCACATTTTAAAAGCCTGGCATGGTAGTACAGAGTTATAATCCCAGCACTGGAGAAGGATTCACCGGCCAGCCAACCTACCATGCTTGGTACATTCAAGGTTAGTTAGGGACCATGTCTCAAAAAAACAAAGACAAAGTTGGCCTCTGGCCTCCACATGCACAAACACAGGTGCACACACACAGGAATGTACAACCCCCACATGAACATATAGATACACATACAAAGAATTGACAGACACCATGCTAAAATACCCAGGCATCCCAATGTGAAGTTTGGGGTTCAAAGGATAAGAGGAGACATATTCACAGCATTATGAGACCAGAATTAACTGCATGTTTTAACTTAAATTGCAAGCCAGACATGGTGGCACATGCCTTTAACCCCAGAATTTAGGAAGCAAAGGCAAGTGTATTTCTGTGAGATTGAGCCCATCCTGGTGAGTTCCAGGCCAGCTAGGACTACAGAGACCCTGTCTCAAAAACGAATGAAGAAAGAAAACTTCAATAGTTCATAAAATATGAACTGGATATTAAATTATCAAGAAGCAGGTGTTATCGAGTGGCATGGTCACTGTGTGGACAATACTATAGAGGCCATTTTAGAAAATGAGAAAAACAGAAGGTGGGGGATGGCTCAGTAGGCAAAGTGCTTGCCATGGAAGCTAACAATATGACTTCAGATCCCAGGACCTGCATAAAAATTGGGCATGGTAGAAAGTATCACCCCAGCCAGCATTGGGGGGTAGACAGGCAGATCCCTGTCATTTACTGGCCACCCAGTCTAAAGAGACAATCCGTGAGCTTCAAGTTCAATCAAGTTCAATGAGGAACCCTGTCTCAAAAAAGAAGGTAGAGTACAAGTGAGTACGACATCTGACGTCAACCTCTGGTATTTACACGTATTTACATACGTACATACATACACACACACACATACACACTCCCTCTCTCCAAAAAGAGAAATGAGAAATGCACTCAGGGCGTGTTCTGCTCAAGGGCCTCCTTCTTGGAAATGGTATGCTTGCTCATCAATACCAGCCACTGTCACTGGTGTGGTAGACACATCAGCAGCCCAGAAGATTCAGCGTGTAAAGCTATCTAGGTAAATATTAAAAAATCAAATGAAGGGGCTGGGGGCAGCCTAAGGCCTCTGCAGTGGGGGCTGGGCTCAGCTCAGCAGACTCCAGACCCAGCCACTCAAGCTTCCACTAGACAGCTAGCTCGTGGCTGCAGAGTAGCTGAAGAACTTCCAACCTCAAAGCAGCTCCTCTTATTAGGGTGGGGTATGGGGCCCTGCTCCTCCTCCGGCAGCTGCTTCATTCCTCGGGCAGCTCCATCCTGCCATTTCCAACCTCCAGAGGGCAGCGTGTGCTCTGTTCTAGAAGAGCAGCTGCTCCAGGAAGGGCACAGGACAGCTGAGGGCTCTAGGGTGGCAGATCTTGGTTCTCAACTGGACCAGATCTGGAAGCAACTCAAATGGAAACTGCTGGGCACTCCTGTGAGGGACTTTCTTGATCAGATTATTTGAAGCTGGAAGACCCGCTCTAAATGTAGTCCAGATAAAAGAACATGGAAAAAGGAAACTTTGCTTTTTATTTTTTTAATTTTATTTCTGTATGTGTATGAATGTACTGTCTGCATGCAAGTTTGTGCACCCGTGTCGTACAATGCCACGGAGGTCAGAAGAGGGTGTCAGATTCCCCTGGAACTGGAGTTCTCCTGGAATTGGAGTTTCAGACGGTTCTCGGCCGCCATGTGGGTGCTGGGGATCGAACCCGGGTCCTCTGTAAGAGCAGTCGGCGCTCTTAACCGCTAGGCCATCTCTCCAGCCCCAGAAACATTGCTTTTTAATTTTTTTTTAATTTCTGTATGTGTATGAATGTACTGTCTGCATGCAAGTCTGTGCACCCGTGTCGTGCAACGCCGCAGAGTTCAGAAGAGGGTCTCGGATTCCCCTGGAACTGGAGTTCTCCTGGAATTGGAGCTTTTAAAGCCTGTTTGCCTTCAGTCCCGCAGGTAGGCCCACCTATCCTGCTGTGGCATTTCTTCACTGTTCGAACCGGTTTCTTCAGGCTCCCAGTACAGACTAAAGACCAGCAGCTCTCAAGGAAGCCTCCAGGCCTTAGATGCCAGATTAGTACCCCAGCCTCGTGGACTGAGCCTCTCCATGAGATGGCCACTGTCAGATACTTTGACCATATCCTGTAAGCCCATGCAATCATTCTCTCAGTTCTCTTCCTCTAGAAAATCCTAATGCAGGTTCCTTCCCTTTCCTTCCCCCATGATACCTCCTGAGGAGGAAATTCCTCTATAGTTAGTTCCCTCACAGGCGCCCACAAAGGCATACAGGCAATCGGAGACGACACAGATGAATCAAAACCAGGGTTTATTTTTCTATCAAATCCCTAATCCACGTTCCAGCCAGTGGATGGAAGGTATATCAAGCCCCACAATTGATTCTTGGTAAAAACAACTGTAACAATTTTTTACAGGAAAGAAAAAAAAAAGTCAAACCCCAAACCTTTTATAAAAATCTCTCAGGTGTTGGGGAACAGATGAAAACCCACACCCTGCTGACTGCCTCCTCTTGGGCGTTCCAGCGCCCTCCCTGATGGCACGTCTGCCCACAGAAGCACCAGTTCATCTGCAGCTACACTAAGGTCCACTAATGTCCTGCCTTCATGTCACTCTGGCTTGAAAACCTAGAACTCTGGCATCATATAGTGCCCGAAGAACACCTGAAAAGAAGTGAATTAAATTCTTCACACCATAATTGAATGCTATTTTCTAGGCACAGACTAGGCACCTGGGCAGTGACTTTGCTGATTCTGAGAAACACACAAAGCACCGTGGAGAAGGCTTCCCCTAAGTGCAGAAGGATGTTTGCTCGGTTAAGAGAACCACTTTCTCCTCCACTTCATCATGTGGGGTTGGTGTGGAACTTGGGCCCTGGGTACAGATGTTAGGCTACAGGTGCAGCCGTGGAAGAACTGTGGACAGGCTCTAAATAGCTGTGGAATTTGCCCCACAGTCCACGTAGTATTGTGTCTCCAAGGAGCTCTGGGATATGTGGCCAATGTACGAAATCTTCATAGAAGTCCTAGCAAAAAGAAAACCAAAAAGATGAAATAAACAAGAAAAACTGCCCAAATAATGTCTTCCAAGTTCAGGCAACAATACCCACATGGGTCCCAGGCACATAGCTTCATGGTTATATAACCAGGAGGCCAGATGCCCTTTCTATGTCCAAAAGTGTTGGGCCATGGGGGCTGGAGAGATGGCTCAATGGTTAAGAGCATGCACTTCTTCCAGGGGAAGTTGAGTTCCATTCCCAGCACCCATATCAGTCACCCAGGCAGCCTGTAACTCCACCTCTGCACTTACATTCACACACACACACATAATAATAATAATAATAATAATAATAATAATAAAATAAAATAAAAAGATAAAATGGGAGTGCTGTGTCATGAGGTGACCTTCTAAATAAATGGTTCTTAGCCAGGCGTGGTGGCGCACGCCTCTAATCCTAGCACTTGAGAGGCAGAGGCAGGCGGATCTTTGTGAGTTCAAGGCCAGCCTGGTCTACAGAGCGAGTTCCAGGACAGCTGGAGCTACAGGGAGACCTTGTCTTGAAAAGACCAAAAAAAAAAGGTTCTTAACCAGTGATGATATTACCCCACAGGAGGCTTTTGGCAACATCTGGACGCATTTTGGGTTGTGCAGCTGAAAGTGGAGAGTGTCACCAACAGTGAGCAGAAACCAGGGATGCGGCTAAGCATCCTGCGGGGCACACAACAGTCACTGACATCAAAGAACTGACTGGCCCAAAACATCCATAGTGCCGAGGCTAAGAACCCTCACTCAGATCCCCGTAATTCAAATATCCACACTGTCATCTCTGAATTTAACGGCCACGGTACCCCAAGAACAACCTTAAAGGTTCTGTGACTAGGGGCTGGAGAGATGGCTCAGTGCTTAAGAGCACCAACAGCTCTTGCAGAGGACCCGGGTTCGATTCCCAGCACCCACATGGCGGCTAAGAACCATTTTTAACTCCAGTTCCGGGGGAATCCAACACCCTCTTATGATCTCTGCGGCATTGCACGACACGGGTGCATCAACCTACATGCAGACAGTACATTCATACATATAAAAAAATATATTCCAGGCCAGTTGGGGCTACAGGGAGACTGTCTCGAAAAGTCTAAAAATAAATAAATTTAAAAAAAGGCTCTATGAGCCGGGCGTGGTGGTGCACGCCTTTAATCCTAGCACTTGGGAGGCAGAGGCAGGCAGATCTTTGTGAGTTCAAGGCCAGCCTGGTTCACAGAGAGAGTTCCAGGCTGGCTGGGGCTACAGGGAGACCCTGTCTCGAAAAGACCAAAAAAAAAAGGTTCTGTGACTAGTAGTCTGTGTGGCTAGAGAGTAAGCTGTTCAAATGCTTACTACTTATACCCCTTGAGAAAGATTTTTTTCTTTATTGGTCTTTAGGGGATTCTAAAGGGATCACCTGTTCACTTCAACTAGACCCCATTTCATGCAGAAAATGACATGCTGGATTATTTATCAGGAATCTGGTGAACTGTACAGGGGAACTGGGCTGCACACCCAGAGAACACCAAGGGATGTGAGGGGTCCCCCTTTTGGCCATATACCCCTGTGTGATCTGGAAAGCTCACAAAGGCCCAGTGGCCCAGGTTCAAGCACAAAAGCTAGATGAGAAACAAGTGACATACCGCATGAAAATCACTATGTTGTGCACCCGGATGGCAGGAATTGTGCAGAAAAAGCTGCCAAACAACAAATACAGAAACGGTCACCTTGGATGAGAAAACAAAAAAGTAAAACAAATCTCCCAGGAAATCCAGCAGAAGGTACTAAGTCACACTGCCAAATTTAGGGTACCTTCTCTTCCTTGAGCCCATCCTTCTACCCAAGTGCTGCCAAGGTGCATGAACTCTGAGCCCCCCAAAGTGTCATTCAGCTTTCCACATCAGAACCCTTATTTTTCAAAGCCATCATATCAAGCTGGAGCTTGGTGGTGTTTCTAGGGGTGTACTGTTCTTTAAAATCCCAGAACCTCACTCTTAAATGACACCTCCTAGTCAGAGCGAGGGAACCGTGGGCTAAATCTGGGACTCAGTCAATTGAAGACAACTCTGACTTTCCTCAGACAGACAGCAGATACAGAGAATACCATCCTTACTACACGTAGGAAGACGGTCCTCCCACCTCAGCCTTCACTGTAAAATTCACCTGAAAATAATTAAGACCTTGAATCAGTTTGTGACAAGAAAGCCTGGCATAACGGCACTATTGCCAGCAACCCAAAGACCTGGATCATTCTTCCATCCCATGCAAAGTCTCTTCCTCTAATCAATACTTCTGACTTCTTCCCTTTAGAGGCCAGTAGGCCTCAGGCTATAATACCACCTCTTCTTGATTTGGCAAGTGTCTTTCTCATATACAAATTCTTCTGCTCCTAAGATACTGAAATGCTATGTTTGTCCCTTCCCCACAACTGTTCATAATAACAGAGCCATCAGCTCTTCCTCAGGTGGAAATGAGAAGAAAAGGAAAGAACCCAGCACATACCAGCTGCTCACTCCGAGGTGGGATGAGAGACACATTGGTGGCTGTGTATGTGCCAACCACAGCTTTCATGTACTGAACTTGGCTGAAAAGGTTAGTTACTGCCACAGAGTAGAAGTTGGAGTTCCTAATTTTCAGGGTGGCCTGGAAAAGGGCAAAGGAGGACGCAAGTGTTAAGTATCTTGGTCCACGGCTGGGCAGGTGCATAACCCAGATGTGAGGCCCTGAGTCTTACCGTTAAGGCGAGGATCACAAGGGAGTCCTGTTTATTAAATGTGACTTTCACCACCTTGATGCCATTATCGTCCACGAGGACTGAATGTGGAAACAGAAAGAAAAACACCAACCCAGATGCCAGGAGACAGAGCAGGACCGACAGGATGACATACTGCTTACTGCAAATGACAGCACAGGACCGACAGAATTACCATCCTACCAGTCACAATTAATGCAAAACCAGGAACTGAGGGAGAGAGAAAGGACAGCACAAAGGAGCAGGAAGAAGGAACAGGCCAGAAGAAAACTTTCAAACCCATTTGAACGCCAGTTGCACCCTAAGAAGAGAAACCCATCTTCTCATTTCCTAGACACCCACCCACCTTCTCATTTCCTAGACACCCACCCACCTTCTCATTTCCTAGACACCCACCCACCTTCTCATTTCCTAGACACCCACCCACCTTCTCATTTCCTAGACACCCGCCCACCTTCTCATTTCCTAGACACCCACCCACCTTCTCATTTCCTAGACACCCACCCACCTTCTCATTTCCTAGACACCCACCCACCTTCTCATTTCCTAGATACCCGCTCATCTCCTGCTCCTCCAATTCCATCCTTTCAGTTAGCATTTCTAGCTTCAAGTTCGCTTTCCCAGACTTAACAGAGACAGAGATATCCCACTTAAGCAAACAGTACTAAAGGAAATGGAGAGGGCTAGGGTACAGCTCAGTAGTAGAGTGCTTGCCTAGCATCCAAGAGACCCTGGGTTCAAGTCCCAGCACCACCAAAACATACATAAGTAAACAAAAAAGGGGCAGTTACAAGAACAGATATCTTCTTCAATTAACTGGCATTCATTCATGAAAAGGAAAGAGGGCCAGAAAGTTACTACAGGTAAGAGCCAGCCAACTCACGTTCTCTGAGGCCGCAGTCTGTGATCGCTGTGGGGGATCAAAGCCACTAATTCATTGATTTGCTCTAGAAAAGAACCAAACAGTCACTCTGTAAATTTCATGTACTGTCATTACTTCACGCTTGACTGTAAACACCACAGCAAACATTCATCCAGGATTAGACACTGAAAGGTGTAGAGAATGCCACCAATTATAAGATTTTGGTGGGTGCTGTTTGGGCAGTGACATCAAAGTTGAGGAACTTGGGAGTTTTATTTTAGCTTTGGCAAAGTCACTGAACCTCTTAAAACCACTGTTTCCACCGGACGTGGTGGCGCACGCCTTTAGTCCTAGCACTTGGGAGGCAGAGGCAGGCGGATCTTTGTAAGTTCAAGGCCAGCCTGGTCTACAGAGTGAGTTCCAGGACAGCTGGGGCTACAGGGAGACCCTGTCTCAAAAAAGACAAAAAAAAACAAAAAAAAACAAAAAAAAACACTGTTTCCACACCCCTAATATGAAGCTTTGGAGTAAATGGTTTCCAAAGTTCTTACTAGCGCTGAACTTTGAGACTCTCCCTCTAAGAATTAATTTAGTAACAGATGTTCTTGGGCCAGTTCCAGGCTCTGCCCCGAGCATGTCTCTCCCCACCTCACGGTATTTTGCCAATGTCAGGCAAATGATTCACTATGGCTTCTTTGTAAAGAAGCTTCTGAAATGGTTCTTCCACAGCTTTGTGCCACTCTTATGAGCAAAAGCAATAAAGGTATGTCCTGGTCAGCAAATCCCACAACAGAGAAATAACTATTCCAAACCTGAGAGGAGTAGGGGTAATCACAATGGCTAATCGTCAACTCGAAGCTAGAATTGTATAAGAAGGGAATCTCAATGAAGGATAAGAGGAGAAATAAAGAACAGTTTCAAATATAAGAAGATCAGGAGAAGTTGTGGGATCTGAAGTTTATCAAGTTGCCGAGCTGGCTCCAATTCAGGGCAGGCTATGATTATCAAGGGAGGGTCCTCTGGAAGAAAAGTGGTTAGAGCTGGAGAGCCTGTAAAGAGTTAAGAGCACCAGCTGCTCTTGCAGAGGATCCGGGTTCAGTTCCCAACAATAGTTAACACCAGTTCCAGGGGGGGTCTGATGCCCTCTTCTGGCCTCTGCAGGCATTGCACACATGCAGTACACATACATGCAGGGCAAACATAAAATCTTAGCCAGGCTTGGTGGAAGGTGGAACTGTGTGAGATGAAGACCAGCCTGATTTTTATAGGGAATTCCAGGCCAGCTGTGGCTACAGGAAGATCCTGTCTCAAAAATAAAAGGAAACAAAGTGGTTGGAGCAGTTAGAAGAAGTTCTTGTTAGAGAATCATCCCCTCCATGACTGCCAACAATTCTCACCTGTTGGGATGGAGCCTGAACCTTGGCAGGTGTGACAGGTGATGCTGTTTCTCCCTGTGAACTCCACATAGGGGAACTGAGCCATGGCTTCTTCCTGTTCTCTATCAGCCAGCAAGTTCTCTGGGTCATCTTTCCCTCGCTGACAAGAAGTTCGGACAGAGGAATGCTGAGAACCCATGTGTCATGTCCTGGGTGAAAGAATGCAAGTGAGTGCCAGTCAGTACCCATACTGGCCCACAACAGAAAAAAAAAAATAAGGTAAAACACTAAAGTAGCCCAACACCGGCACACTTCTACCGCCGCCCTCATTTTGCACCAGGACCCCCCCCCCCACACACACACACAGGTAGCTAGGGAATGGCCCGGTCTCCAGTCCACCAGGCTGCCGCTTACTGCCTGGAACACCGGCACCCCAGCTCCCATCCGGTCCAGCCTTGCCGCTTCCTCCCCAGTTTGCAAACTCTGTGGCCTCCTCGAGAGGACAAATAACAGGCCTTAGCGAGCCCCATTCTTAGCCTCGGGAGGGGGGCTCAGGTCACGCCACGCGCGAAAAGCAACCAAGTCTTTCAGGTAGACGAGTGCCGGCGCCCCCAGACCTGGAGCTCTTGAACTCCCAAGCAGTTTTTCCCGCTACCACGTCTCCCTCCACCTGCTGGGTCCACCCACCTCCTCCGTGCGCCGGCGCAGAATGGACAAGCGGCTCTCTTGCGCCTGCGTTCTGAGCTCCGGTGGAGGTCCCTCTTTGCTGCGGAGCTGCCGCGCTCCTGGGCGCCGGTAGAAGGCGGCAGAGGACAGATGAGAGCGGCGGCCCTCGGGACCAGCCTGGAGGGCGGGGGGCGTGCCCCTCTGCGCCCCAGAAACACGAAAAAAGGCTGGGCAGGGTTTCGGATCATATCGCCTGTGTGGGCGAAGAGGAAGACGCCGCCCATGTCCAAAGCTGTTCTCATCCATCCTTACCGCAGAAGGAAGCGGAGTGTAAAGAAACCCAACATTCAGAGCATGCTGAGGATCAGGGCGCTTTGACAGACTGCTCCAAAGCGTGAGCAACCCGCAGTGGCAAGGGCCCCACCTGTGCTTCCACAGAGGTGTTGCGGGCTAGATGCAGGAACAGGCCCCAAAGCTCAGTTTTGCAAGCTGATCCTGTTTCAGGACCACCGTCTACAAAAAAGGCACGGTAGACATAAAAGGTTCGACAGCCTTTTAGAAGACAGGGTTTACATGTATGTATAGGATGCCACGTTGAGCTAAACCTGCAGCAGACTGAGGCCGACATTAAGCAGGTGAAGGGGCTAAAGTAATCTCAGCACCTGGGAGGCAGGAGGATCGCTATAAATTCAAGGCTAGTCCAGCCCACATAGTTTCAGGCCAGCCAGGATAATAGAGTGAGAGTCTATCTATCTATCTATCTATCTATCTATCTATCTATCTATCTATTATCTATCTATCTATCTCATTGATTTGCTCTAGAAAAGAACTGAACAGTCACTTTGTAAATTTCGTGTATTGGCAATACATCTATCTATCTATCTATCTATCTATCTATCTATCTGGATCTATCTAGATTTAGATGTAGATCTAGATATATATATATATATATATATCTCCAGCAAGAAAAAAAGACTGGCCACCTGCCACCTCCATTGGGTCTTTATGTCCCTATGGGAAATGCTGATGGTCCTGCTGTCTAGACCCTTGACTAACTACTGGCCACCATCAGCCCACTGAGCCCTTAACGAGGAGCCACTACCCACCCTCCACCCCACCCCACCCCATCCTCACCATCCCCTGAAGTGTTTTGCAACTCTTTGAATTTTTTTAAATTGTTTTTTAATTTATTATTTTTATGTTAAGTGTCTGAGTCTATTCCTGCATGTGTGTGCACCTGTGTCATGCAGTGCCTATGGAAGTCAGAAGAGGACAGTCAGATTCCCCAGGAACTGAAGTTACAAATGGTTGTTAGCCACCATGTGAGTGCTGGGATTTGAACCCAGGTCCTCTGCAATACCAGCCAGTGCTCTTAACCACTGGGCCATCTCTCCAGCCCCCTCTTTGAAAATTTTATACCACTGCATGATTCTTATTTAAATAAATTTGATGATGGTGATAGAAACAAATATTCAACTAAAAATATATTTCTTAGCCTCCCTTGCAGCTATATATGGTCATATGAGAGTGTTCTGTCCAATGAAGGCTACGAAGTGTGGAATTTCTGGGACAAGTCTTTCAAAGAGATAGGTCCTTTGACTTTCCTTTTCCTGTTTGGAATTTGAATTTGATATTGTTGATTAGGGATGTCATATTGTTACCATGAGGCCATAGTGGACAGAAGGATAAAAGAAGTCTAGGACCTGAGAGAACACCTGTCTTCTAAGTTCTCATGTCCTTGCAGTGGAACGCAATCCCAACACATCCTCAAATAACTTCAAGTGCTACTAAGGGGAAAGACTGGGCTTTAACTTACACAGCCTACCTTAACCACACATGATGTAGACCATATAGATTTCTATCCTTTCCCAACTTCAGCTGTCAAGGCACTTACCCTTCAAGAAAGGGAGACCCAGGCCTGTCTGACTCCTGTCCAGGTTAGGCTTTCCTGTGTGGAGGGCCTTCTGCCTCTAATAGGAAATTCACCTGGGAAGATTCATTCTTTACCAAGAGATAAAAGATCCCTTCCAAAAGTCCATCCTCACAAAGATGTAACCTCACTTAGTGGCATCTACTGGACACCCTGTGAGTGATGCATGCAAATAACCTGATGTCCACGTGACAGATGGACATCACAGTGGGAGCAGGGAGAACCAGGAGACAACAGCCTGATGTGCCAGCTGAAGAGGAAGAGAAGAAGAACCATCTAGAAGACTGAGGGTGGGGGAATGCTTCATAATGGAGGGAGACAGACTGAAAGCATGGAGCCTGTAGTCAGGAAGAGGCAGGGCTGGGTTGGTGGGCCTAGAAAGAGAATCTGAGCCTAGTGTGGTGGCGCACGTCTTCAATCCTAGCACTTGGGAGGCAGAGGCAGGCAGATCTTTGTGAGTTCAAGGCCAGCCTAGTCAACAGAGCAAGTTCTAGGACAGCTGGTGCTACAAGAAGACCTTGTCTTAAAAAGACCAAAAAGAAAGAAAGAAAGGAAGGAAGGAAGGAAGGAAGGAAGGAAGGAAGGAAGGAAGGAAGAAAAGAAAGAAAGAAAGAAAGAAAGAAAGAAAGAAAGAAAGAAAGAAAGAAAGAAAGAAAGAAAGAAAGAAAGAAAGAAAGAAAGAAAGAAAGAAAGAAAGAAAGAAA
This sequence comes from Rhizomys pruinosus, assembly GCA_009823505.1. NCBI lineage: Eukaryota > Metazoa > Chordata > Mammalia > Rodentia > Spalacidae > Rhizomys > Rhizomys pruinosus. The sequence continues at coordinate 1,875,300 of VZQC01015009.1, forward strand.
GAAAGAAAGAAAGAAAGTCTGGGGCATCAGCAGCACATCCCTGAGGCTCTTTGACAGTCTGCTTCTGGAAGCGCAGCCGGGACAGGCAGCCCGCACACCTGCTCCAGTGTAGCTTGTGCTGCTCCCTGTCCTCCCAGCACCCAGATTGATGCCTGATAGAGAGTGGGCCCTCAGTAAGTGCTTGCACAACAACTCAGCCTGGAAGCTGGCCAGGGCGGCCTGGTACCAGCATCTGGTCGAGCCATCTGGGAGGCAGTCTTAATTGGCCAGCACATTCCTCAGGAGACAGCCATCGCTTCTCACCCAGGCCTTGCTTCCAGGTTTGTCTCACCATCCTGGTTATGCATAGTGAAGGGCGTTGCAGACGTGAGCTCACTGGGGCTCTCCGGGTGGCCAGGGCAGAGTGGGGCCACCTGGGGGATCCCCAAAGTCCAAGTCTCCTAAGTTTCTCCACCACCATTATGGACCCCTAGCCCCAGAGGCTGAGAAGGGGGGGCTTTAAAGTACTGCTTTAGTTCTGAAAGGCCCTACAGGTGGAGGGGCAGGGGAGGGCTCCGCTCAGCTTCATATCCCTTCCCCAACTCGAGCACCAGGATAGGATGAGCCAGTGGAGCTCTAAACTTAACTTTCCTCTGCACTGATGGAAAGGAAGGGTTTTCACTTGGAAGTGCTCTTAAGGGTCTTCATTCTGAAGCTTTTGTTTATCCATAGAGGAGAAACCTGTGCAAGATTAAATGATAGTAAGTGAAAGCATCAGGACCGCTGCTGCCTCCTTGCTTGGTGTACTTTGCTAAGGAGAATCGGGTCTCAGCCCTCTTCTGCAGGCGCTGGGTACACAGGTAGACTGAAGCAACACACAAACCCTATTATGCAACTGTATCTGTGTTTACTTTCACATGAACCTGAGGTCTCAGAGCCCTAAGCTCTACCACCTATGTCTCTAAAGCTAGGCAATAGTTGCTCCCTATGAAGGCCCAGGGGTCTTTCTCTAAGGGAAAGGAGGTCAAGAGAGAGGGAGAGAAGAGGTTCTTTTGCATTTAAGAACTCTGCATAGCCATAGAGCATGGGTGGGAACGAGCTATTCTTCCATTTTACTGCTGAAGGGACAGAGAGACTGGTTGGCTGCTTCTTTCTGCCCCATTGTACCTGTTCCCATAAAAAAGGGTTACAGACACGGAGTTCTAGAAAGGAACACAGGGAAGACAAGCATCATAGAGCTTTCTAATAGACAAAGGGGCTCCAGAAAGGTTCAGAAAGTTAAACACAGGGATGCAGGGGCTACGTGTTCAAGAACCTGATAGCACCCCCAAGCCATTCCAATCCGCAAAGCCAAGGTCATCCAAATCAATCTGCCAACCCAGACCCCCCATACTCCACTGTATCAAGTGGGACTAGGAAGGAAGCCCCATCTGCATGTCCTGCCACAGTCTTGGCTCCAGGGTGCACCCCGAATGTCCTGGCTGCAGGAGATAGTGTGATTCCTCTACAATTCTAGGGAGGCAGAAGAAATCCTATTTAACCAAAATCCAGTTCAGAGCCCTTTCTCAATTGGCTGGCCTGGAGTTTAATCTCCTTGGTTATTTGAGACTAACCTTCCTTTCCTAAGGTTACTCACCTCTTGCAACCTGCTCCTTAGAGCCCAGGAGGCAGGTTAAGGAAGGCCCTCTCCTGTTCAGCTCATGGAACACCAAGCTCTGTGTCGGGCACATCCCAGGCCTTGGTTTTTTTTTTTGTCTTTTCGAGACAGGGTCTCCCTGTAGCCTCAGCTGTCCTGGAACTCACTCTGTAGACCAGGCTGGCCTTGAACTCACAAATATCCGCCTGCCTCTGCCTCCCGAGTGCTAGGATTAAAGGCGAGTGCCACCACGCCTGGTTTAGGCCTTGGCTCTTAGAGAGCCTGAGTGTCTTTGCCCAGGGAGGCAGAGCTGATGCTTATGGCCTGCTGTGCCACAGCCACCCCCCTGCCCCACCCCACAGTGATGCTGAGGCCAGGGTCTCCAGCCCTCAGAGGGCTAGCCTAAGCCCCTCCCTGCTGAGCACTCTGGACAGATGTGGAGCGGAAGGCTGCCTGAGCTAGCAAGTTTGGGGAACTGTGCCTGAAGGATGGCCAGGGACGGGCTTGCTGGATTTTATGTCCACAGAAAGTGAGTGAAATCCAGGCGTTAGTTAGCCAATCATCATAGTCAGCCTGCCTTAGTACTTCCTCTCTTGCCATCAGGGGCAGATCTAGTGACTGGACGGGAACAACAGCTCATATGTGTTGCCTGTTGCTTTGGATGGCAAACCTACAGTCTCAGTCAGAAGAGCCTTCACCAAACTCCTCCAGCCCACCAGCTTCACCTGAGACCAGCCAGGTGAATGCCTGACAGACAAGCGCAGGCCAAGTAGACAGGCTTCCAGCAGGTGAGGAGAACCCCAGGAGAGCGAGGAGGCGTCCAGGAGCCAGGGAAGTTCCTGAGGCTGAGGGGTAGAGCTGAGCTTCAGAGGGGCTCTGAGAGTCCCTGTACTGTTCTCAGAAGTCCTCTCCTTCCGTGGCTCATGCTTCCGGCCAGGCTCTCTCAATCTTTTGCCTTAGTCCCTGGCAATTGCAAGAGCTTTCTTTGCCGGCTCTCAAACTTCATTAAACATGCTAATTTACTGAGCATTATGGGTCAGGCACAGAGACCCACACTCAGGCTCTGGACACATCGTCTTTCCAAATCTACCATTGGGTGTCACCACCCTCACCTGATAGATGAGGTGTGTATGGCTCAGAACAGTGACGATAAAACCTTATGGGCTCCAGCCTGACACAACTAGAATATAAGGGTCCCAGCCTCTCTAGTACTTGTTCTCCAGTCCCTCCTCCAGGGTCTATTGGGCCAGTGTTCTAGTCTTGTGTCCTTTTGTGAAGTGCAGGCCTGGTCATCTCCTTCTGCTTCTTCCAACCTCCGGTGGCTCCTCCCAGCCCGAGGGTAAGATCCAAATCCTACACAGCCTTCCTCTCTTCCTCTGTCCTCTTCCCGCTCATCACACACTTGTTCAGTCTCCCCTTTGGGCAGAAGGTTCTTTTCTCCTAGTAGCCCCATTCCACACCCCATGTCCTATACCCCCCAACATCCCTCACAGAGCTGTCCAAGCACAGCACATATGTTATCTGAAAGCATTTCCTGTCTCCTTCCACCTACCCACATGTGCATACACACACCTATGGGAAGCACACACACAAACACACTCACCCCTTCCACCACCCACTGCTCAGTTCAGTGCCACTGCTGTGGGTCCCGTTTGGTCCCCGTGGGTCCCTGCCCCTCAAGTTATGTCATGACTCCTAATCAACCAGGTTGCCTGTCCTGTTGGACTGAGAACACTGGGAGGCGGGAAGGATATCACTGGGCCCTTCAGAAAAACGTGGCAGAGAGTAGAAAATTGAGTGAGTGAAGAGAGTGCCTTGGGGCCAGAACAACGTCACACGCACTTCTGAGCTCCCATCACACGTCATGTGCCTAGAAGTTGTTGAACAAAAATATAATCAGGCGTGACTGAATCAAGGTGAGAGGAGATGGGGGGAATCCAGGAAGGTGGGACCCCTAGTGCAGCCGGGAAATGTTTCCACTGCCACTAGGGGGAGCTCGAGGCCAGCGGTCAGGGCCTCCGGACTCCGGTAGCTAGCTCTCTTCTCTCTTAAAGCCCTCAAGGATTAGCGTTCCTCTTCACAGATAAATTCAGGAAGCAGCCTGGTCAGAGGAGAGCACCCAAAGGCCACTTACCTGCAGCAGAAGGCTGGGGGCTAGCCTGACTTGCTCCGGCACAGGAAGGGATTTTGGATTTCGGTGCCCCTGGCAAGGCTACCTGCGATCCGGCAGATTCTTGCACTGGAGCCTACTTAGTTCAGAGTAGGAAAGGGCCGGCACTGTTTCACCCATCACGACACAAGATCATGAGTCAAGGGAGGTTCTTTTCACAAATTTCTGGTCTCCAGCAACTCTGCATATCTGCTCCTACCACACATACCTTCTACCCTGAGCCAGTCAAGGCCAAACCCGTCTGCCAGCCCCTCCTTCGGTGCAGTACCTGTGCCTAGCTTTATATTAGGCCCGGGACACAGTGAGGGTAGGACATGCCCCTGCCCTCAGCCATCTGACTCCAATGGAAACAGCCAGAAGTCTGCCAGCAGTCAAGAGCACAGGATCCAGAGCTGGAGGCTTACTAGCTTGTGACCCACGCAGGCACAGTCCTTAACCCTTTCCGTGACTCTCCTTGGAGTATTATTGAAACCATTGGATACATTAATCTGTAGAAGCCTTGTAGAGTGGTGCTGTTAGTCAGCAGACATTCAATAAGCGTCAGCTATTGAATGTCTGCTGATTTCCAACCAGCAGCCCTTAGAAGCTTGTGTCCTTTAGCACTCATGAGACCAGCAGGCTAGTGTCCCAACATTGATGCCACCATTTGAGGGATAATCTTGGATTTCAACCCAGCAGGGCATTTGTGGCAAGCTCTCAGGTATGGAAGAGGGTGCTGGGTACCCTGAGTTCCTGGGGTCGTCAGACCTAAATGGAGCTGTATTCAGAGAGGGAGAGTCCAGAGGTGCCATAGGCCCAGAGAGAGGTCCCAGAGACAGACGAGGTCAGCAGGGAGGGGCAAGTCCAGCCCCTGGCTCAGCACTCTTTCTCGGGAGTGCTGGGGCTCAGAGCTGGGTGGTGGCCTTCCTGCTAGCCAACCATCCCCAACAAGACATTTTGAGGCTTTGGGAAAGGAGAGGCAGGAGCAGGGGAGTGGGGCACAAATACAGGTGGGGTTTTGTGTGGCTGGGCCCCACCTGGCGGGCTGCCTTCCCCAGGCCAGTGTCCCCTGTAGGCAACAGGCTACTGAGAGGATGGCACTTGGAAAGGCAGGTGCCAGGAAATTGGCCCCTTGGGTCCTGCCTCTGACTCTGCTTCATCTCTCTGAATCTGCACCATCTCTCTGAAGCTTGAGTCCTACCACACTTCCAGATACAGCTCGGTCCTTTTCTCTGTGAAGACCTAGAGCGAGACAGTGATGTTTTTCCAGGGACCACGTCACTCTGAGTACTCAGGTTTCCAACCCAGTAGGCACTCGGTATCCTCAGGGATATTGGTGCCTGGATTCCCACAGGAACAAAACCAGAGAATGCTCAGGTCCTGTTTGGAAAATGGCACAGTGATTGCATGTAGCCTATGCATAATGTGTGCTTATGACTAACCCTAGACTACATGTGATCCATAATGCAACTGAAGTGAGTTTTGCACTCTATTGCTTCAAATGTGGTTGATCCTCAGTTTGGGGGTATTCTGAGGATTCAACTAACCACAGATCAAATTTTGTCTTGTTTTTAAAGTTCTTTTTAAGGTTTATTTTAATTATATGTTTATGCGTGTGGGCGTGCATGTGGATGCAGGTGCCCGAGGAAGGCAGAATCTGTCATCAGATTCTCCAGGAGCCAGAGTTACAAGTGGTTATGAGCTGCCCAACGTGGTGAATCCGGGGCCTTTGGAAGAGTAACACGTTCTTAACAGGTGAGCCATCGCCCCACACCTGCCCCCTCTCCTTTTGAGGCAGGGTCAGTCTGTATCCCCAGCCTGCCTGGAACTCACTATGTAGACCAGGCTGGCCTCAGTCTCACAGAGATCTGCCTGCCTCTGCTTCCCCAGTGCTGAGATCAAAGGTATGCATCATATATAACATCTAGCTTGTCATTTTGTTTTTGTGTACATGTGTGTATACGTATGTGTGTATATGTATGTGTGCACGCACATGAGTGTCCTTGCATGTGTGTATGCATGCTTGTGAATGCCTGAGGTCAATACTGAATGTCTTCAGTCATTCCTCAGTTATCTTGTGAGACAGGGTTACTCATTGAACCTGGAACTTACAATTGGCTAGACTGGCTCGCCACTTAGCTCCGAGAATCTGCCTGTCTCCCCTGCCCACCAAGCGTTAGAGTTGCAGAGGAGCTACCATGACAGCTTTTGGCCTTTATATGGGATCCAAGCTCAGATCGTTATGTGTGTGTGGCAGGCTCTTTAGAAACTGAACAGTCACCCCAGCTCCTTCCACTACCCTTTTTGAAACTGCAACTGCACTAAACATGTACAGGCTTCTTTTTTCCTTGTAACTATTTCCTTAAAATGACTATGTAACAACTATATAGCATTTACTTTGTGTTAGGTATTATTTTTAAAATCTAGAGATGATTCACATACTGCACAAGTATACACAGGTTTTATGCAACTCTAGGCCACCTTTAAAAAAGGGCCCTGGGGGGGCTGGAGAGATGGCCTAGCGGTTAAGAGCACCGACCGCTCTTGCAGAGGACTCGGGTTCGATCCCCAGCACCCACATGGCGGCCGAGAACCGTCTGAAACTCCAATTCCAGGAGAACTCCAGTTCCAGGGGAATCCGACACCTTCTTCTGACCTCCGCGGCATTGCACGGCACAGGTGCACAGACTTGCATGCAGACAGTACATTCATACACATACAGAAATAAAATTAATAAAAAATTTTAAAAAAGGGCCCTGGTTAAGAGCGCTGACCACTCTTTTTTTTTTTTAATTTTTTTTATTTATTTCAGTATGTGTATGAATGTACTGTCTGCGTGCAGGTGTGTGCACCCGTGTCGTGCGATGCCGCGGAGGTCAGAAGAGGGTCTCAGATTCCCCTGGAACTGGAGTTTCAGACGGTTCTCGGCCGCCATGTGGGTGCTGGGGATTGAACCCGGGTCCTCTGTAAGAGCGGTCGGCGCTCTTAACCGCTAGGCCATCTCTCCAGCCCCCGCTGACCACTCTTACAGAGGACCCAGGTTCGATCCCCAGCACCCACATGGCGGCAAAGAACCATCCGAAACTCCAATTCCAGGAGAACTCCAGTTCCAGGGGAATCTGACGCCCTCTTCTGACCTCCGCGGCATTGCACAACATGGGTGCACAAACCTGCATGCAGACAGTGCATTCAAACACATACAGAAATAAATAAATAAATAAATAAATAAATAAATAAATAAATAAATAAATAAAATTTTTAAAAAAGGACCCTAAGCATCCCTTGAGTTTTGGTATCTTTGTGGCTAAAGTCCTGAACCAAATCACTGTGGGGACCAGGGGTTGCCCATTTCATCTAGTTTTTACCTTACCTTGCCTGATTGCCCAGTGGCCTCTGCCATTTCTGCATAGACTCCCTGGTCCAGTCTCTAACTCCTGCCTCTTTATTGCTTGGTGATGTGTGCCACGGTTTCTTACTTTTTGCATGCCACGGTTTCTTCCTGTCCAAAATGGAAATAAATAGTACTTTCTTTGCAGGGTTGACAAAGGGTTTAAATGAGCCACTATAGTTTTTGAAATGCTTAGACCAGGGCCTCCTAGGTTGTGAACACTCCCTAGTGCATGTTGTTGTCACTGGAGAGTCTGCAACTGTCTTTGCTCCTCGTTTAGCCCATAACTTTTATTAAGCCAATTTGTGTCCACCACAGTCTGGTCCAGGCCTGATGCATAGCATCTTCCCTGTTTGTGGAATGAGAACAGATCATTTGTCCTCTCCCCTGGCCTGGGTGCCCCCTGCAGGCTCCAAGGCGAGGCCCTTCCTCCCACAGCCAGCCAAAGCCCAGGCAATTTTGCTTGGCAGCTCCCACGTTCCAGGCTAACTTTAGGGTTGGTTTCCAGCTGTGGTTGGATTTTTCTGTTTGAGAAATATTTTAAGCAGCTAGTGGGGAAGGGGTGGAGAGGTGGGAAGAGAATAATAAATGATCGTGTGAAAGGAAGACTCTGCATGACTTGGAGCTGCCCCTGCCCAGTATGATCTCTGGGGTTGGGGAGGGGACACTCTGGTGGCTTCACACGCAGGGAGAAAAGAACCTGTGCCCCCTAAAAGCACCTCTTGTGCTTGTTTTCACTATGCCCTGCTTGAACTGAGTGTGCAAGAACTCAGTGCATAAGAGAAAGGCAGGCAAGAGGTTAGACACTGGAAGGAGCGTCCTGTTGTTAGAATCTATTCCTCAAGTCACCTGTCTTTTACCCCAAACCCTATCCTTCTCCAGAATTCAACTTCCTTCTCCACTCTGATTATGTAAGGCCTCAGACAACCCCCACCAGCCTAGTGGCTCCTTCTACCTAGCACTGACTTCCCCTCAGCCTCCTCATTCCCCCACCCTTCCTGCCCTTAGGTCACCTGCTTCCTCTTCCCTCTCCCTGTTCCCTATGCAGCCCTGGGCTGAGGAAAGCTCCCCCCCCATCACTTTTCTGGGGCAGAACTCCTAAGCAGGCAATGCCACACAGGCCAAGGGCCAGAACCAGAAGCCCTGGCCAACCGGCATGAAGAGGGGAGGCCCGCTCCCCTGTGCTGGCAAGGAGACACTATAAAGACAGAAGCCCACAGAAAACTCAGGATGGGAGAGAGACTAAATCACAAGAGTCAAACAGAAGCCGGGTCACGGAGACAAGGGGTAAGTGAGCTGCTGGGGAGGGAGTGGACGATCACCAGGCAGGCTCTGGCTGGCCCACATGGACATTCCTGTGGGCTCTGATGGTACGGTGGGCTCAGCCCTCTGGGCTCCCTGGTGCCAATGTGGGGAGCCCAGCATGGGGTCTTGGACCTGGGTATTGGGAAGGCCTGCCCTCCATGCCCTGGTTCTCCCCAGGACTCCCTCAACTTGGCTGGAAGGAGTCTGTGAGCCAAGGTGGAGGAAAGAGGGTGTGGCCGTTGTGCAGAGCTAACTGGAAGCTTGAGCAGCTGAGCGTGCATTCCTCACAATGTTGGGGGGCACAGTAGAGGGAGGCCGGGGCTTGAGGGGCTGTGAAAGCTGAGGGATCTTTGACTGGAGACCCCTGGCAAGCAATAGGGGATGCCAATGAAGCAGTAAGGGCCGGTCCTGAGGACAGGAAGGGGCTATTTCTCGTGGGGTTGTGGACAGGTGTCACAAAGAGCGTATCTGGGTCCCGCAGCTGGACCATGGAAGAACAACTCCAGTTGGCAAGTCAGGGTGGAAGGGGGATTCACTGCTCCTAGAAGTCTGTGCTGGGGACAAGCCATGAGGAAGCTGACACTGCCTCTCCCGGTCCTTCCCCGGGTGATCTGTACCCCTTACGCTCCACTAGAAAAGATGAGACTGAGCAGGGAAAAGGACAGCACTTGAATCTATAAGGATCTGTGCTTAGCTGGCCCTTGCTGCCCAGCTAACTCGGGCCACAGCCTTGCTGCCCTCCACCCTAGGAAGGCAGGCACAACCAAGAGTCCTACAGGCTTCAGGGCACAGGCTTGGGACCTAGCACTTCCAGATACTATTTGCATTTATTCTTCTCCACATATGAATTTTAAAAGTAGATACCTTTTCTTCTCTTGCTGTTAAACACAACATATGTGTATTAAACATATGCATACAGTACCATAAATGAAACACCACACAGATCAAGCTAGGTTCATCACTGCATCTCAGAAGTCCCTGTGTCCTCTGATCTCACCTTATCCCCCTGGAACTCAGACTGCCATTGCCTTGTTTAACTTGCAAAGCATTTAGAGTTTTATAGATATTATCATCTTTGGGGTTCACAATAGCCTTATTACTCCCATCTTATAGATGAGGAAGCCAAGGCTCAGAAAAGTTAAAATAACTAGCCCAAGGCCAACTAAGAAGCAAGCAGCAGGAGCAGGGTAGTTAGGCTTGGTGGACGGACTGAGGGGGGCTCCCGCAGCAGACCAGAATGCACAGGAAGCCCTCCAACGGCCCCAGCACTGGACACAGGCACCCACCAGAATGCAAAGGAAACCCTCCAACGGCCCCAGCACTGGACACAGGCACCCACCAGAATGCACAGGAAACCCTCAAACAGCCCCAGCACTGGACACAGGCACCCACCAGAATGCACAGGAAACCCTCCAACGGCCCCAGCACTGGACACAGGCACCCACCAGAATGCACAGGAAACCCTCCAACGCCGGCCCCAAGCGATGGACACAGGCCCCCACCAGAATGCACAGGAAACCCTCCAACGGCCCCAGCAATGGACACAGGCACCCACCAGAATGCACAGGAAACCCTCCAACGGCCCCAGCACTGGACACAGGCACCCACCAGAATGCACAGGAAACCCTCGAACAGCCCCAGCACTGGACACAGGCACCCACCAGAATCCACAGGAAACCCTCGAACAGCCCCAGCAATGGACACAGGCACCCACCAGAATCCACAGGAAGCCCTCGAACAGCCCCAGCACTGGACACAGGCACCCCACCAGAATGCACAGGAAGCCCTCGAACAGCCCCAACAATGGACACAGGCACCCCACCAGAATGCACAGGAAACCCTCGAACGGCCCCAGCACTGGACACAGGCACCCCACCAGAATGCACAGGAAACCCGCCAACGGCCCCAGCCAGGACACAGGAACCCAACAACCAGAATGCACAGGAAGCCCTCGAACAGGCCCAGCACTGGACACAGGCACCCCACCAGAATCCACAGGAAACCCTCGAACGGCCCCAGCACTGGACACAGGCACCCACCAGAATCCACAGGAAACCCTCCAACGGCCCCAGCAATGGACACAGGCACCCACCAGAATGCACAGCAAACCCTCCAACGTCCCCGCCCAGCACTGGACACAGTCACCGCACCAGAATCACAGGGAAACCCCCAACGGCCCCCGCACTGACACAGTCACCCACAAGAATTCACAGGAAACCCTCCAGACTGCCACAGCACTTGGGACACAGCAACCCACCAGAATGCACAGGAAGCCCTCGAACAGCCCCAGCAATGGACACAGGCACCCACCAGAATCCACAGGAAACCCTCGAACGGCCCCAGCACTGGACACAGGCACCCACCAGAATCCACAGGAAGGCCCTCGAACAAAAAAAAAAAAAACGCCCCAGCACTGGACACAGGCACCCACCAGAATCCACAGGAAACCCTCGAACGGCCCCAGCACTGGACACAGGCACCCACCAGAATGCACAGGAAACCCTCCAACGGCCCCAGCACTGGACACAGGCACCCACCAGAATGCACAGGAAACCCTCCAACGGCCCCAGCACTGGACACAGGCACCCACCAGAATGCACAGGAAACCCTCGAACAGCCCCAGCACTGGACACAGGCACCCACCAGAATGCACAGGAAACCCTCCAACGGCCCCAGCAATGGACACAGGCACCCCACCAGAATGCACAGGAAACCCTCGAACGGCCCCCCCCCCCCACAAAACAGCCAGCACTGACACAGGCAAAACCCACCAGAATCCACAGGAAGCCCTCGAACAGCCCCAGCACTGGACACAGGCACCCCACCAGAATGCACAGGAAGCCCTCGAACAGCCCCAACAATGGACACAGGCACCCCACCAGAATGCACAGGGAACCCTCGAACGGCCCCAGCACTGGACACAGGCACCCACCAGAATGCACAGGAAGCCCTCGAACAGGCCCAGCACTGGACACAGGCACCCACCAGAATCCACAGGAAACCCTCCAACGGCCCCAGCACTGGACACAGGCACCCCACCAGAATGCACAGGAAGCCCTCGAACAGCCCCAGCACTGGACACAGGCACCCACCAGAATGCACAGGAAACCCTCGAACGGCCCCAGCAATGGACACAGGCACCCACCAGAATCCACAGGAAACCCTCCAACGGCCCCAGCAATGGACACAGGCACCCCCCCAGAATGCACAGGGAACCCTCGAACGGCCCCAGCAATGGACACAGGCACCCACCAGAATGCACAGGGAACCCTCGAACGGCCCCAGCAATGGACACAGGCACCCACCAGAATCCACAGGAAGCCCTCGAACAGCCCCAGCAATGGACACAGGCACCCACCAGAATCCACAGGAAGCCCTCGAACAGCCCCAGCACTGGACACAGGCACCCACCAGAATCCACAGGAAGCCCTCGAACAGCCCCAGCACTGGACACAGGCACCCACCAGAATCCACAGGAAACCCTCGAACGGCCCCAGCACTGGACACAGGCACCCACCAGAATCCACAGGAAGCCCTCCACACGCCCCAGACTCGGACACAGGCACCCACCAGAATCCAGCACAGGAAACCCTCGAACAGCCCCAGCACTGGACACAGGCACCCACCAGAATCCACAGGAAGCCCTCGAACAGCCCCAAGCAATGGACACAGGCACCCCCAGATGCACAGAAGCCTAACGGCCCACATGGACACAGCACCCGAATGCGGAACCTCAAGCCCCAGCAATGGACACAGGCACCCACCAGAATCCACGACCACAGAGCCCGACAACAACAACCCCGTGCACTCGAACAGCCCAACTGGACACAGGCACCCCACCAGAATCCACAGGAAACCCTCCAACGGCCCCAGCAATGGACACAGGCACCCACCAGAATCCACAGGGAACCCTCCAACGGCCCCAGCAATGGACACAGGCACCCACCAGAATGCACAGGAAACCCTCGAACGGCCCCAGCAATGGACACAGGCACCCACCAGAATCGCACAGGAAACCCTCTAACGGCCCCAGCATGGACACAGGCACCCCACCAGAATGCCACAGGAACCCTCGAACAGGCCCCAGCAATGGACACAGGCACCCACCAGAATGCACAGGAAACCCTCGAACGGCCCCAGCAATGGACACAGGCACCCCACCCAGAATGCACAGGAAACCCTCAAACGGCCCCAGCACATGGAACACAGGCCCCACCAGAATGCACAGGAAACCCTCATAACAGCCCCAGCACTGGACACAGGCACCCACCAGAATGCACAGGAAGCCCTTGAACAGCGCCAGCACTGGACACAGGCACCCACCAGAATCCACAGGAAACCCTCCAACGGCCCCAGCAATGGACACAGGCACCCACCAGAATCCACAGGAAACCCTCCAACGGCCCCAGCAATGGACACAGGCACCCACCAGAATCCACAGGAAAACCCTCGAACAGAAACAGCCCCAGAGAGGACAACAGGCACCCCAACAGAATGCACAGGAAACCCCTCCAACGGCCCCCAGCACTGGACACGGCCACCCCCACCAGGAATCCACAGGAAAAACCCTCGAACGCCCCCAGCACTGGACACAGGCACCCACCAGAATCCACAGGAAGCCCTCGAACAGCCCCAGCACTGGACACAGGCACCCCACCAGAATGCACAGGAAGCCCTCGAACAGCCCCAGCAATGGACACAGGCACCCCACCAGAATGCACAGGGAACCCTCAAACAGCCCCAGCAATGGACACAGGCACCCACCAGAATCCACAGGAAACCCTCCAACGGCCCCAGCAATGGACACAGGCACCCCACCAGAATGCACAGGAAGCCCTCGAACAGCCCCAGCAATGGACACAGGCACCCCACCAGAATGCACAGGAAACCCTCGAACAGCCCCAGCAATGGACACAGGCACCCCACCAGAATGCACAGGAAACCCTCCAACGGCCCCAGCACTGGACACAGGCACCCACCAGAATCCACAGGAAACCCTCGAACAGCCCCAGCGATGGACACAGGCACCCCACCAGAATGCACAGGAAACCCTCAAACGGCCCCAGCACTGGACACAGGCACCCCACCAGAATGCACAGGGAACCCTCGAACGGCCCCAGCACTGGACACAGGCACCCACCAGAATGCAAAGGAAACCCTCGAACGGCCCCAGCAATGGACACAGGCACCCCACCAGAATGCACAGGAAACCCTCGAACGGCCCCAGCACTGGACACAGGCACCCACCAGAATGCACAGGAAACCCTCGAACAGCCCCAGCACTGGACACAGGCACCCCACCAGAATGCACAGGAAACCCTTGAACGGCCCCAGCACTGGACACAGGCACCCACCAGAATGCACAGGAAGCCCTCGAACAGGCCCAGCACTGGACACAGGCACCCCACCAGAATGCACAGGAAACCCTTGAACAGCCGCAGCACTGGACACAGGCACCCTACTGCCCCAGAGAAGAGGAGACCCTCTTCCTTATCAAGCTAGTGCTGCCCACCACGAACTGTCAACTCTCCTACTTCCCGAGTACCCGACAGGACAGGGTGAAAGCCCAAGGACACAAGATGGAGGCTGGGACGATACTGGTGCCTGGAGAGCACTTTGCGTTAGAGCTCACACAGCTGAGGGAGCGCAGGACTGTGGGCATGTGCTGAGCCAGGTGTCGCCAGGTTTTGCCAGATTTACCAGGTGTGCCCTCCTGGCAGGCCAGGTGTGCTTGGTGTGTGCTCTGCTCCGTCCTCGGGCTCGGTGCTGAGCCATCTCCACCACCCCCTCTTCTTTTCAGTTATAAAACTATATAGGGTTGTGATAAAAAGTTCAAGCATAAAAGCTTCTAGTCCTTTTGCCAGCTACAATTCCTTTGATGCATTGGCATTTATCTTTCTATATTTCTCCCTAGGCACACCCAAATATATAGCTTCTTACATTATGTGGGCACACATATCCAAATGTAGTCATATTAGATTTATTTATTCTTAACCAAAAGGCACCAGAGTTTGAATATCATTTTTAACTTGTTTTCTCATTTAACATTCGCCCTCCGTGTCTATAGTCGGGATGAACAGGCTTATCTTATTTTGAACAGCTAAAGAGTACCTCATTAATGGATGTGTCATCCTGTGCTTCACTGAGGGGGACACAACTTATATTGGAGCTGCCCTTGGAGGGCGAGGGGACACAACAGGATGGGACACAAGGAGACTGGCTTCAGTGTTCCACTGTCAACCCAACCCAGAGGCAGCCATGTCTCAACTTCCCTTTGACCTCTTCCAAAGCTATTCTAGTCATCTGCTTTTTCAACACCCCTACAACTCCACCCACCCAGAGCCCACACCTCCTTCACCTGTGTCCCTTGTCCCTGCCCTTTTCCTTTCTGACTCTTTGCTCTCAATCCTGCTGAAGGTCTGGTGTCTGCTGGGTGGGCTCCCTGGCCCTGAGGCTGGCTTCAAAGAGCCAGAAGGAATGGGGGCTGAGTGCCCCTGAGTGGGAGGCCGTGCCCAGAAATCCAGTGAGCACGCCTCCTTCCCAGGCAGGTCTAGGGGAGGCGGGCACTGCCATGCCGAGATGACAGTTTCCTGCTTCCCAGAGGGCAGTAGGGTTGGGGACAGTGCCAGGTAGGCACAGTGCCCTCACCCCTGCAACAATGTCATGGAAAATCTGAAGCCTTGATCTTTGCTCTTGATTGTTCCTCCCTGATTTTTATAACTGGAAACTTTCGGCATCTCTGTTCCCATCAGCTTGGGAGGGAGGAGAGGAGGGTGGGGAGGGAGGGGGCTGAGTCAGCAGCTGGGGTAGGAACTCAGTACTTCCTTGGACCAACGCGACCCCACGCGAACACGTGCACATGCATGTGCGTTCACACACACATGCACAAACACACACTCACAGGGTTCAACTATTGCCAGCCTACATTTCTGTGCAAAGGTCCTGGGAGCAGGTGTGGGAACCCCAGAACTTGACTGTTCTTACTGGGCAAGCCAACTCCTCTTGCCCTGACTTGACCTGTCCAGTTACTGCGGCTGCCTCCTATTCCTCCACTACCTGGTGACCTTGCGTTCACAGGCCTTCTACTTCCTCCCACCAGATCTAGCGTTTGTTTATCACAGGCTCCAATTTCAAGTTTATGGTTAGGGAGCAGCTTTGTGAGGGTGCTGCCCTCTCTGTCCCTCTCCTCTCTCCTTCACGGCCAGAGTTCACGGGAATTTCTTGGGTCAGTGGCTCTCCCCTTCTTTTTCTGCTCAGAAGGGGCCCCAGCTCTCTCCCCCCACCAGCCATCTTCTTTTCTTTATAGCCCTGCTGTCTTTGAGCCTTGGAGAAGGAGGGCAGCCTAGGGCTGAACGCCACCTTCACCCCAGCAGGGCCTGCTGCCTCCTGGCGTCATCTGCTGGAGAGGCGGCTGGAGAGAGCCAAAGTACCCCTGCTTTCTGCCATCTTCAGACAAGAGAGCCTGTGAACAGCAAGACTCGAAGATCCTCATCCAGTAGCCTTTACACTAGAAACCAGTACTTAGGTAGGCCAGTGGTGTAGGCTTATTGTCCTAGCTACTTGGGAGGCTGCAACAGGGGGACCACAGAATTCAAGGCCTGCCTTTGCTGTAGACCTGGTTCAAGGATAGCCTGGGAAACTTAGTGTGACACTGTCTTGAAATACAAAGCTAAAAGAGAATATAGCTCAGTGGTAGAAAGTGCTTGCCTAGCATAGAGCCAAGCTTCAATCCCCAGCCCCACACACGCACACACACACCACACAATACAAATTGTAAGTGCTGTTAGAAAACTGACATCTTGGGCCTAGAGAGATGGACCAGTGGTTGTCTGCTCTTGCAGAGAGGATCCAGGTTCAGTTCCCAGTACCCACATGGCAGCTAACAACTGCCTATAACTTCAGTTCCCTGGGATCCAATGCCTTCTTCCAACCTTTGTAGGCATTGCCCATATGTAATGCATACATGTAATACATACAAGTGAAACATCCATACACATAAAATAAAAATAAATAGGGCTGGAGAGATGGCCTAGCGGTTAAGAGTGCCGACCGCTCTTACAGAGGACCTGGGTTCGATCCCCAGCACCCACGTGGCGGCCGAGAACTGTCTGAAACTCCAATTCCGGGAGAACTCCAGTTCCAGGGGAATCCGACACCCTCTTCTGACCTCCGCGGCATTGCACGACACAGGTGCACAAACCTGCATGCAGACAATACATTCATACACATACAGAAATAAATAAAATTAAAAAAAATAAATAAAAATAAATAAATAAAAACAAAGGCAAAACAAAAACTGACATCTCAGGTTAGTGAGATGACTTAGTCGGTGAAGGCTGGTAACCCGAGTTCAATCCTTGGAACCTACATAGTGAAGGAGAGAATTCATTCTCAAAGCTCTGCGAGTTGTTCTCCGGCCTCCACATGTGCACTGTGGTGAAGGCTCACACACAATAATAATAAATAAAATAAAAATGTTTTTTAAATTAGAGGAAACTGACATTGCCTGGTGGGAGTCTGCAATCTGGGGTGTAATCTAGGGTGTATGTATTGGAGTGGATGTGTGTCAAGCTTCAGACCTCAGGAGAGGGAGGCCTGTGGGACTTGGGCCACTAGGACCTGCTTTCCAGGGGTGGAAGTAAGTGAGACTGGCCAGCCGGTGTGGTCAGAGCGGGAGAGAGAGGTGGGCTGAGGAGTCAGGGAGTCGCCCGTGGATTCCTTTGCACAGGCCTGCTCTGTCTAGCTGGGGCTTGGTGTCTACCTTCCTGGCCCTGTCGTCTGCCTGTCTGTCTGTGTGGGGTTTGGCTGTAATCTGGAATGGGCAGTGGCTATTGGGTAAAGAAAGCAGATCCTGGTGGTCTGGGCACCGAGTGCCGGCTGTGGTGCTCGGCCTCCCAGGAATCTTTGCTGTCGGCTAGCGGAAGGGCAGAACTGAGAAGAGCCCCCGGCTTGGCCCTGTGCGCCAGGACTCCAACCCCCACATCCGATCTCCTCTCCATCCAAGCGGGGATGTCCCTTCAGATCCTTCCAGTGCCTTGCCCTCCTCTCCAGGAGTTACTCAGTTACCAGTGTTGGTTTTCTATTTCCAGAGCAAAGGGCAGCTTCCCCTCCACACCTCCTCCTGGAGCTTCCCCTCGGAACACTCTGGGCTGGCCAGGGACATGGGAGGGGGAGGCTAACTCTGTCATCTTTTCTGTCTGCACACTCCTGCTGTCCCCCAGCCCGTCCCCAGCAGCACACAGCACAGTCCTTCTGTCCCCCAGCCCGTCCCCAGCAGCACACAGTACACTCCTGCTCGTCCCCAGCAGCACACAGCACAGTCCTGCTATCCCCAGGCCCGTCCCCAGCAGCACACAGCACACTCCTGCTGTGCCCAGGCCGTACCCAGCAGCACATAGCACACTCCTACTGTCCCCGGCCCATCCCCAGCAGTACACAGCACACTCCTGCTGTCCCCCCTGTCCCCACCCATCCCCCCCGGCAGCAAACAGTAACACTCCTGCTCATCCCCAGCAGCACACAGCACAGTCCTGCTGTCCCCAGGCCGTCCCCAGCAGCACACAGCACACTCCTGCTGTCCCCCAGCCCGTCCCCAGCAGCGCATAGCACACTACTGCTGTCCCTCGGCCCTCCCAGCAGCGCACAGCACACTCCTGCTGTCCCCAGCCCGTCCCCAGCAGCACACAGCACACTACTGCTGTCCCTCGGCCCGTCCCCAGCAGCACACAGCACACTACTGCTGTCCCCCGCCCCGTCCCCAGCAGTGCACAGCAACACTACTGCTGTCCCCCAGCCCGTCCCCAGCAGCACACAGCACACTCCTGCTGTCCCCAGGCCTTCCCCAGCAGCACACAGCACAGTCCTGCTGTCCCTCGGCCCGTCCCCAGCAGCGCACAGCACACTACTGCTGTCCCTTGGCCCTCCCAAGCAGCACAACATCAGAACACTCCTGCTGTCCCCATGCCATCCCAGCACACACAAACAGCACAGTTCCTGCTTTCCCGCGGCCCTGTCCCCAGCACGCACGACACAGTCCTGCCGGGTCCCCAAGCCAGGTGGGCCTGTGCCCCACAGCCACACGGCACAGTCCTGCTGCCCCCAGCCCATCCCAGCATCACACAGACACATCCTGCTGTCCCCCAGCCCGTCCCCCAGCAGCACACAGCACAGTCTCTGCTGTCCCCAGGCCCATCCCCAGCAGCAGCACAGATATCCATGCTGCCTCGTCCTCCCCAGCAGTCCACAGCGACACTGCCCTGCTGTCCCCCAGGCCACTCCCCAGCAGCCACAGCACAGTCCTGCTGTCCCCCGCGCCCGTCCTCCAGCAGCACACAGCACACTACTGCTGTCCCCCGGCCCATCCCCAGCAGCACACAGCACAGTCCTGCTGTCCCCCGCCCTGTCCCCAGCAGCGCACTAGCACACACTGCTGTTCCCCGGCCGTCCCCAGCAGCACACAGCACACTACTGCTGTCCCTCGGCCCTCCCCAGCAGCACACAGCACATACCTGCTGTCCCCCGAGCCCTGTCCCCAGCAGCCACAGCACAGTCCTGCTGTCCCCCAGGCCTTCCCCAGCAGCGCATAGCACACTACCTGTCCTGGCTCCCGCAGCGCACGACCTCCTCTCCCAGCAGCACACAGTACACTCTTCCCTCGCCTCATCCCCAGCAGCACACAGCACACGCTGCTGTCCCTTCGGCCATCCCCAGCAGCACACAGCACACTCCTGCTGTCCCCACGCACGTCACAGCAGCACACTACGCGTCCACACTAAGCCACTGCTGCTTCCCCCCAGCTGTCCAGCCTCCCTCTCCCCACTGCTAGCACACTCGCTATCTCCCGTCTCAGCACATCACTGCTGTCCCCCAGCCCGTCCCCAGCAGCACACAGCACACTACTGCTGTCCCCCAGCCCGTCCCCAGCAGCACACAGCACACTACTGCTGTCCCTCCGGCCCGTCCCCAGCAGCGCACAGCACAGTCCTGCTGTCCCCCGGCCCATCCCCAGCAGCACACAGCACACTCCTGCTGTCCCTCAGCCCTCCCCAGCAGCACACAGCACACTACTGCTGTCCCCCGAGCCCTCCCCAGCAGCACACAGCACACTCTGCTGTCCCCCAGGCCCGTCCCCAGCAGCACCACATTTGCGTCGCCCCGCTACAAGCTCCTGCTGTCCCCAGCCCATCCCCAGCAGCACACAGCACACTACTGCTGTCCCCCGGCCTGTCCCCAGCAGCACACAGCACAGTCCTGGGCCATCCATGACCGTCTTGCTCTGGGACTTCCTTTCACAGCTGCTTCCTCACATGAGTGAAAGACTGGCTGCTGTTTTCTGCCCCACCTCCCCCCACCCAGCCATCCTCTGCTGGTACCGTCTTTTCTGGCCTCTGTCCCCCACTATCCATACCCAGTCCACTAGAGCTGTTTGTATTAAGTTCATCCACCTCAGGAATACTTCTCTGCCTCACCTGACCCTTCTCGCTGAGAAGCGCCCCGTCCTGAGGCCTCTCCTTCGCTGGTTCCTTACTCCAGCTCGCAGCACTCTTAGGGTAAAGCCACTGAGAAATGAGGTGAAGACCAACCAGTATGATGGTTAATCTTCTTCATTGTCAACTTAAAGTCACCCTTTGGGGATGTCTGTGAAGATGTCTCCAGAGAGGTTTAACTGGGGAGGGAAGATCCTCCCTACATATGGGTGACACTGTCCCATGGACTGAGATCCTAGACTGAATGAAAAGAAAAAAAAAAAAAAAAAGCCGCCGGGCATGGTGGCGCAACGCCCTTAATCCTAGCACGTTGAGAGGCAGAGGCAAGGCGGATTTTTGTGGAATTCAAGGCGAGCTGGTCTAACAGAGTAGAGTTCCAGGTCAGCTGAGGCACAGGGAGACCCTGTCTCGAAAAGAACAAAAAAAAAAAAGAAATAAA
Organism: Rhizomys pruinosus; assembly: GCA_009823505.1. NCBI lineage: Eukaryota > Metazoa > Chordata > Mammalia > Rodentia > Spalacidae > Rhizomys > Rhizomys pruinosus. The sequence goes on from VZQC01015009.1 coordinate 1,895,682, forward strand.
ATGAGCGAGAGAGAACAGTAATTAGTCCCTTCTCCCTCCTGACTATAATACAATGTGACCAGCTGTCCTCCATCTCAGTAATTCAGAAGTCGAGGCAAGGAGAAAAGTAACCAGTACAAGCCAGCTCTAAGAGTCACAGATGGGAGCAGGGAGCCTGGTACTGAGGTGGGATGCTTCCTCCTGCAGGATCTTCTATCAACTGAAGCTCACCGAAATCTGTTAGTATTAAAGGTTCAAAGATGAGTGACCCTTGTCCCTGTCCCTGTTGGAGCTCTGGACATGATCCGACCTTGGAGGAAAACCACCACAGCCCTTCTGTCCCTCAGACACAAAGTCGGCTGCCTTCTATGACTTATCTCCGTCAACCTCCCATCAACCCTAAAGTAGGAATTATAACTGGTATCTCCTAAATCACAGGGAAGTCTGTAAACAGCCAAGGTCACGTGCGAAGTAAGCGGTGGAGCTGGGAAGCAGCCTCCTTTCTGATCCCTCGGAGAACCCATCCCCCTCCAAAGATCACAGCTGTCAGTCTGGTAGGGATGGAGTGGAGGAATGCTTCCCCGAGTCTTACCCAGTGAGGCTGTTGAGACATTTGATAGGCCAGGCCATCAGCACACATGAAACATTAAATCTCTTGTACAGTGACTAGTTCCTTGGAGGCTTCTGAGCCCTGGGGAACATACTGGGCAGAGGCAGTGGTGAAATGCCCATTAGTCTGGCGGCCCCCCTGACCCCCCAAGGGCCCTGTCTTTCTACCTTCGGAACTGTAGCTGGGCTCCCACTCCTTGCCTGGAAATCCCTGGCCTTCCAGAGGCTTCCAGAGACTCCCCTCGCGCTCCTTCTCCCCTGGGAAGGCCAGGCCCCTCCCCTATTTGCACAGGTGGGTAGTCTTTGGCTTCGAAGATCTCTGGGTAAGGAGAGGCTGCGTAGCCCTTCTTTCATCCTCCTGAGGGTCTCCCATGCTGAAGAAGTAGAAGCTCCACCCAGTTTTCTCCTTCCCATAGCCTCATCCTTGGAGAACCAAGATGACTTTGGAATTTGCTCTTCAATTAATCCTTTGTCTTTATCCAACTCTACATAGCAGTATCTCTTTGTTTTCTTTATATTTCCATGTTGTTTCCAAATTAATTACTTTTGAAGTAGATGCAGGTCAGGTATGGGGAATGTCCTTCTTGGGTCCCTCACGAGGCTGGCCCACGGGATCAACTAGCTTGGGATGTAGCAGCTAAAGAATGAATCTACCGGGCATGTGTGGGGCCACACCTTTATTCCTAGCACTTGGGAGCAGGGCAGGGTGGATCGTTTGAGTTCAAGGCCAGCCTGGTCTAAAGAGCAATTGCCAGAGTCACCTGGGCTAGGGAAGACCCTGTCCAAAAAGGACAAAGGAAATGAGAAGAGAAAACAGGAGAGAAAAAAAAAAAAAAGAATGAATCTAAATATCTTACACACTTTGTATACTTTCCTAACACATTTGGGATTGCTTGTGTTGCTCCCTACGTCTACTTTCACACACAAGAACATACAAATACACACCCTCTTCCCAAAGTATATTTCAACCATGAATTGCACTTCATTCACACCACATACACATACATACAACACATCGCTAGTCCATCTATCCTGCAACAAAAGTCATTAGGATGTCGGTTGGTGTGATGACTTGTTTGTCAACATGGATGGATCTGGAATCAACTAAAATGGATGATCTGGAATCAACTAAAATACAAGCCACTGGCACGCCTGCGAGGAACTCTTTTTGTATGTGTATGAGTGTATTATCTGCATGTAGGTTGGGTCACAACCCGTGGTCATGCAATGCTGCAGAGGTGAGAAGAGGATGTCAATTCCCCTGGAAACTGGAGTTAAAGACGGGTCTTAGCTGCCATGTGGGTACTGTGGACCGAACCCGGGTCCTCTGCAATAGCAGGTCGGCGCTCTTAGCCACGGAGCCATCTCTCCAGCCCTGTGAGGGACTTTCTTAATTCAGATTATTTGAAGTGGAGGATCCATCCTAACATGTTTGGTGGCCCTTAATGTGGTAGCACGTAGAAACACACGGAAGAAATGAACCTTCGCGTTCTGTCTGCTTGCCGTTCAGCTCTGCTGGCTGCCATCTCTCCTTCCTGTTTTGGCGACTTCATTCCTTCACTAATTTCAGAACCACATTCTTCATGGCTCCAGGAATAGATTGAAAGACCAGCAGCTCTCCTGTAATCCTCCTGGCTTTCCATACCAGATTAGGAATGCTGAGATATACAGTCCAGCCTTGTGGACCTAGTAACTACTGGATTCCTGGCCTTTCCAATCTGAGACAGCCATTGTTGAGTTATCCAGGCCATATCCTATAAGCCAATTTAATAAATCCCACATTTGCACAACAAAACAAAACAAGCCCTTCGGACCATTCATTCATCTGTTCTGTTCCTTGAGAACTTTGACTAATACAGTTGGGAAAGGACTCAGTGACACTGGTAGGAAAAATTTGCCCTGGGACACTTTTTGGAACAGATATCGTGGTAGCCATTTGGTCTGGGGAAGGCAGCACTTAATGGGACAGGCTTTGGCTGAATGAAGACATGGTCAAGATGGGAGTAGGAGGAGAGACTTAGAAGGAGCCGTATGTGGAAGAGTATGTGACTCCAAGTAGGTCATGATTCGGGTATGCAGAGGGAGCACTTAAAGGTTTTTAGGGACAAGCCAGGCGCAGTGGCACACGCTTTTAATCACAGCACTTGGGAGTTAGAGGCAGTGGATCTCTGTGAGTTTTCAGAGAAAAGGCCAGCCTGGTCTACAAAAGTGAATTCCAGGATAGCTGGGGCGAAGGGAGACTCTGTCTTCAAAAAGACCAAAAAATTTTATTGTAGAGATCCTTGATGTCTTGAATCAGCATTCGGATCTGTTCTGGGCACTGGGAACAATGCACCTGCATGGCTTCCATATCTAGTAGTCCACAGGCAACGGACTTCCATTCACTGTGGTCAGTGATGCTTTAAAGATATTATTAAGGAACATGGGCTGAAGCACATGTTTGAACTGGAGAATGGAAATGCCCTCTAGGGGCAAGACACACTGAAGAGAGAATTTCCACGAAGCAGAAAGTGACAGCCAGATGTACCTGGCAGAAACGTGAGTGTGACTGCGCCCCACCCAGACATCCTAGAGATAGTGGGAAGAAATGGATTTCCCTCTACATGTTAACGTGTATGTCAAAAAAAAAAAAAAGTGAGCCGAGCGTGGTGGGTGCACGCTTTAATCCTAGCAACGTGGAGGCAGAGGCAGGAGGATCTTTGTAGAGTTCAAGGCAAGCCTGGTCTACAAGTGAGGTTCCCAAGACAGCTGGGGCTACAAGGGAGACCCTGTCTTGAAAGACCAAATAAACAAATAATAAATAAATAAGGTAAAAGTAAGATAAATAAATAATAAATGTGTCTGTTCACACAGAACAGTGCTTCCCCGGTAAAAACATGTAAGAAACAGTGGTTTGATAAGATATCAAAGGTTAACAGGTTATACAAGGAAGACCACCAACACTGAATACATAGGTACAGAAACCCACTACGGGCCTGAATCGCCTGACTGGGCCAGTTCTGTATTGTAGCAAAATCACCCAAGAAAATTGGGCCAGATCCTGCACGGTGCTAGGACAGCACAGTTCTATGACGCCCGCTTTCTCTCAGATGCAAAGATATCTCTCCACACCTTATTATTAAGTATATCTGTCCACATGTTATTACATCTAATATATATTTGTAACCTACTCAATGATTGTCCAAGATAATCCAGTTTTATCTTTCATACCAGCCTGGTTTTCTATAGTTACCTATCGTATGACTGCACCTTGGATGTAAAAGGCAGGCCTGCTAGAAAAAGCTATACTATATGTCTGGTCTTGGTTTTTTTTTTTTTCTCTCTATTAATTACACTCAGAAAGTGTGCATGTTTACATATCAAGACTAAATTGCAATACGAAGAAAATCGGGCCTTTTTGGAGACAGAGTCCTTACTATGTATGTAGCTCTACATGACCTGGAACTCACTATTAGTAGACCAGGCTGGGCCTTGAACTCTTGCCCTGCCTCCCTCCCCGTGCTGGGATTAAAGGTATGTATCACCATAGTCTAGGAATGGCAGAAAGTCTGCTTTGAAGCGAGACCAAAGAGAAAATAAAACAAAGAGCATGAGGAGATGCACTGAAAGGCTCGTGAGAGAAAGAAAGATTTAGGGTTTTGCCTCAGTTCTCTGTGGGGGACTTGCTTGGACAATTTAATCAGTGGTTCAGCTCTGCCGTGTTGGGCTGTGACGGAGTATCCTATGTCCTCACAGGGAGAGTCCTTTCAGCTCTAACAAGCGATCCCTCTCTACGTCAAGTCCGATTCTTTGGGGTGCTGTTGAGCAGCAGCGCGCTAGAGTGAGCAGATACACTTGCTTTTAAATTTCAGTACCATAAAATAGTGGCTTTTAGGGAGGTCTTGTTTAAAAATGCAGATTTCTGGGTTCGCCTGCCGTCGAGATTCTGCAATTCCGTCCCACAACGCTCCAAAGGGGCCACACTTTCACAGGAGCAAAAGGCGCCCAAAAGCATAGAGGCGCTGGAGGTTGACAGGCCCGGCCTGGAGACATGTTTGTATATGTAATCTCTTCTGAGCCATCACGTTGTTCTTTTTTTTATCTTTTTGAGACAGGGTCCTCCCTGTAAGCCCCAGCTTCCTGAACTCACTCTGTAAGGCAAGCCTGGCTTAATCACAGAGATCCACCACCTGCCTCTGTCCGCCTGCCTCCAGAGTGCGGGAATTAAAAGGCGTGCTCCACCAGAAACGCCCGGCCCTCACTTGTTCTTTGAGGCAAATAAAAACAGTCTTAATAGACCTGTCCTCAGAGGGTATCACTATGCTCGACACATGAGATAAACATATTTGAAATCCCTCTGCCCGGTAAAGTGGCCTTACACATGTTGTTAGGAGTGTTTTGAGAGTTGTTGTGCTTTTGCCTTCAAGGCTCCCCAAGCAGGTCCCGAGCTGACCTGGCCGGTGGGGCTGGATAGGAGGGAACACAGTCTGCAATCCTTGGCGTTCGTTATCTAGGGACACTCATGAGAGAGCGGGACGTAGTTGTTTGCAGAGCCAAGAAGTATCCTCCTGCCTTCTCTTCTCCCTCCACCCTCTGAATTGCTATCTGATTGCTAGTCTGCCTGTGTTCCTGGCCCTGACCCAGAGACACCACATGGCTTCCAGCTGTATGGGGACATCAGGACACATTCCTTTCTCTCCCAAGTTGTGGGCTGTTCCTTTTGCTCACCACAAGCTCGGAGCTGGCCCAGGGTGGAACTTTGCGGTGGGCAGTGCTCCCTCTCCGTCTTCCCCTTGGACATTTAGTTCCCTCATGCCCTCATGCCCCAGTGCCCTCAGCCTACTCAAGCCACTGTCCTCAAATCCTCATGTCAAGAGTGCAACCGATGTATAAACTCGCACTCGGAGTGACCTCTCCTGCATGAACCAAGTCAAGATGGGGGTCTGCAGTTTGAGAGCCTCCAGGCCTCAAAATGGCAGCAGTTTCAGAAGTCCAAGACCGCCATGTCCTGGATGTATCTGTCCCTTACCCTTTTCCATTCTTAGCTGGCCCGGTTCAAGACCGGCTGTGCTCCTGAGCTTACTCCTGACCTACTAGGGATTACTTGTGATAGCTGGGACCAAGCCTTCTGTTATCCTACGCTGAGGTGAAAATCATGCAGGTCTTCCTTAATCACTGTCCAGTACAAAGGCGTAAGCCACACCATCTTTATCTGGCAGACCTTCCTGTTGTCCCTGGGCATAGTCACTCTCTAATCACGGCTCCTCTGAATGCTACTATAAACTTTTTTTTCTCTTTCTTATTCAGAAAGGTGCAAATCTCATCGCAGGTAAATGATGAAACAAATATGAAAAAGATGACTTTGTTTGCCTGATTACAATTTTTTCAAGTGTCTTAAACTTCAGTCCTTACAAACGTCAGTAACAAACAGCCATATGTAATCTGCTTGGGATTTCTACCCACAAACTCTGTGTGCTCCATCATTCGGGCCATGGCCCGCCTGCTTGAGAAGAGGATTTGGCTTTGTGAGACAAACCCACCGAATATCTGTTGTGTGCCAGGCTGCCAGCTTTGCACGATCCAGAGAAACAAGACAGTCCTGATTGGGCCAGTTGGAAAGGGGAGGCAGTTGTTCTCCCCAATGAAGTTCTCCGCCAAGTTTATGCTTCTCTGTTCTTTGTCTTTTCCTTCCTAGATGAATCTTACTATTTGTAAAAAGTTTGTCTCAGAATCCAGTTTCTGCTTTCATTAACTTTTGCTTCTTTTTATTTCTTGAAGGTTCTCCTCTTTGTGTTTTGTTGTTTTGGGACAGGGTCCCCCTGTAGCCCCAGCGGACCTAGAATTGGCTATGTAGACCAGGTGGTAGCTTTCATCCCACAAGGTCACCTGTGGTCTGCTTTCCAATGGCTGGGATTAAAGGTGTGCGCCACCTGTGCCTGGCCATGTTCTCCTTGTATTCTAAAAATTCATATAGCATCCCCCATTGCAAGGTACTTTGTTTTAAGCAATAGAGTTAGATATGGGTTTGATGTCAAAAGAAGATTTTCCTTGTACTTCCAGTTATTTATTGTGGGTGTTTGTGTGTGTGTGCGCCCAAAACAAATGTGCGCACACACGCGTGTTTGAGGACAGGCTCTTGTTATACAAGACCAACTTGCCCTAGGAACGAATTATTAACCTAGACCGGGCCTCAAACCTCGTATCTTCCGCCCTAGCCTCCAAAGTGCGAGAACCTAGCCATCGTTTGCCATATGCCTGTCCTGATGATTAACTTATTGTATTGAGTAGACCTTGCCGATCTTCCCTTTGAAAATAATTGTTTTTTGTGGTTTGGGGGTGCCAGATCTCATATACTTCAAAATAAGTTCCACTGAAAGTTCCAATTTGGATTTTTTTACTTCTGTAGTTTCCTATTTCTAAAAAGGAATAGACAACATCCACTATAGCTGGGTATTCATTGCTGCTCTTTGTAACTCTGTCAAATACTGATTCCTGTGTTGCCAGGAAGCATTGCCAAATGCATGCTGATTAAGTCGCTCTAAAAGAGGAAGCTATCGTTCACTTCCTTTATAACCCCTGCTAATTGAACACTCCTTGTTTAGTAATGCTTATGGTGATATATCTTTTTTTTATCTTTTGGTGTGTTTTTTTTCTTAAAACAGATACAAATGTGTTAGTAATATTATGATACCAACTTTCTTCTTACATAATTTCACTTTCAGCATTTTTATGTTATAGGAATATGAACAAACATGGGCTTTTAACAGCTCAAATCTGATCATTTCCTTCCCTTAGTAGATACGTTACATCCATTAGCATTGTACACATTTACTTTCTGGAGAGCTCGTTTGGCGGTTCTAGCAGGGGAGCACAACTACTTGTACACCCTGGACAAAACACTCATCCTTCTCTATCCAGGAAGGCCATCTTCTCTGACCCTAGTATGCTCCTTCAGAGGACGGGTGCACACGGAGCAAAGGAGGAAGGAGACACCAGCCTAGACAGTCAGCTCAGCGGACTCAACCCCAGCAATCAGTGAGGTGACAGTTGTCACATCCAGATCACTCTCACATCCCATATTTACTTTCTTAATGTCCTGGGGTTTTAAACAGTAGGGACCTAGAAGGCTGTCACTGCCTTCTCCAGGGAAATGGATCACTCTCTCACAATTCTCCCAAGTTCCCACCCTGGAACTTGCCTTATCCTCCATTCCCTCACTTCAAGTGCAGGCACTCACACTGCCACTTGTATCTACTCACCTTGGATCTGTTCTATGGACCTTTGTCCCTCACTGCTGGGCTCATACCACTCTCAGGAGAGTGACTGCATTCATTAGGAAGGACACGCAAGAAGTGAACTCAGTTCCATCACCAACACCATAAGCATGGGCATCTGGAACTGAAGCCAAGCCCCCCCAAAGGTACCCTCCACCTGCATCCTCCGCAGAGCTTCTCCTGTCTCAGGGTGCCCCTCCAGGGGCACCACCCTCACCTGCATGCTCCCATGCTCACACATGCCCACGTCCTATGTTGTCTCCGGTAAGAACTGACCAGGAAGGAATGTGAGCTGAAGGAGAGGGGCTGGGCCTCTGGCAATGATGTCTCTTCTTTGACCATGGCGCTCCTGGGGATCAAACTTGGGATTTCGAGTTTGACCCTTACTCCTCATGAGCATCCGCATTAGCTTGCGAAGTCACAAAATGAATATTTTTGTTAATCAACAAGGTAACAATTGGAAAGGGGAAACAGATGTGCTGATCAGGCGACTATCTAATGGTGTTACTGCAGAGATTTTGAAAGCACCCATATGCCGGAAGTGGAGGTGCACACCTAGATCCCAGCCCTGGGGAAGCCAGGACTGGAGGACTGCAAGTCAAAGCCAGCCTGGTACACGTAGGGAGACTCTGTCTCCAAACAGAAATTGAAAAAATCAGGGTGGAGAGATGGCCTGGCGGTTAAGAGTCAAACCTAGCTAGCTCTTGCAGAGGACCCCCGGGTTTGATCCCTAGAACCACAACATGCAGCTAGAACCATCTTTAAAACTAAGCTCCATTCCACCAGGGGAATCCGATCCCTCTTCTGACCTCTGGCATTGCACGAACAGGTGCACAAACCTACACAACAGTAATTTCATACACATAAAAAAATATAAATAAAAAATAATAAAATAAAATAAAATAAAAAGAGAAACCACTCACGGTCACTTGGCTCTGTGGTCCTATGTCCTACCAGGGCAGTTGGTTCAGCTGAGTTGCATCTGCTTATCTCCCTATCGTCCTAGGTAAAACTCATATGGTACCAAGGCTAGAGCTGGGAGGAAGATCATGTTTAATGAAAGTTCTCCAAGCACCTAGTGGTCCTGGGGAGTTGAAACTGTGTAAGGTCCCTGGTCTAGAAGAAGGCCTGAAAGGTCAGAGGCAGGGCCCTGCTGCCAGCTGCACACCAGGAGTCTGCAGGGAAGGCTGTGTGAGTATGACCATGGAGGTGGACAGGGCCCATGGGAAAGAAACACACCCTGTCCCCATGTCTGGACCTTCTGGCTACATGAGAGAGGGCATTCTTCCGGTCTGGTCAGGTACTGAGGGGCCACAAATGTCAGAGCCTACAGCTGGGAGTCACCTGACAGGTCTGACAATGGGGACTTTGATATTTTTGGACTCTTAACCGCCATCCCAACCCATTCTGAACTGGCAGCCTCTGAAGACCAGTTCGTCGGAGACCCTTGGGGCAGAGATGGCTCCCATTGTTCAAAACCCTTCCTGATACTGGCAAATGGCAAGATTTTCTTAGTAACAAGAGGGTTCTCAGAAACTGTAAGCTATGCTCAGGAATCAAACAGCCCCATTAAAAATAATATGATATGTCCGGGCCTGGAGAGATGGCCTAGCGGTTAGGAGCGGGACCGATGCTCTGGGCAGAGGAAACCAGGTTTCAATCCCCAGCACCCACATGGCGGCTAAGAAGCCGTCGAAACGTCCAATTCCAGGAGAACGCAGTTCCAGGGGAATCCGACACCCTCTTCTGACCCTGAGGCATTGCGACAGCGGGTGCACAAACTTGCATGCAGACAGTACATTCATACCCATCGAATCGAAAAATAAATAAAAAAATTGATAAAAAAATAAATAATAAAACTTTTTTTTAAAAGTTAAAGGCAGGAGCACTTGGGAGGCAGAGGCAAGCAGATCTCGTGATTCAAGGCCAGCCTGGTCTGACAAAGAGTTCCAGGAATCTGGGACTAAGGGGAAAACCCTGTCTCAAAAAAGAACAAAATAAGAATATTAATAATAATAATAAAAAAATGTCCATGAAAGCAAAAAAAAACCAAACTGTATAAGACTGAAATAGTTTCTCTACAGTGTCCTGTGGCCAATCATCCTGGTTTTTGGTATTCCAAGGATAGACTGAAAGACAGAAACCATGTAGGTGGCCACATCCAACCAACACTTTCCTTGTCCTGAGCTAAGAGGTCCATTGTGCTGATGGTGGAGTGTTGCTTGACTCAAGAAGACCAAAAAAAAAAAAAAAAAAAAAAAAAAAAAAAAAAAAAAAAAAAAAAAAAAAAAAAAAAAAAAAAAAAAACACCCACCCCCAAAAAAAAAAAACCCCCGCAATCTGTCTAGGAAGCAAGCCAGGTCAAGACTAGCCTGGGCAGACTATGCTCGTTACAGACTGCAATCCTCCCCTCCCCCCAGGGGACAAGGCAGCAGGAACACTAGGCTGGGGGCCACAGTCCTCTGCACAGTGTGACATGTGACTGAATTACAAGACCCCTTATTTGCAGATCTCAGATCTCCAGGTGGCGTACTGCCATGAGCCGTGCCATTCACTGCCTGGCTGAGAACAGCCTCGAGCCTGGCCTACAGCCTCCTGGAGATCGCGTGTGTGCTCTGCTCCCCTTGGCTTGCTGCGGCTCTACCTCCTTGGGTTGGGGTGGGGAACGGAGTCACTGGGAGCAGAGTGCACCCAGTTCTCTCAGGGCACCAAGTAGCAGTGGCACTTGCCATAGGCAAACAGCTTTGGAAGAAAGTTTCTCAGAAGTACTGTGTGGGTGGGTTCCTTCCTCCAGCCCTGGCAGTTAGAGTAATAGGGCCGATTACTGATTACCACCATGGCAGGTGAGCTGTGTAATTGCACCCAGGGTGGGGTGGGAGGCAGACCTGAACCTACCAGAGCGAGTTTAGGAAACTGAAATCTGACTGGGGTGGAGAGATCGCCTGCACCTGGTGCCTCGGGGAAGCGGCCTCTGCTCCGCAGGCACTCTGGGGCCTGGAGCCCTTGCTGTAGGTGCCGACACTGGGGAGAGATCCCCAACTTTGAGTCACTTGCTTACTTACAGTGGGTTTTTCTTACTGACTGGGGTGGTCGTCAAACCATGGAGAACTTGATGGTGGCTTCCCATCCATACCTAGGCCCAGCCCCTCTCCTTCCTCTCCTGACTACATGAATGGGTACATAGATCTCACGGAGGGCTTCATGGGAGGCTCGCGAGCTTTGGGAGTCCTTGAGGAGTCATGGAGGGGACTGGTCAGCCTGGGTCAGAGGTGCCCCAGTGTCCGTCTAGACTGTAGGCTCTGGCAGACAACAGAGAGTGCAAAAGGGCAAACAAAAAAGCAGGGGGTGTTGGTTTATGTATCCCCCTCCCAACAGCCATTGACCAGACGCTGACCTGGGGCTCCAAACCCATCTTGGACTGGTCTCCCTGTGGACCAAGATAGAGAGCCTGATTGTGAAATTTTGGGGCCAAATCTGTCTTGTGGGGGCTTCCTGTAGGTCAAGAGGGAGTTTAGGCCACAGGGTAGAGTAAACAAGTTGAGTGTCTGGGAAGAATTGCTCCTACCAGTGGTGTGAGGTTGACGGCAAGAGCGGTGTCCTGGGAAGGACACACAGGAAGCATCTGGAGGCAGAGGAGACTGCCCTTCAGCCAAAGGATGTGTCCCTTGTCCTTTGTCCGGGCTTTAGTCTGCCCTATTGCTCCCAATTACAGACGAGGTCCTTAAAGTCCCACAGGCTAAGACAGCTTCACCCCAGTGATCAAAGGCTGGCGGGGACAGAGGAAAAAAAAAAAAACAGCTATCTCGTGGGGCCCTGGTGGGGACTTGGGGNAGGCCATCCTCAGCAGCACACAGCACAGTCCTGCTGTCCCCCGGCCTGTCCCCAGCAGCACACAGCACAGTCCTGCTGTCCCCCAGCCCATCCCCAGCAGCACACAGCACACTCCTGCTGTCCCCAGCCCATCCCCAGCAGCACACAGCACAGTCCTGCTGTCCCCAGCCCATCCCCAGCAGCACACAGTACACTCCTGCTCATCCCCAGCAGCACACAGCACAGTTCTGCTGTCCCCAGGCCCGTCCCCCAGCAGCACACAGCACATCCTGCTGTCCCCAGGCCCGTACCCCAGCAGCGCATAGCACACTCACTACTGTCCCTCGGCCCTCCCAGCAGACACAGCACACTCCTGCTGTCCCCCAGGCCATCCCAGCAGCACACAGCACAGTCCTGCTGTCCCCTGCCCGTCCCCAGCAGCACACAGCAGTCCTGCTGTCCCCCAGCCCATCCCCAGCATCACACAGCACAGTCCTGCTTCCCCCAGCCCGTCCCCAGCAGCACACAGCACACTCCTGCTGTCCCCAGCAGCACACAGCACACTCCTGCTGTCCCCAGCAGCACACAGTACACTCCTGCTCATCCCCAGCAGTACACAGCACACTCCTGCTGTCCCCAGGCCATCCCCAGCAGCACACAGCACAGTCCTGCTGTCCCCCAGCCCGTCCTCCAGCAGCACACAGCACACTCCTGCTGTCCCCCGGCCCATCCCCAGCAGCACACAGCACAGTCCTGCTGTCCCCCAGCCCGTCCCCAGCAGCGCACAGCACAGTCCTGCTGTTCCCCAGCCCGTCCCCAGCAGCACACAGCACACTACTGCTGTCCCCAGCGCCACGTGCCCCAGCTGCTCAGCACACTACTGCTGTCCCCCGCCCCGTCCCCAGCAGGCACAGCACACTCTGCTGTCCCCCAGCCCGTCCCCAGCAGCACACAGCAAACTCCTGCTGTCCCCCGGCCCTCCCCAGCAGCACACAGCACAGTCCTGCTGTCCCTCGGCCCGACGAGATCGGCCCTCCCCAGCAGCACACAGCACACTACTGCTGTCCCTTGGCCCTCCCAAGCAGCACACAGCACACTCCTGCTGTCCCCAGCAGCACACAGCACTCCTGCTCATCCCCAGCAGCACACTAGCATCACTACTGCTGTCCCCCGGCCCGTCCCCAGCAGCGCACAGCACAGTCCTGCGTCCCCAGCCTAGTCCTCCCCCCAGCAGCTACACAGCACACTCCTGCTGTCCCCCAGGCCTTCCCCAGCAGCACACAGCACATCTTGCTGTCCCCCAGCCCGTCCCCAGCAGCCACAGCACACTACTGCTGTCCCCCGGCCGTCCCCAGCAGCGCACAGCACAGTCCTGCTGTCCCCCAGCCCGTCCCCAGCAGCACACAGCACACTCCTGCTGTCCCTCAGCCCTCCCCAGCAGCACACAGCACACTCCTGCTGTCCCCGGCCCATCCCCAGCAGCACACAGCACAGTCCTGCTGTCCCCCAGCCCGTCCCCAGCAGCACACAGCACACTACTGCTGTCCCTCGGCCCTCCCCAGCACACACAGACATCCCTGCTGTCCCCGCACGTCCCCAGCAGCCAACAGCACACTACTGCTGCCCTCGCCCTCCCCAGCAGCACACAGCACAGTCCTGCTGTCCCCAGCCCTCCAGCAGCACAAGCACAGTCCTGCTGTCCCCCAGCCCTTCCCCAGCAGCGCATAGCACACTACTGCTGTCCCTCGGCCGTCCCCTCCAAAGATCACAGGCTGTCAGTCTGGTAGGGATGGAGTGGAGGAATGCTTCCCCGAGTCTTACCCAGTGAGGCTCGTTGAGGACATTTGATAGGCCAGGCCATCAGCACACATGAAAACATTAAATCTCTTGTACAGTGACTAGTTCCCTTGGAGGCTTCTGAGCCCTGGGGAACATTACTGGGCAGAGGCAGTGGTGAAATGCCCATTCAGTCTGGCGGCCCCCCTGACCCCCCATAGGGCCCTAGTCTTTCTACCTTCGGAACTGTAGCTGGGCTCCCACTCCTTGCCTGGAAATCCCTGGCCTTCCAGAGGCTTCCAGAGACTCCCCTCGCGCTCCTTCTCCCCTGGGAAGGCCAGGCCCCTCCCCTATTTGCACAGGTGGGTAGTCTTTGGCTTCGAAGATCTCTGGGTAAGGAGAGGCTGCGTAGCCCTTCTTTCATCCTCCTGAGGGTCTCCCATGCTGAAGAAGTAGAAGCTCCACCCAGTTTTCTCCTTCCCATAGCCTCATCCTTGGAGAACCAAGATGACTTTGGAATTTGCTCTTCAATTAATCCTTTGTCTTTATCCAACTCTACATAGCAGTATCTCTTTGTTTTCTTTATATTTCCATGTTGTTTCCAAATTAATTACTTTTGAAGTAGATGCAGGTCAGGTATGGGGAATGTCCTTCTTGGGTCCCTCACGAGGCTGGCCCACGGGATCAACTAGCTTGGGATGTAGCAGCTAAAGAATGAATCTAACCGGGCATGGTGGTGCACACCTTTAATCCTAGCACTTGGAGGCAGAGGCAGGTGGATCTTTGAGTTCAGCCCAGCCTGTCACAGAGCAATTCCATGCCACCTGGGCTACAGGGAGACCCTGTCTCAAAAAGACAAAAAAAAAAAAAAAGAATGAAATCTAAATATCTTACACACTTTGTATACTTTCCTAACACATTTGGGATTGCTTGTGTTGCTCCCTACGTCTACTTGCACACACAATAACTAATACACCCTCTTCCCAAATGTATATTTCCATCCATGATTGCACATTCATTCACCCACATACACATACACAACCATACGCTGTCCATCTATCCTGCAACAAAAGTCATTAGGATGTCGGTTGGTGTGATGACTTGTTTGTCAACATGGATGGATCTGGAATCAACTAAAATACAAGCCACTGGCACGCCTGCAGAACTCTTTTTGTATGTGTATGAGTGATATTATGCATGAGGTTGGTGCACCCGTGTCATGCAATGCTGCAGAGGTCAGAAGAGGATGTCAGATCCCTGGAACTGGAGTTAAAGACGGTTCTTAGCGGCCATGTGGGTACTGGGGATCGAACCCGGTCCTCTGCAAGAGCAGTCGGCGCTCTAACCAAGACCATCTATCCAGCCCGTGTGAGGGAACTTTCTTAATTCAGATTATTTGAAGTGGAGGATCCATCCTAACTGTTTGGTGGCCCTTATGGTGGTAGCCACGGTAGAACACACACGGAAGAAGGAACACCTTGCTGTTCTGTCTGCTTGCCGTTCGCTCTGGGCTGCCATCTCTCCTGTTTGGCGACTTCATTCCTTCACTAATGTTCAGAACCACATTCTTCAGGCTCCAGGATAGATTGAAGACCAGCAGCTCTCCGGGTAATCCTCTGAGCTTCCATGACCAGATTAGGATGCTGAGATACAGTCCAGCCTCTGTGGACCGTAGTAACTACTGGATTCCTGGCCTTTCCAATCTGAGACAGCCATTGTTGAGTTATCCAGGCCATATCCTATAAGCCAATTTAATAAATCCCACATTTGCACAGCAACAAAAGCCTTCGTGACCATTCATTCAGTCCCTGTTGTCGTGTCCTTGAGAACTTTGACTAATACAGTTGGGAAAGGACTCAGTGACACTGGTAGGAAAAATTTGCCCTGGGACACTTTTTGGAACAGATATCGTGGTAGCCATTTGGTCTGGGGAAGGCAGCACTTAATGGGACAGGCTTTGGCTGAATGAAGACATGGTCAAGATGGGAGTAGGAGGAGAGACTTAGAAGGAGCCGTATGTGGAAGAGTATGTGACTCCAAGTAGGTCATGATTCGGGTATGCAGAGGGAGCAGCTTAAAGGTTTTTAGGGGACAAGCCAGGCCGGCAGTGGCACATCCTTTAATCAGAGCACTTGGGAGTTAGAGCAGGTGGATCTCTGTGAGTTTTCAGAGAAGCCAGCCTGGTCTACAAAAGTGAACTCCAGTAGATAGCTGGTAGCAAAGGGAGCTCTGTCTCAAAAAGACCAAAAAAATTTTTTTTAGGGACCTAAGATGTCTTAGAATCACATTCTGATCTGTTCTGGCAGCTGGGAACATGCCCCTGCATGGCTTCCATATCTAGTAGTCCACAGGCAACGGACTTCCATTCACTGTGGTCAGTGATGCTTTAAAGATATTATTAAGGAACATGGGCTGAAGCACATGTTTGAACTGGAGAATGGAAATGCCCTCTAGGGGCAAGACACACTGAAGAGAGAATTTCCACGAAGCAGAAAGTGACAGCCAGATGTACCTGGCAGAAACGTGAGTGTGACTGCGCCCCACCCAGACATCCTAGAGATAGTGGGAAGAAATGGATTTCCCGTCTACATGTTAACGGTATGGTCAAAAAAAAAAAAAAAAAAAAAAGATAGCCGGCGTGGTGGTGCACAGCTTTAATCCTAGCACGGTGGAGGCAGAGGCAGGAGGATCTTTGTGAGTTCAAGGCAAGCCTGGTCTACAAAGTGAGGTTCCCAAGACAGCTGGGCTACAGGGGACCCTGTCTGAAAGACCAAATAAACAAATAAATAAATAAATAAAGTAAAAAATAAATAAATAAATAAAGAAATGTGTACTGTTCCACAGGAACAGTGCTTTCCCCTGGTAAAAACATGTAAGAAACAGTGGTTTGATAAGTATCAAGGTTAAACAGTTTACAAAGAAGACCACCAAAACCTGAATACATAGGTACAGAACCCACTACTGGCCTGAATCGCCTGACTGGGCCAGTCTGTATTGTAGCAAATCAACCAAGAAAATTGGCCAAGATCCTGCACGGTGCTAGGACAGCACAGTTCTATGACACCCGCTTTCTCTCAGATGCAAAGATATCTCTCCACACCTTATTATTAAGTATATCTGTCCACATGTTATTACATCTAATATATATTTGTAACCTACTCAATGATTGTCCAAGATAATCCAGTTTTATCTTTCATACCAGCCTGGTTTTCTATAGTTACCTATCGTATGACTGCACCTTGGATGTAAAAGGCAGGCCTGCTAGAAAAAGCTATTATTATGTCCTGGTCTTGGTTTTTTTTTTTCTCTTATTAATATACACTCAGAAAGTGTGACATGTTTACTATCAAGACTAAATTGCAATACAAGAAAATCGCGGCCGTTTTTTGGAGCAGAGTCCTTACTAGTGTAGTAGCTCTAAATGACCTGGAACTGAACACTATAGAACAGGCTGGCCTGAACTCTTGCCCTGCCTCCCCCCGTGCTGGGATTAAAGGTATGTATCAAAACCATAGTCTAGGGGCAGAAAGTCTGCTTTGAAGCAGAGACCCAAAGAGAAAATAAAAACAAAGAGCATAGGAGATGCACTGAAAGGCTCGTGAGAGAAAGAAAGATTTAGGGTTTTGCCTCAGTTCTCTGTGGGGACTTGCTTGGACAATTTATCAGTGGTCAGCTCTGCCGTTGGGCTGTGACGGAGTATCCTAGTGTCCTCACAGGGAGAGGTCCTTTCAGCTCTAACAAGCCGATCCCTCTCTACTCAAGTCCGATTCTTTGGGTGCTGGTGAGCAGCAGCGCGCTAGATGAGCAATACACTGCTTTTAAATTTCATACTCATAAAATAGTGGCTTTTAGGGAGGTCTTGTTTAAAATGCAGATTCTGGGTTCACTCCGGTCGAGATTCTGCAATTCTCCCACAACGCTCCAAGGGGCCACACTTTCAGGAGCAAAAGGCCCAAAACATAGAGGCGCTGGAGGTGACAAGGCCCAGGCCTGGAGACATGTTTGTATCTCTTCTGAGCCTCACTTGTTTTCTTTTTTTTTAGTCTTTTTGAGACAGGGTCCTCCCTGTAAGCCCCACTGTCCTGAACTCACTCTGTAAGGCAAGCTGGGCGTAATCACAGAGATCCACACCTGCCTCTGCCCCTCCTCAGAGTGCTGGGAATTAAAAGGCGTGCGCCACCAGCGCCCGGCCCTCACTTTGTTCTTTTTGAGCAAATAAAAAACAGTCGATAATAGACAGCTGTCTCAGAGGAGTATCAGAGTGCTCACAATGAGATAACATATTTGAAAGCCCTCTGCCCGGTAAAGTGCCTTACACATTTTGTTAGGAGTTGTTGTTTGAGAGTTGTTGAGCTTTGCCTTCAAGGCTCCCAGCAGGTCCCGAGCTGACCTGGCACGGTGGGGCTGATAGGAGGGAAGCAGCTCTGCAATCCTTGGCGTTCGTTCTAGGGACACTCATGAGAGAGCAGGAGTAGTTGTTTGCAGAGCCAAGATGTCCTCCTGCTTCTCCTCCTCCACCCTCTGAATTGCTACTGTCTAGCTGCTGTGTTCCTGGCCCTGACCCAGAGACACCACATGGCTTCCAGCTGTATGGGGACATCAGGACACATTCCTTTCTCTCCCAAGTTGTGGGCTGTTCCTTTTGCTCACCACAAGCTCAGAGCTGGCCCAGGGTGGAACTTTGCGGTGGGCAGTGCTCCCTCTCCGTCTTCCCCTTGGACATTTAGTTCCCTCATGCCCTCATGCCCCAGTGCCCTCAGCCTACTCAAGCCACTGTCCTCAAATCCTCATGTCAAGAGTGCAACCGATGTATAAACTCGCACTCGGAGTGACCTCTCCTGCATGAACCAAGTCAAGATGGGGGTCTGCAGTTTGAGAGCCTCCAGGCCTCAAAATGGCAGCAGTTTCAGAAGTCCAAGACCGCCATGTCCTGGATGTATCTGTCCCTTACCCTTTTCCATTCTTAGCTGGCCCGGTTCAAGACCGGCTGTGCTCCTGAGCTTACTCCTGACCTACTAGGGATTACTTGTGATAGCTGGGACCAAGCTTCCTGTTATCCTACCTGAGGTGAAATCAGGCGGTCTCCTTCACTGGTCCAGTACAGGCTTAAGCCACACCATCTTTATCTGCAACCTTCCTGTGTCCCTGGGCAATAGTCACTCTCTAATCACCTCCTTGAATCTATAAACTTTTTTTCTCTTCTTATTCAGAAGTCAAATCTCATCGCAGGTAAATGATGAAAACACAATATGAAAAAGATGACTTTGTTTGCCTGATTATCAATTTTTCAAGTGTCTTAAACTTCAGTCCTTACAAACGTCAGTAACAAACAGCCATATGTAATCTGCTTGGGATTTCTACCCACAAACTCTGTGTGCTCCATCATTCGGGCCATGGCCCGCCTGCTTGAGAAGAGGATTTGGCTTTGTGAGACAAACCCACCGAATATCTGTTGTGTGCCAGGCTGCCAGCTTTGCACGATCCAGAGAAACAAGACAGTCCTGATTGGGCCAGTTGGAAAGGGGAGGCAGTTGTTCTCCCCAATGAAGTTCTCCGCCAAGTTTATGCTTCTCTGTTCTTTTTGTCTTTTTCTTTCTTCCTAGATGAAGAATTCTTACTATTTTGGTAAAAAGTTTGTCTCAGAATCCAGTTTCTGCTTTCATTAACTTTTGCTTCTTTTTACTTTCTTTGAGTGATTCTCTCTTTGTTTTGTGTTTGAGGACAGGGTCCCCCTGTAGCCCCAGCGACCTAGAATTCCGCTATGTACCAGGCTGGTAGCTTCATCCCACAAGTCACCTGTGCTGTCTGCCTTTAGATGCTGGGATTAAAGGTGTGCGCCACTGTGCCTGGTCCATGTTCTCTTGTATTCTAAAAATTCATATAGCATCCCCATTGCATGTACTTTTGTTTTAATGCAATATAGTTTAAATATGGGTTTGATGTAAATGCAGTAATAGAAAGAAAATTTCTACTCAGTTATTTATTGTGGTGTTTGTGTGTGTGTCCCAAACTGTGCGCACAACACGGTGTTTGAGGACAAGGCCTCTTGTGAACAAGACCAGACTTGCCTAGAACGAAGTTTTAACCAGACGGGCCTCAAACTTCGATCTTCCGCCCTAAAGCCTCCAAAGTGCAGAACTGCCATCGTTGCCTATGCTGTCATGATGATTAACTTATTAGTAGAGTAGACCTTGCCGATGCTTCCTTTGAAAAGAATTGTTTTTTTGGTGGTTTGGGGGTGGCCAGATCTCATAATACATTCAAAATAAGTTCCACTGAAAGTTCCAATTTGGATTTTTTTACTTCTGTAGTTTCCTATTTCTAAAAAGGAATAGACAACATCCACTATAGCTGGGTATTCATTGCTGCTCTTTGTAACTCTGTCAAATACTGATTCCTGTGTTGCCAGGAAGCATTGCCAAATGCATGCTGATTAAGTCGCTCTAAAAAAGTCGTTCCTTGCTAGTAACCCCTCTAAATGAAACTCCTGTTTAGTAATGCTATGGTGATATATCGTTTGTTTTTATCTTTTGGTTGTTTTTTTCTTAAAACAGATACAAATAGTGTTGTTAGTATATATTATGAAGATACCAACTTTCTTCTTATTTCATCAATTTCAACTTTCAGCATTTTGTATGTTATAGGAATATGACAAACATGGGGGCTTTTAACAGCTCAAATCTGATCATTTCCTTCCCTTAGTAGATACGTTACAGTCCATTAGCATTGTACACATTTACTTTCTGGAGAGCTCGTTTGGCGGTTCTAGCAGGGGAGCACAGCTACTTGTACACCCTGGACAAAACACTCATCCTTCTCTATCCGAGGAAGGCCATCTTCTCTGACCCTAGTATGCTCCTTCAGAGGACGGGTGCACACGGAGCAAAGGAGGAAGGAGACACCAGCCTAGACAGTCAGCTCAGCGGACTCAACCCCAGCAATCAGTGAGGTGACAGTTGTCACATCCAGATCACTCTCACATCCCATATTTACTTTCTTAATGTCCTGGGGTTTTAAACAGTAGGGACCTAGAAGGCTGTCACTGCCTTCTCCAGGGAAATGGATCACTCTCTCACAATTCTCCCAAGTTCCCACCCTGGAACTTGCCTTATCCTCCATTCCCTCACTTCAAGTGCAGGCACTCACACTGCCACTTGTATCTACTCACCTTGGATCTGTTCTATGGACCTTTGTCCCTCACTGCTGGGCTCATACCACTCTCAGGAGAGTGACTGCATTCATTAGGAAGGACATGCAAGAAGTGAACTCAGTTCCATCACCAACACCATAAGCATGGGCATCTGGAACTGAAGCCAAGCCCCCCCAAAGGTACCCTCCACCTGCATCCTCCGCAGAGCTTCTCCTGTCTCAGGGTGCCCCTCCAGGGGCACCACCCTCACCGTGCATGTACCCAGTGCTCACACATGCCCACGTCCTATGTTGTCTCCGGTAAGAACTGACCAGGAAGGAATGTGAGCTGAAGGAGAGGGGCTGGGCCTCTGGCAATCATGTCTCTTCTTTGACCATGGCGCTCCTGGGGATCAAACTTGGGTTTCAGATTTGACCCTTACTCCTCATGAGCCATCCATTAGCTTGCGAAGTCACAAAATGAATATTTTTGTTTCAAAGGTAACAATTGGAAAGGGGAAACAGATGTGCTGATCAGGCGACTATCTAATGGTGTTACTGCAGCAGATTTCGAAAGCACCCATAATCCGAAGTGAGGTGCACAGCCTAGATCCCAGCCCTGGGGAAGCCAGGACTGGAGGACTGCAAGTCAAAGCCAGCCTGGTAACACGTAGGTGAGACTCTGTCTCCAAAACAGAAATTGAAAATCAGGGTGGAGAGATGGCATGGCGGTTAAGAGCAAACCAGCTGCTCTTGCAGAGGACCCCGGGTTTGATCCCTAGGAACCCAACATGGCAGCTGAGAACCGATCTTTAACTACTCCAGGTTCCACCAGGGAATTCCGATGCCCTCTTCTGACCTCTGGCGATTGCACGACACAGGTGCACAGACACTTGCACAACAGTAAGTTCATACACATAAAAAATAAATAAAAAAAAATAAAATAAAATAAAATAAAAAGAGAACCACTCACGGTCCACTTGGCTCTGTGGTCCTATGTCCTACCAGCAGGTTGGTCTCGCTGAGTTGCATCTGCTTATCTCCCTATTCAGTCCTAGGTTAAACCTCAGATGGTACCAAGGCTAGAGCTGGAGAGGAAGAATCATGTTCTAGAAAGTTCCCAGCCTAGTGTCCTGGGGAGTTGAAACTGTGTAAGGTCCCTGGTCTAGAAGAAGGCCTGAAAGGTCAGAGGCAGGGCCCTGCTGCCAGCTGCACACCAGGAGTCTGCAGGGAAGGCTGTGTGAGTATGACCATGGAGGTGGACAGGGCCCATGGGAAAGAAACACACCCTGTCCCCATGTCTGGACCTTCTGGCTACATGAGAGAGGGCATTCTTCCGGTCTGGTCAGGTACTGAGGGGCCACAAATGTCAGAGCCTACAGCTGGGAGTCACCTGACAGGTCTGACAATGGGGACTTTGATATTTTTGGACTCTTAACCGCCATCCCAACCCATTCTGAACTGGCAGCCTCTGAAGACCAGTTCGTCGGAGACCCTTGGGGCAGAGATGGCTCCCATTGTTCAAAACCCTTCCTGATACTGGCAAATGGCAAGATTTTCTTAGTAACAAGAGGGTTCTCAGAAACTGTAAGCTATGCTCAGGAATCAAACAGCCCCATTAAAATAATATGATACCGGGCCTGGAGAGTATGGCCTAGCGTTAGGAGCGGGACGCGTCTCTGGGCAGAGACACCGTTTCAAATCCCCAGCACCCACATGGCGGCTAAGAAGCTTTTCTCATCCAATTCCAGGAGAACTCGCAGTTCCAGGGGAATCCCGACCCCTCTTCTGACCTGAGGCATTGCGACAGCGGGTGCACAAACTTGCCATGCAGACAGTACATTCATACACCATCAGAATCGAAAATAAATAAAAAAAATTATAAAAAAATAATGTAACCGTAAGGTAACCCTTTTAACAGTTAGGCACCATGGAGGCAGAGGCAAGCAGATCTCGTGATTCAAGGCCAGCCTGGTCTGACAAAGCAGTTCCACAGGAATCTGGGACTACAGGGGAAACCCGTGTATCAAAAAAGAACAAAATAAAATATTAATAATAAAATAATAAATGTCCTGAAAGCAATCACAACCAAACTGATATACTGAAATAGTTTCTCTACAGTGTCCTGTGGCCAATCATCCTGGTTTTTGGTATTCCAAGGATAGACTGAAAGACAGAAACCATGTAGGTGGCCACATCCAACCAACACTTTCCTTGTCCTGAGCTAAGAGGTCCATTGTGCTGATGGTGGAGTGTGTGCTCTGTAACCATCACCTAGAAGACAATAAAAAAAAGGGAAAAAAAACCTTTGAAACTAAAAAAAAAAAAAAAACACCTATTTTATCCAAACCCCCGCAATCTGTCTAGGAAGCAAGCCAGGTCAAGACTAGCCTGGGCAGACTATGCTCGTTACAGACTGCAATCCTCCCCTCCCCCCAGGGGACAAGGCAGCAGGAACACTAGGCTGGGGGCCACAGTCCTCTGCACAGTGTGACATGTGACTGAATTACAAGACCCCTTATTTGCAGATCTCAGATCTCCAGGTGGCGTACTGCCATGAGCCGTGCCATTCACTGCCTGGCTGAGAACAGCCTCGAGCCTGGCCTACAGCCTCCTGGAGATCGCGTGTGTGCTCTGCTCCCCTTGGCTTGCTGCGGCTCTACCTCCTTGGGTTGGGGTGGGGAACGGAGTCACTGGGAGCAGAGTGCACCCAGTTCTCTCAGGGCACCAAGTAGCAGTGGCACTTGCCATAGGCAAACAGCTTTGGAAGAAAGTTTCTCAGAAGTACTGTGTGGGTGGGTTCCTTCCTCCAGCCCTGGCAGTTAGAGTAATAGGGCCGATTACTGATTACCACCATGGCAGGTGAGCTGTAAAAAAAAAAAAAAGAATGAATCTAAATATCTTACACACTTTGTATACTTTCCTAACACATTTGGGATTGCTTGTGTTGCTCCCTACGTCTACTTGCACACACAATAACTAATACACCCTCTTCCCAAATGTATATTTCCATCCATGATTGCACATTCATTCACCCACATACACATACACAACCATACGCTGTCCATCTATCCTGCAACAAAAGTCATTAGGATGTCGGTTGGTGTGATGACTTGTTTGTCAACATGGATGGATCTGGAATCAACATGGATGGATCTGGAATCAACTAAAATACAAGCCACTGGCACGCCTGCGAGGAACTCTTTTTGTATGTGTATGAGTGTATTATCTGCATGTAGGTTGGTGCACCCGTGTCATGCAATGCTGCAGAGGTCAGAAGAGGATGTCAGATTCCCCTGGAACTGGAGTTAAAGACGGTTCTTAGCTGCCATGTGGGTACTGGGGATCGAACCCGGGTCCTCTGCAAGAGCAGTCGGCGCTCTTAACCACAGAGCCATCTCTCCAGCCCTGTGAGGGACTTTCTTAATCAGATTATTTGAAGTGGAAGATCCATCCTAACTGTTGGTGGCCCCTTATGGTGGTAGCCCGGGTAGAAACACACGGAAGAAGGAAACCTTGCTTTCTGTCTGCTTGCCTTCGCTCTGGCTGCCATCTCTCCTGTTGCGCTTCATTCCTTCACTAATGTCAGAACCAGCTTCTTCAGGGCTCCAGGATAGATTGAAGACCAGCAGCTCTCCGGGAATCCTCGAGGCCTTAGATGCCAGATTAGGACTGCTGAGATATCCAGCCTTGTGGACCTAGTAACTACTGGATTCCTGGCCTTTCCAATCTGAGACAGCCATTGTTGAGTTATCCAGGCCATATCCTATAAGCCAATTTAATAAATCCCACATTTACAGCCATTCGTCCATTCATTCAGTCTGTTCTGTTCCTTTAGAGAACTTTGACTAATACAGTTGGGAAAGGACTCAGTGACACTGGTAGGAAAAATTTGCCCTGGGACACTTTTTGGAACAGATATCGTGGTAGCCATTTGGTCTGGGGAAGGCAGCACTTAATGGGACAGGCTTTGGCTGAATGAAGACATGGTCAAGATGGGAGTAGGAGGAGAGACTTAGAAGGAGCCGTATGTGGAAGAGTATGTGACTCCAAGTAGGTCATGATTCGGGTATGCAGAGGGAGCAGCTTAAAGGTTTTTAGGGGACAGAGCCAGGCGCAGTGGCACACGCCTTTAATCATAGCACTTGGGAGATAGAGGCAGGTGGATCTCTGTGAGTTCAAGGCCAGCCTGGTCTACAAAGTGAATTCCAGGATAGCTGGGGCTAAAGGGAGACTCTGTCTCAAAAAGACCAAAAAAAAAATGTTTTTTAGGGACTAAGAGTCTTAGAATCATCATTCTGATCTGTTCTGGTCAGCTGGGAACTGCCCCTGCATGGCTTCCATATCTAGTAGTCCACAGGCAACGGACTTCCATTCACTGTGGTCAGTGATGCTTTAAAGATATTATTAAGGAACATGGGCTGAAGCACATGTTTGAACTGGAGAATGGAAATGCCCTCTAGGGGCAAGACACACTGAAGAGAGAATTTCCACGAAGCAGAAAGTGACAGCCAGATGTACCTGGCAGAAACGTGAGTGTGACTGCGCCCCACCCAGACATCCTAGAGATAGTGGGAAGAAATGGATTTCCCTCTACATGTTAACGTGTATGTCAAAAAAAAAAAAAAAGAAGCCGAGCGTGGTGGTGCACGCTTTAATCCTAGCACTTGGGAGGCAGAGGCAGGAGGATCTTTGTGAGTTCAAGGCCAGCCTGGTCTACAAAGTGAGTTCCAAGACAGCTGGGGCTACAGGGAGACCCTGTCTTGAAAAGACCAAATAAACAAATAAATAAATAAATAAATAAATAAATAAATAAATAAATAAATAAAGTGTATGTTCACACAGGAACATTTCTTTCCCCTGTATAAAACATGAAGGAAACAGTGGTTTGATAAGTATCAGGTTAACTTTACAAATGAAGACCACCAAACCTGAATACATAGGTACAGAACCCACTACTGGCCTGAATCTCCTGACTG
This sequence comes from Rhizomys pruinosus, assembly GCA_009823505.1. Lineage (NCBI taxonomy): Eukaryota > Metazoa > Chordata > Mammalia > Rodentia > Spalacidae > Rhizomys > Rhizomys pruinosus. The sequence goes on from VZQC01015009.1 coordinate 1,921,216, forward strand.
GGCCATCTGTGTTTAGCAAATCAACCAGAAAATTGCCATAGTCCTGCACTGGTGCTGGACAGGCACAGTTCTATGACACCCGCTTTCTCTCAGATGCAAAGATATCTCTCCACACCTTATTATTAAGTATATCTGTCCACATGTTATTACATCTAATATATATTTGTAACCTACTCAATGATTGTCCAAGATAATCCAGTTTTATCTTTCATACCAGCCTGGTTTTCTATAGTTACCTATCGTATGACTGCACCTTGGATGTAAAAGGCAGGCCTGCTAGAAAAAGCTATTATTATGTCTGTTCTTGGTTTTTTTTTTTTTTCTCTATTAATATACACTCAGAAAGTGTGACATGTTTACTATCAGACTAAATTGCAATACTAAGGAAAATCTGCCTTTTTTGAGACAGAGTCTTACTATGTATGTAGCTCTACATGACCTGGAACTCACTATTAGACCAGGCTGGCCTTGAACTCTGCCTCTGCCTCCCCAGTGCTGGGATTAAAGGTATGTATCACCATGTCTAGCAGAAAGTCTGCTTTTAAGCAGAGACCCAAATAGAAAATAAAAACAAAGAGCATAAGGAGATGCACTGAAAGGCTCGTGAGAGAAAGAAAGATTTAGGGTTTTGCCTCAGTTCTGTGGGGACTTGCTTGGAACATTTATCAGTGTCAGCTCTGCAGTTGGGCTGTGACGGAGTAGGCCTAGGTCCTCCAGGGAGAGGTCCTTCAGCTCTAACAAGCCAAGATCCCTCTCTACTCAAGTCGATCTTTGGGTGCTGGTGAGCAGCAGCCTGCTATGAGCAAACACTGCTTCTTAAATTTCAATACTCATAAAATGTGGCTTTGTAGGGAGGTCTTGTTAAAATGCAGATTCTGGTTCACTCCGGTCGAGATTCTGCATTTCCCACAAGCTCCAAGGGCCACACTTTCAGGAGCAAAAGGCCCAAAACATAGAGGCCTGGAGTGACAAGGCCCAGGCCTGGAGACACTGTTTTATCTCTTCTGAGCCTCACTTTGTTCTTTTTTTTAGTCTTTTTGAGACAGGGTCTCCCTGTAGCCCCAGCTGTCCTGGAACTCACTCTGTAGAGCAAGCTGGCCTTGAACTCACAGAGATCCACCTGCCTCTGCCTCCCGAGTGCTGGGATTAAAGGCGTGCGCCACCACGCCCGGCCCTCACTTTGTTCTTTTGCAAAATAAAAACAGTCTTAAATAGACGCTTCTCAGAGGATATCACGAGGCTCACAGGAGATAACATATTTGAAAGCCCTCTGCCCTGTAAAGTGCCTTACACATGTTTGTTAGGGTTGTTTTGAGGTTGTTGAGCTTTGCCTTCAAGGCTCCCAGCAGGTCCTGCTGACCTGGCAGGTGGGGCTGATGGAGGGATAGCAGCTTGCATCCTTGCGTTCGTTCTAGGGACACTCATGAGAAGCGGGAAGTAGTTGTTTGCAGAGCCAGATGCTCCGTGCTTCTCCCTCCACCCTCTGATTGCTAGTCTGCCTGTGTTCCTGGCCCTGACCCAGAGACACCACATGGCTTCCAGCTGTATGGGGACATCAGGACACATTCCTTTCTCTCCCAAGTTGTGGGCTGTTCCTTTTGCTCACCACAAGCTCGGAGCTGGCCCAGGGTGGAACTTTGCGGTGGGCAGTGCTCCCTCTCCGTCTTCCCCTTGGACATTTAGTTCCCTCATGCCCTCATGCCCCAGTGCCCTCAGCCTACTCAAGCCACTGTCCTCAAATCCTCATGTCAAGAGTGCAACCGATGTATAAACTCGCACTCGGAGTGACCTCTCCTGCATGAACCAAGTCAAGATGGGGGTCTGCAGTTTGAGAGCCTCCAGGCCTCAAAATGGCAGCAGTTTCAGAAGTCCAAGACCGCCATGTCCTGGATGTATCTGTCCCTTACCCTTTTCCATTCTTAGCTGGCCCGGTTCAAGACCGGCTGTGCTCCTGAGCTTACTCCTGACCTACTAGGGATTACTTGTGATAGCTGGGACCAAGCCTTCTGTTATCCTACGCTGAGGTGAAAATCAGGCAGGTCTGCCTTCACTGGCCAGTACAGGCTTAGCCACAGCCATCTTTATCTGCAACCTGCCTGTGTCCTGGGCAATAGTCACTCTCCCTCTGAATCTATAACTTTTTTTCTTTCTTATTCAGGCAAATCTCATCCAGGTAAATGAGGAAAACACTATGAAAAAGATGACTTTGATTTGCCTGATTATCAATTTTCAAGTGTCTTAAACTTCAGTCCTTACAAACGTCAGTAACAAACAGCCATATGTAATCTGCTTGGGATTTCTACCCACAAACTCTGTGTGCTCCATCATTCGGGCCATGGCCCGCCTGCTTGAGAAGAGGATTTGGCTTTGTGAGACAAACCCACCGAATATCTGTTGTGTGCCAGGCTGCCAGCTTTGCACGATCCAGAGAAACAAGACAGTCCTGATTGGGCCAGTTGGAAAGGGGAGGCAGTTGTTCTCCCCAATGAAGTTCTCCGCCAAGTTTATGCTTCTCTGTTCTTTGTCTTTTCCTTCCTAGATGAATCTTACTATTTGTAAAAAGTTTGTCTCAGAATCCAGTTTCTGCTTTCATTAACTTTTGCTTCTTTTTACTTTCTTTGAATGTTCTCCTCTTTTGTTGTTGTTTGAGACAGGGTCCCCCTGTAGCCCCAGCTGACCTAGAATTCCCTATGTAGACCAGGCTGGTGCTTCAATCCCACAGAGATCTACCTGTGTCTGCCTTCAGAGTGCTGGGATTAAAGGTGTGCGCCACTGTGCCTGGTCCATGTTCTCTTGTTTCTAAAAATTCAATATGCATCCATTAGCATTTACTTTTGTTTATAATCAATATATTTAAATATGGGTTTGATGTAAAAAGTAATTTTCATTGTACCTTCCAGTTATTTATTGTGTGTTTGTGTGTGTGTGCATGTGCGCACACACACGTGTTTGAGACAGGCTCTTGTTATACAGACCAGACTTGCCTAGAACTAATTATTTAACCTAGACCGGCCTCAACCTCTTATCTTCCTGCCCTAGCCTCCAAAGTGCTAGAACTGCCATCGTTTGACACTATGCCTGGCCTGTGATTACTTTTATAAGTACCTTGCCATGCTTCCTTGAAAATAATGTGTTTTTTGTGGTTTGGGGGTGCCAGATCTCATATACTTCAAAATAAGTTCCACTGAAAGTTCCAATTTGGATTTTTTTACTTCTGTAGTTTCCTATTTCTAAAAAGGAATAGACAACATCCACTATAGCTGGGTATTCATTGCTGCTCTTTGTAACTCTGTCAAATACTGATTCCTGTGTTGCCAGGAAGCATTGCCAAATGCATGCTGATTAAGTCGCTCTATCTTCTTGGTAGAACACTCTAAAGTGACAATCCTGTTTATAATGCTTATGGGAGATTTATCGTTGTTTTATCTTTTGGTTTTTCCTTAAAACAAGATACAAATGTGTTAGTAATATTATGATACCAACTTTCTTCTTACATAATTTCACTTTCAGCATTTTTATGTTATAGGAATATGAACAAACATGGGCTTTTAACAGCTCAAATCTGATCATTTCCTTCCCTTAGTAGATACGTTACATCCATTAGCATTGTACACATTTACTTTCTGGAGAGCTCGTTTGGCGGTTCTAGCAGGGGAGCACATCTACTTGTACACCCTGGACAAAACACTCATCCTTCTCTATCCTGGAAGGCCATCTTCTCTGACCCTAGTATGCTCCTTCAGAGGACGGGTGCACACGGAGCAAAGGAGGAAGGAGACACCAGCCTAGACAGTCAGCTCAGCGGACTCAACCCCAGCAATCAGTGAGGTGACAGTTGTCACATCCAGATCACTCTCACATCCCATATTTACTTTCTTAATGTCCTGGGGTTTTAAACAGTAGGGACCTAGAAGGCTGTCACTGCCTTCTCCAGGGAAATGGATCACTCTCTCACAATTCTCCCAAGTTCCCACCCTGGAACTTGCCTTATCCTCCATTCCCTCACTTCAAGTGCAGGCACTCACACTGCCACTTGTATCTACTCACCTTGGATCTGTTCTATGGACCTTTGTCCCTCACTGCTGGGCTCATACCACTCTCAGGAGAGTGACTGCATTCATTAGGAAGGACACGCAAGAAGTGAACTCAGTTCCATCACCAACACCATAAGCATGGGCATCTGGAACTGAAGCCAAGCCCCCCCAAAGGTACCCTCCACCTGCATCCTCTGCAGAGCTTCTCCTGTCTCAGGGTGCCCCTCCAGGGGCACCACCCTCACCTGCATGCTCCCATGCTCACACATGCCCACGTCCTATGTTGTCTCCGGTAAGAACTGACCAGGAAGGAATGTGAGCTGAAGGAGAGGGGCTGGGCCTCTGGCAATGATGTCTCTTCTTTGACCATGGCGCTCCTGGGGATCAAACTTGGGTTTTCAGATTTGACCCTTACTCACTCATGAGCCATCTCATTAGCTTGCGAAGTCAACAATATGAATATTTTTGTTTCAAGGTAACAATTGGAAAGGGGAAACAGATGTGCTGATCAGGCGACTATCTAATGGTGTTACTGCAGAGATTTTGAAAGCACCCATATGCCGGAAGTGGAGGTGCACACCTAGATCCCAGCCCTGGGGAAGCCAGGACTGGAGGACTGCAAGTCCAAAGCCAGCCTGGTACACGTAGGGAGACTCTGTCTCCAAAACAAAATTGAAAATCAGGGCTGGAGAGATGGCCTGGCGGTTAAGAGCGCCAGCTGCTCTTGCAGAGGACCCGGGTTTGATCCCTAGAACCCACATGGCAGCTGAGAACCATCTTTAACTCCAGTTCCAGGGGAATCCGATGCCCTCTTCTGACCTCTGTGGCATTGCACGACACAGGTGCACAGACCTACATGCAGACAGTACATTCATACACATAAAAAATAATAAATAAAAAATAAATAAAATAAATAAAATAAAAAGAACCACTCACAGTCACTTGCTCATGTGTCCTATGTCCTACCAGCAGGTTGGTCTCTGAGTTTCATGCTTTCTCCCTATTCAGTCCTAGGTTAAACCTCAGATGTGTACCAGGCTAGACTGGAGAGGAAGAATCATTTCTGAAATTCCCAGCCTAGTGTCCTGGGAGTTGGAAACTGTGTAAGGTCTCTGGTCTAGAAGAAGGCCTGAAAGGTCAGAGGCAGGGCCCTGCTGCCAGCTGCACACCAGGAGTCTGCAGGGAAGGCTGTGTGAGTATGACCATGGAGGTGGACAGGGCCCATGGGAAAGAAACACACCCTGTCCCCATGTCTGGACCTTCTGGCTACATGAGAGAGGGCATTCTTCCGGTCTGGTCAGGTACTGAGGGGCCACAAATGTCAGAGCCTACAGCTGGGAGTCACCTGACAGGTCTGACAATGGGGACTTTGATATTTTTGGACTCTTAACCGCCATCCCAACCCATTCTGAACTGGCAGCCTCTGAAGACCAGTTCGTCGGAGACCCTTGGGGCAGAGATGGCTCCCATTGTTCAAAACCCTTCCTGATACTGGCAAATGGCAAGATTTTCTTAGTAACAAGAGGGTTCTCAGAAACTGTAAGCTATGCTCAGGAATCAAACAGCCCCATTAAAATAATATGTCCGGGCTGGAGAGATGGCCTAGCGGTTAGGAGCGCCGACGCTCTTGCAGAGGAACCAGGTTCAATCCCCAGCACCCACATGGCGGCTAAGAACCGTCTGAAACTCCAATTCCAGGAGAACTCCAGTTCCAGGGGAATCCGACACCCTCTTCTGACCTCTGAGGCATTGCATGACACGGGTGCACAAACTTGCATGCAGACAGTACATTCATACACATACAGAAATCAGAAATAAATAAAAAAAATTAATAAAAAAAATATGTCCACCCATGCATGGAGGTACACACCTTTAATCGTAGCACTTGGGAGGCAGAGGCAAGCAGATCTCTGTGAGTTCAAGGCCAGCCTGGTCTACAAAGCAAGTTCCAGGACAGCTGGGACTACAGGGAAACCCTGTCTCAAAAAGACAAAATAATAATATTAATAATAATAATAATATGTCCATGAAAATCAGCAACCAAACTGATATACTGAAATAGTTTCTCTACAGTGTCCTGTGGCCAATCATCCTGGTTTTTGGTATTCCAAGGATAGACTGAAAGACAGAAACCATGTAGGTGGCCACATCCAACCAACACTTTCCTTGTCCTGAGCTAAGAGGTCCATTGTGCTGATGGTGGAGTGTGGGCTCTGTAGACCACTCACCTGAAGCAATAGCTGGGAGGCTTCTCTTGTGGTGACTTTCTCCTTTATTTTAGTTCACCCCCGAATCTGTCTAGGAAGCAAGCCAGGTCAAGACTAGCCTGGGCAGACTATGCTCGTTACAGACTGCAATCCTCCCCTCCCCCCAGGGGACAAGGCAGCAGGAACACTAGGCTGGGGGCCACAGTCCTCTGCACAGTGTGACATGTGACTGAATTACAAGACCCCTTATTTGCAGATCTCAGATCTCCAGGTGGCGTACTGCCATGAGCCGTGCCATTCACTGCCTGGCTGAGAACAGCCTCGAGCCTGGCCTACAGCCTCCTGGAGATCGCGTGTGTGCTCTGCTCCCCTTGGCTTGCTGCGGCTCTACCTCCTTGGGTTGGGGTGGGGAACGGAGTCACTGGGAGCAGAGTGCACCCAGTTCTCTCAGGGCACCAAGTAGCAGTGGCACTTGCCATAGGCAAACAGCTTTGGAAGAAAGTTTCTCAGAAGTACTGTGTGGGTGGGTTCCTTCCTCCAGCCCTGGCAGTTAGAGTAATAGGGCCGATTACTGATTACCACCATGGCAGGTGAGCTGTGTAATTGCACCCAGGGTGGGGTGGGAGGCAGACCTGAACCTACCAGAGCGAGTTTAGGAAACTGAAATCTGACTGGGGTGGAGAGATCGCCTGCACCTGGTGCCTCGGGGAAGCGGCCTCTGCTCCGCAGGCACTCTGGGGCCTGGAGCCCTTGCTGTAGGTGCCGACACTGGGGAGAGATCCCCAACTTTGAGTCACTTGCTTACTTACAGTGGGTTTTTCTTACTGACTGGGGTGGTCGTCAAACCATGGAGAACTTGATGGTGGCTTCCCATCCATACCTAGGCCCAGCCCCTCTCCTTCCTCTCCTGACTACATGAATGGGTACATAGATCTCACGGAGGGCTTCATGGGAGGCTCGCGAGCTTTGGGAGTCCTTGAGGAGTCATGGAGGGGACTGGTCAGCCTGGGTCAGAGGTGCCCCAGTGTCCGTCTAGACTGTAGGCTCTGGCAGACAACAGAGAGTGCAGGGCAGCAGGGTCTTGGGTTTAATGTTCCCCCTCCCAACATCCATTGACCACGCTGACCTGGGGCTCCAAACCCATCTTGGACTGGTCTCCCTGTGGACCAAGATAGAGAGCCTGATTGTGAAATTTTGGGGCCAAATCTGTCTTGTGGGGGCTTCCTGTAGGTCAAGAGGGAGTTTAGGCCACAGGGTAGAGTAAACAAGTTGAGTGTCTGGGAAGAATTGCTCCTACCAGTGGTGTGAGGTTGACGGCAAGAGCGGTGTCCTGGGAAGGACACACAGGAAGCATCTGGAGGCAGAGGAGACTGCCCTTCAGCCAAAGGATGTGTCCCTTGTCCTTTGTCCGGGCTTTAGTCTGCCCTATTGCTCCCAATTACAGACGAGGTCCTTAAAGTCCCACAGGCTAAGACAGCTTCACCCCAGTGAGGCAAAAAGGCTGCGGGCAGACAGCTTCTCATGGGGCCTCTGGTGGGACTGCAGTCACCCAAAGACTCCGTCTGTTCTATTAACACTGATTATAGCTCTTGCCCAGAATTCACTTCTGAGTCTCTTGTCCCAAAAGTTTCCTAGGATTCTCTTCAGGCTTTGGAGGATATTTTGGGAGAAGAACATCCTTATTTAAAGCTGAAAAAAAAAATCAGTGTGATTCTTGCTGTTCTAGTAAATTTATCAATCCCCTATAATTTTCTTGACCCAAAAGATAACAAACTGTACTCCCAAAGAAAGACTCGACCACATCCTTCCCCTGTGCAATCTCTTTCCTACCCCTCTCCCTCTAAACCCAGCCTTACAGCCCTGGCAGAAGTGGCAGGCAGCCCACAATTCCAGGCATGGTTTCCCACCATGCTGAGTATGTAGACCCTAAATAGTTCAGGCTCCCACCTCTGGGAAGCCCCTAATGTTCCTGGGCTGGATACTTCCACAGTGACGAATGCTATCCCCAAGTTCATCTCCCTAGTCCCTCTCCTATCAGTACTCATAGAATCCTTGAGCTGAAGGGCTAGGATGGAGGCTTGTTGTCATGGAAACCATCCCCTGTTCAGATTGTTCCTTTGTTGGTGCTTCCTCAGGATGAGAACAGCCATGTCGAAAGATCCGGGGTTAAACATGGTTGAGTCCACACATGGCCAAGTCCTGATGAAGTCCATGTCAGAGCAAAGCAAATGAGCCTCTTGGTTTCCTTGAGTTCTGGTTGTTCTCTGGTCTCTCTTAGCTTACCCGAGATCCAGTATCCACCTTTTGTGTCCCATTCTGAGCCGACGGAAGCTGTCCCCTCTGGACTGCATGTCCTAAGGGATGCTGGCTGAATGGTTTGAAGGGTCCAGCAGAAGAGGCACCGGCATGGGCTCTGATAGCAGACGCTGAGCGAGATAGCATCCCCCGGAGTCTCTGGGCTTCGGAGTCATCCACTGCCGCCGTGTCTCTGGCTCCATGTTCTCCAAGCTTCTAGCACCCACTGGCTACCTCTCCTTCCTGAATCTGTCAGGATGACAGGGACTTCATGTCCCTTCCACAGTCCATTGCTCTCCCTATATCCTTGCCAAGATTTTTGTCAATAAATCTTTCTTCAAAGTTTCTTCATTTGAACCCTCTGTGATCAATTTCTTTTCTTCTAGGGCCTTTCCTAACACCTGTCATCTTCCTCACTTCCCAGACTGAACTTCTATGGCCAATAATATCCTTAGTGTGTGCTGAAAGCCTCACTAAAAGATGCACAAAAAGCTATATGAGGGGCTGGAGAGATGGCTCAGCAGTTAAAAGCACTGTCTGCTCTTCCAGAGGATCCGTGTTCAGTTTTCAGCACCCACATGGAGGGTAACAATCTGTAAGTCCAGTTCCAGGGGATCTAACACCTTCTTCTGGCTTCTGCAGGCATTGCATGACACGGATGCACTTCATACGTGCAAGCAAAACACTTATACCCATAAAGTAAAAACAAATTAAATTTTTTAAAAAATATGAAAGCTGGGCGTGGTGGCTCATGACTTTAATCCCAGCACTCAGGAGGCAGAGGCAGGTGGATCTCTGTGAGTTAGACCAGCCTGGTCTACAGCGTGAGCTCTAGGCCAGCTGGGGCTACAAGGAGACCCTGTTTTGAAAAGACCAAAGAAAAAAGGTATATGAACATCGAAGACATGGGCGAATGAGAGACCTAGTCCTGCCAAGCAAGAAATGATGTGGCGCCAGGAGAACGAGGGATGCAGGACATGCGACTTAATGATAAAGGCCAGGTGGGCATGGTGGCACATGCTTGTAATCTCAGCACTTGAGAGGTAGAGGCAGAAGGGTCAGGAGTCCAGGCTCCTCCTTGGAGGAGGAACTTACAGGGAAGTTCAAGGCCCAGCAGGGTGGAAGCTGAGGCAAGAGGACCAGAAGGTCAGGATCATCCTGGACTCTACGGTGAGGTGAAGCTGAACCCAGCCTGGGCTCAGGAGATCCTGTCTCAAAAATGAAACAAAATACAACAAAACAAGAGACTCGAGGCCAAAATCATTGACATGGATGGAATTTGATGGTTTTCCAAAACTCAGCTTTGCAGACTTTCTATGCCACTCTTGACTCTCATGCACCCTGAGTTACGGAACTCTTTGCTCCCCCGCACCCCCAAGGTCTCTGAGTTCTTCACATCACTATGTTCATGTTTCTCCTCCTGAGCAGAAGACCCTCTCTGTGTTGGTTTTCCATTGTGTTCCATGAACGGGCTGAACTCAACACCCCTGCGTCATCTCACTGTCCTGTTTTCCGAAGTCCAAGTGGGCCGCGCTGGGTTCTTTGTGTAGCTCTGACCAGGCCAAAATCAGTGTGGCAGTGGGCTCCTATCTGAAGGCTTTAGGGCAGAATTTGCCTTCCAGATCACTTAGGCTGTTGGCAGAGTTCAGGAAAGAAGTCCCTGCTTTCTCCTGGCTCTCTGTCTCTGTCTCTGTCTCTCTTTCTCTTAACATATTCCACTTTCCTTCCCATGTCCCCTTCCACCTGCAAGTCAGAAGAGGCACACTGAGCCCTTCTCATGCTTCCAGTCTCTCTCACTTAGTCTCCTGCCATCAGCCAAGCAAAATGTTCTGTTTGGAAAGGCTCATGTGGTTCAGTGAAATGGAGAGCGTGACTTTTGCCATATACTCATGAGGGCAACACCAGCAGGTGAAGGCTGAATCCCGCCTACCATACCTTCTGTCCTTTGGTCAGATGGTTCTGCCACTGCTCATGCTGATGTAACCGCCTTCTTAGCATGTCACTGAGTCTTTATTAGAGGTCTTATTTTGTTGTTCTAATGAGCTTTGGGAGGATAGATCAATTGCAGCAATGCCTTTTACTCAGTAAGTACTCAAGAAGAAGAAAGGGAAGGAGGAAGGGAGGTGAGAGGAGGGAGAGAAAGAAAGAAGGAAAGAAGAAAGAAAGGGAGGGAGGGAGACAGGAGACATCAAAGTGTGTGTGTGTGTGTGTGTGTGTGTGTATGGTGCCTATGTGTGTGCACATGTGGAAGTCAACATCTGGTGTCTTTATTGTGCTCCACCTTATTTTTCAACATTTTATTATTTTTATTTTATTTTATTTTGGTCTTTTTGAGACAGGGTCCCCCTGTAGCCCCAGCTGTCCTGGAACTCACTCTGTAGACCAGGCTGGCCTTGAACTCACAAAGATCTGCCTGCCTCTGCCTCCTGAGTGCTAGTATTAAAGGCGTGCGCCACCATGCTCGGCTTATTTTTATTTTATGCATATGAGCGTATTGCCTACATGTAGGTATGTGCACCTGTGTCATGCAATGTCCATGAAGATCAGAGCAGGGTGTCAGATGCCCTGGAACTGATGGTTACAGGTGGTTGTTATCTGCCATGTGGGTGCTTGGACTCGAACCCAGGTCCTCTGCAAGAGCAACCAGTGCTCTTAACCTCTGAGCCATCTCTCAAGCTCCCACCTTATTTTTAGAGACAGGGTCTCTCACTGAACTTGGAGCTGGAGACACTTCCCAATGCTGGGTTACAGATGCACACTACTGCACCTAGGGTTTTTTTTTTCTACCCATTTTTTTGCATGGGTTCTGGGGATCTGAACTCAGGTTCTTATGTTTGCCTATCAGGCACTTGACCCATGGAATCATCTCTCCAGACTTTGATACAAAGTGTTTTTTTTAATCGTTTATTGTAAAAAATATTTACAAGGAAAAAAATCATTTATTGAATTTTTGTGTGGTTCATATAGAACATATTTTTTAACCAATTAGTAAGAAGAAGCAATAAGTATAAGAAATATCCATGGAAACTCAATTAGCAAGCATCTGAGTCCAATTCTTGTACAACACAGGGTCCTCAAGTACAGGTTTGCTTATATAAACATGCTGGTCAAATAAAAGTCCAGTACATTTTTGCTGTGATATCATAATTCATCCCCCTTCTTTGTCCCTTACAATCTGATGTGCCAACCTCTTCTGCGAGAGTCCCTGGGCCTTGGAAGGGAGGGCGAGAGACAGTGAGAGATAGGACGATCCATTCTTTCTCTGAGGTGACACATCAAACTCTTAGGTCTGTCCAAGTTCTATTTACAGTGGACTGGTGGCTCATTTAGGAGTCTCCTTTTAATTCTATTAACAAAACACAAATAGAAACAAATATTAACCATTATAAGAAGTTATGCTATGGGCACAAACACATATGCTTGGGCGGTATCTTGGTGGGGGCATTATAGCTCTTTAACAAAAGGATGGCAATAGCTTTCTAATGTGGCCTATAAAGTCTCATGCCACTAGGGGGCGCCAAACTTGCAGGGTCAGCTATGTGTCCTACCCCCAATACAAAGTCTTTTTTTTTTAATTTTTTAAATTTTATTTATTTTGTATGTGTATGAATGTACTGTCTGTATGCAGGTCTGTGCACCCATGTCATGCAATGCCACAGAGGTCAGAAGAGGGCGTCAGATTCCCCTGGAACTGGAGTTAAAGACGGTTCTCAGCCATCATGTGGGTGCTGGGGATCAAACCCGGGTCCTCTGCAAGAGCAGTCGGCGCTCCCAACCGCTAGGCCATCTCTCCAGCCCCAAAGTCTTTTTAAAAAATATTTTATAGGCCAGGTGTGGTGGCACACACCTTTAATCCCAGCACTTGGGAGGCAGAGTCAGGTGGATGGATCTCTGTGAGTTCAAGGCCAGCCTGGTCTACATACTGAGAGTATTGCCTGCATGTATGTAAGTGCACCCATGTGGTGCAGTACCTGTGGAGGTCAGAAGGGGGCACTGTGTTCCCTGGAACTGGAGTTAAAGATGGTTGTTAGCCACCATGTGGGTGCTGGGAATCGAGTGCTGGGTGGTAGCAAGACCTAATAATGTTCCTCATCTTTGTTTTTTCCTAGCAAAGTGCATGATCTGTTCGTCGAAAGAACCAACCCAGGGCATCCATTCTTAATAGTGGAAGACCAGCAGTTATTCTCTCTCAAGGGCAGGTACCAGAAGAACAGATCAGAAAGGAGAAATATTGGAAGGTGTGGGAGTGGTTTTCAGTCTTAGACAAATAGGCACCAGGCAAAGTCTCTGTGTAGCATCAGGGCTGAGAAAGGGATGAGATGAGTCCAGTCCTCTTCTATTGGAAAATCAGGTACAGGTTTTCAGATTTTTGCTTTTATTCTACAAGTGAGGAGTAGACACAGTGATCCCATGCCTCTTTCGTTAGCGATAAAGCAGGGCTACCTGTGCACCTCTGGGGCAGCCATGGCCCTGGACCCAGCATCTCAGATGGGCTGGGCACAGCCCTTCTTGCAAGAGATGAAGAGGGAAAGTTCCTTTCTACATAGTCCTCACCCATACTAAACTCCCCTACTTTCCTCACTGTTGGCAATTTCTTAAATCTTGCAGAAGACAATTGTTATGGTGTCTGCATCTTAAGCTCAATCATGATAGTTCTGTAGCAAGTACACAGTCTAATTGAGGCCTTATTTCTGTAAAGATCATTTTTTCTTTCCTATGAACTATTAAGCCAATTTAGAAGCATTGAAGCAAAACTACTGTCAAGTAAATTTTTGAACTTGATTGCAGTTCATCCAAGACAGAATTGAGTTGTTTAATCCCCAGGTAGCAGCTCCCTCTGTCTCCCACCACCATGCCCCTCCCTTTTCACAGTTCATCTTTCTCCTGCCCAGATGAAAACAGGGAGTTCTGGAAGGCACTTGAAAAGTCCTATCAACATTTCCTCTGGTAGGATGTTCCTCTTCTTAGCACTTTCCCAGCTGCTCTGACTCTGGCCCTTAATGGATGCAGCAACATAACAATTACATAGTCATGCAGATAGGAGCAGCCACAATGTCTTAGGCGCAGGAATCCTTCCTAGTTACAAAATAACATTCTGGGTAGTAATATTGTAAATGACCTGTTAGGATGAACTTTGGAGCATTTATTGACACTGTGTACAATGTATGGGGAGTGTATTGAGAACAATAACTTTTCTCTTTATAAAGGATGTCATAGGAAAAAAAAAAAACTGAAGAAGTCCAGTGCAAGGAACCGGGTGGTCTCGGAAAGAGCTAAATTCAAAGACATATCCTATGAGATATCTCACATCTGGATTTAGGGACGACCTTGGGCAGAGGTCTTCATCTGCTTATCACTGCACACTCCTGGGATCATTCTCATCTCCACTTCCATGATGTACATATCTTCATTCTATTTATAGCCTCATGGACCCTTGTGACTCTCCAATTCACCACATTGCTTCCAGACAGCATCTAAAATTCATTTTATCTATAAACTCATTTGTAAAGCCTAAGGCCATGTCTCTAAAAGCATGAGAAATATAATTCCACTGGATGCTTCTTCAGGCTCGGAAACCCTACGTACTAATTCTCTTAGTTGAAGAATTCCAATAGATCCACATGTTAAAGGTCCTGGGCAGTCCTGTATTGAAGAACTCTGTTTAATGAAGCTTCTTTTATTTATCTCTTTATTGAGTTCCTATTGCATTCATGGAGGATAGATGAATGGTGCTCAGCAGCAGTCAGAAGAACAGATGACTTGTGAGTCAAATAAGTGCTGTATAGGATGGATAGTTCACATGGACCAGGGAGAGCAGACTTCAAGCAGATGAGTCAGGTCACCGGAACTTTGTCAACCAGTGAACCTTTCATGAATGGCCCTGCCAGAAGACCCTCGCTGGGGATGAGACATTTGATGTAAAAATCTGCAGGACAAGGAGGAACCTGTGTCAGGGCATCCCATCCAAGAGACTAACAAATACCAAAGAGCCGAGGCTGAAGAGTGTTAGTGCACTTACATACAAGCAGGTGAAACACTCATACACATAAAATAAAAATAAAGAAAATCTTTTAAAACTTTTTATTAAAAGATAATCTGTGCTGGGCGTGGTGGTGCATGCCTTTAATCCTAGCACTTGGGAGGCAGAGGCAGGTGGATCTTTGTGAGTTCAAGGCCAGCCTGGTCTACAGAGCGAATTCCAGGACAGCTGGGGCTACAGGGAGACCCTGTCTCGAAAAGACCAAAAAAAAAAAAAAAAAAAAGATAATCTGCACGTGGGGCCATGCGCGCCTTTAATCCCAGCACTTGGAATCAGAGGCAGGTGGATCTCTGTGAAATTGAGATCAGCCTGGTCTACATAGTGAATTCTAACCCAGCTGGGACTACAGAGAAGCCTGTCTCAAAAAACAAAGAAAGAAAGAAAAGGTTATGCAGACCTGTAATCCCAGGTACTTGGAGGCTGGGGCAGGAGGATCACAAGTTCAAGAACTTCCTGGGCTACATAGTGAGTTTAAGACCAGCCTGGCCAACTTAGTGGGACAAAACAAAAAGTAAAAAAAGCAGTGAAGTAGCTTGCGGCGGGATCTTGCCTATGTGTGTGTTCCATATTGTCAGTATGCAGTGAAGCATGGTTGCAAAACCTAGTGCAGCCAGCAGCCTTACTCCCTCAGACCTGTTGCCTCCTAAAAACCCTGCCAGAGAGGTGCAGACTTCAGCTAGTAGATGAGAGCGTACTTTCCCTTCCTCTTCTGGTTTTTATTTTGAGTCATAAAACATGTCCTGACAATCAACAGGTTTTTTTCCAAAGTTTATAAAGGTTATTCACATAGATGATTGTTTTTGTAAGTTTTAAATATTTTATTGCCAATCTGCCTCTCGACTGTTGGATTTTTTTATGACTTCCTAAAAAGTTTCAAAACCAGTAGGACTGAATGATAGATCAAGCAGACGTAGATCTTTCTCTTTTTAATTTCTTTCTTTCTTTCTTTCTTTCTTTCTTTCTTTCTTTCTTTCTTTCTTTCTTTCTTTCTCTTTCTTTCTTTCTCTCTTTTTTTTGTCTTTTTTGAGACAAAAAAGCCCCACTGGCCTGGAACTCACAGAGATCCACTTTTCTCTGCCTCCTGAGTGCTAGAATTAAAGGCGTGTGCCACCATGCCTGGCACGAAACATCTTTCCAAGAACCAGAAGATTGAGCGTTTTTGGTCACAGTGATACAGTTAAGGGTGACTACTTGCTATTCTTTAGTGAGTGAACAGACAGGAGTCTAGTAAAGGGAATTGAAATCAGGAAGAGCCTCATGATTAGTGGAGGAACGCAGCACTGTGAGCAGTTACTAAGAAATGGTCTAGAATGTTCTGGCTACTCGGATGCCAGTCAGGACATGGGCAAGTCCTTATCTGCCTGGGGAGATCTTCCCTTAACTTCCTGGAATCTCATTTTGATTCAACATAGTGGAAATTAAAATAGGAGGGTAAGAAGTGTTGGAAAGGACTATTTCAGAGTCTAGGAGGTTAGCAGAAGTCATTTCACTATGGAGAACTCAGCTGCCAAAACTAGTAATAATTAGGAGAAAAAACAAAATAACTGACAATAAATTTAGTGTTTCCTACATTTCTATGACCTTCTTTCTACCTGCTTTCTGTGTAGCATGTACTTTTGGTTGTTTTTTTGAGTTAAACTCTCAGTATGTTTCTGAGGCTAGCCTCAAACTCACAACCCTCCTGCCTCAGCCTCCGGAGTTCATTACTTTAATACACATAATACCTGGGCTGAGGAGATGGCTCAGCATGTAAAGTGCTTGGGTTCAGATCCCCAGAACCCACTTAAATGCCGGATGGGTGTGGTGGCCCACTGTAATCCCAATACTCAGGAGTCAGAGACAGGGAACCTCTGCAACAAGCTGGCTGGCCAGACTAACTGAGGTGGTGATTCAGTGAGAGACCCTGTCTTAATACCTAATGTGGAGAGTAATCTAGGAAAACACTTGACCTTCACACATGTGCACATAGACACCTACATACATGCACATATGTGCACCTACAGACATGCAAACACACATA
Organism: Rhizomys pruinosus; assembly: GCA_009823505.1. NCBI lineage: Eukaryota > Metazoa > Chordata > Mammalia > Rodentia > Spalacidae > Rhizomys > Rhizomys pruinosus. Next base: position 1,937,812 of record VZQC01015009.1, read on the forward strand.
AATGTATGGGAACCACACACATATACATATATAGAAAAAGGTCATACTTCTTTGAGGTATAATATAATGATGTCTCTTATGAAAGAAAATGGAGCCAGGGATGGTGCCACACGCCTTTAATCCCAGCACCCAAGAGGCAGAGCCAGGTGGATCTCTGTGAATTCAAGGCCAGCCTGGTCTACAGAGTGAGTTCCAGGACAGCTGGGGCTAGAGGGAGACCCTGTCTCAAAAAGAAAATGGGATTTGAGTGGTTAAGTATCACAGTATTGCAGTTACAAAGGGACAGGCTTGAGGTGCAGACTTGAATCAAAACCACAGCATTTAACCACTGCCCCACACCACCAACATGTGCAGACAAAATGCTGATCACATTTCACCACCTGGAGGTTGTGAAGGTAATCTAAGGAAGACAAGTCTTTCCACCCTGAATCTATATTGAGATCTGTGAACTGACTTTTTTCTTGTTTTGAGACGAAATAGACACACACAACAGAGCACTAGGAGGGGACACTTTGGGCAGGCAAGGTTCCATGGAGATCTTCGCCTTGGGTGACGGGGGCTCTTTTCAAAAGTAAAGCCCAAGGCCCATGAACTTGGGAAGAGTATCAGGTGTTGACAAATCAAGCCCATAGAAGAAATGAGCGGATCTGCTGGGCAGGCGATGGGTGAAGTATGTGCCCAGGAGGCAGGAAGGTGAGAATATGCAGCAGAACATGACCTCGAATGGCCAGGTGACAAATGAGAAGATCTTTAAACCTGAACTGAAAATGAGAAATTGGGTAGGCTCAATACTAGTCAGCCTTAGTGAGGAGAGGAGGGAAAGGGGTCTACCTAGAGAAGGCCCCCAGCTCACACCCACGCGTTCATATGCCTTGCGCATTGGTATCCTTTATTTAGCAAGTTATTTTTATTTACTGTTGAGCACACCTGATGAGAAAGTGATTCCATCTACTTATTACATTGATAGTGCAATGAATAGCCCATTGTACAGATTAAGAAAGGAACACTAACTACCCCGTCCCACAGTGCACCATCATCCCGTAACCTTTATACCTGTGCCACCTGAGTGTGCATCTCTGGACATCTTTAGGTTTTGAACATTAAGCAAAGAAACCATGTTTCACAAACTGTCTTTTACTCACCTCTTTTTCTCAATTTTGCACTGAGACCCCGCCCATGGGGAATTCTGCAGACCCTTGGTTTCCACTGTTGCACTTTGTCCCATTTCTTGGACATATCAATTTGTCCCATTGGTGGGCACTCACTTTCTCGGGGATTTTCTTTGCTCTTATGATTAATCTTAAATGAATTTTCCTGCCTCTCTTCTCACGCCCATGAACACATTTCTCTGGAGTGCATTCCTGGGTACATAGTTACTGTTTATACATAGGAACATATTTTTTAATTAATTAATTAATTTATTTATTTTTTATTAAAAAAAAAAAAAAAACAGGGAAAAAAAAAAAAACAGAGCGCATCGAATTTTGAAAAAAATGTGGGTAATGAGCGGGAGATATGTCGGTATCTCAGTAGTTCTCCATGTGGAAGTTGACTTGTTTTGAGCAGAAATAGAAGTAGCATAGTCTCCACTGTTTTAGTAAGTTGTGTGGAAGTCTTTTCTGTTGGTTATGTTGTGTTGTTGTGTGGTTTGTTGTTTCCCATTAAATCACTCTCAATTGTCTCTTTGGACAAACGCGCATCGGGGCACTACTGCATAAGAAAATACGTTACAACTATGGTGGGTGAATGGGCACTTCAACCATACACCAGAGGAGGGGGTACCCCATTCGTCGTGTGCTGCTGGACGGGGGGGTGGGACGCACTTAGAATGATTGGACGCGAGCTCCAAGAATATTGGCACTGAAATGAGCAGGATTGTTGTGCTTTCTTAGGTACTGCTGCATAGAACTCCACTGTGTAAGATGTACCACTCTTTCTCTATCCACTGCATCAGTGAGGGGCATTTGGTTTGTTCCAGCTCCTGCTTGTGTAAGAGGAGCTGAATAAAAAACATGGCCGTGCATGTAGCTCTACGGTGGGCTGCGGGCTTGTGGGTACATACCCAGCGATGGGTATGGCTGGGTCGGGTGGCAAGTTCATTCCAAGTCTTCCAAGGGTTCTCCACACTGCTTTCCATAGTGGCTGCAGAGTTTACAATTCCCCACCAGCAGTGGCGGAGGGGCTTCACCCGTTCCCACAACTTCGCTCCAGCACTGGTCTATCATTGTTGCGTGTCTCAGCCGCTGAGCATGGAGTGGCGGAAGATTGAAGGCTGAAGGTGGGGATGGGGGATGGGAGGGAAGGAAGGATGGGAGGGGGGGTAACACGGCGGAAGGGGGTGCTCAGACAGCTCGAATGCCGCACGTGGGAAAGGCTGGGGCAGCTCGTTGGGCGCCAGGATGAGGGGGGCAGGGTTTCTGGGGCGGGGGGGGGTGATGGGGGGATATGAGTGGGAAAAGCAGATGTGCAGAGGCACCACCAGGACGAAACGCTGGACATTAGGAAACAGATGTGAAATGACCCACAACGATGGAGAGGGCACGCGCCGGGGGGGCAGGGGGCCAGCGCATCTGTCGTCGGTGGGGACAAACACGAGTGCCGTAACAGGGTTGGTAGAAGGCCAGTGATGGCTGGCTTTTTTTTTGGTGTTGGGACAGAATGCGTCCCGGTAGCCCCAGCTGGCCACAAGAGTTAGCTACGCAGGCTGGCCTTGATCTCACAGAGACTCCCCGGCCTCTGCTCCACAAGTCTGTGGGATGTAAGGTATATTAGACCACATACCCAGCTTCCACTGACACAGCTGACTTTTAATCTGGAGGGTAAGAGTGCTATTGGGGCTGGAGATATGACCCTAGCGGTTAAGAGCAGACCTGCTCTTGCAAGAGGACCTGGGTTTGATTCCCCAGCACCCACAGGGCAGCGAAAAAGAACCGTCTTTAACTCCGTCCAGGGGAATCCGACACCCTCTTTCTGACTTCCAAGCTTCCAAATGTGGTGTACAACCTGTGCAATAGTAAAACACATGACACATAAAAAAAAAAAAAATGAAGCTATTAGGTTGCATTCTGATTACCAGTGTTAGTAAACCACTTGCGCATCTTCCACTAAGAAAGCCACTGAACCCTTGTCATCTTTTTATATGATAATCTATATTTTTTAACTAACTGAGAGTAATTTTTTTTGTGTATTTGAGACAGGATCTCCCTGTAGCCCCAACTGGCCTGCAACTCACTATGTAGACCAGACTGGGCCTTGAAATCAAGAAGCCTCTGCCTCCTGAGTGCTAGGATTGAAGGCCTGTGCCACCACACTGGCAACTCAGAGTCCTTTTATCTTTGATACTAATCCTTTGTTGGTTATCCATGTGCAGACATATTGTCTTTAAACATTGTTTGTTTGGCTTTAATCTTTCTAATATTTGTCCATCTCTTTTTTTTTTTTTTTTTTTGTCTTTTTGAGACAGGGTCTCCCTGTAGCTCTGGCTGTCCTGGAACTCACTTTGTAGACCAGGCTGGCCTTGAACTCACAAAGATCTGCCTGCCTCTGCCTCCTGAGTGCTAGGATAAAGGCGTGCACCACCATGCCCAGCTGTTAATCTTTTCATTAAAAAATTCTTCATTGTAACACACTCAAGCTTATTAGTCCTTTCCATTGAGTTCATTACTTTTTCTTTCCTGTTTTAAAAAAAGTCCTCTTTGGGACTGGAGAGATTACTCAGTGGTTAGGGATGCTTAGGAGACTGGCGTTCAGTCCTAGCACCCATATCAGGTGGCTCTCAACTGCCTGTAACTCCAGCTCCAAAAAATTCGAGACATACACACACACACACACACACACACACACACACACACACACACAGCGTGGGGACAGAAAGAAAGAGAGATTAAAAGGAGTTACCCTATAATAGGAGGATATTCCTTCCCCCTACCAGACACTAGCAAAGAAAAAGCCAATTCCAGGACTAGGCTTCTACTTTGAAGTGGTTGACCAGGAGTCCCATAGACTCTCAAACATTCCTGGCCATTCCCTTGATTACCCACCAGAACTCCACAGTAAGATTGTATTAATGAAGATACTACATCTGTGAACCGCAGAACCAACAAGGAGAAATCAAGCTGGTTCTGACCTCAAAGCTTCCCCTCCCCTGGCCAGCTTTCATAACGCTGGAAGTTTCTCTGCATGCTACCTGAAGAGAAAAATAATCACCAGTCTTACCTGACCGTGAATCCTGTGAGCTACAATAACAACTGACCTGGCCTATTGCCCACTGGTACAATAGTAGCATGAATGTTATAAGAATAACCAACCACTTTCTGATTGGATTTAAGGTCTGCTTCACTTTCCTCTAATTTTCCTTTTTTATGGTAAAAAAATAATATATATTCATAACTAGCCAAATGGACGGCTTAGCTGATTCCAGTTTTGCTGGTAACATCCAAAGCATCACAGTCTGGAGCCAGTCGATTATAACAGGCCTTCTTCTGGCAGGCAGGTCTGATCAGGGCACTGACTTTGGCCACACTGGTGGTGTAGCGGTTCTTTACTGGCTGTTATCTGGTGTCCCATGGCCTTGATGTCCACAGTGAACATAAGTGTGTTGTCTTCTCTCTTCTTCATGGATGCCGTTGTGGTCAGGGGGAACTGGACGATGGCAGAGTGGTCAAGCTGGTTTCTCCTGGGGGCACTCTTGGAGGGTATTTGTGCTACCTCTGGCCTCCAAGAGTTGGGTGACGTGTGAACTTCTTTTTGTGGCTGTGGATTCCTTTCAACACTGGCTTCTTGGCTTTCAGTGACTTTACTTTGGCTTAGGCTTCGGGAGTTTCCTTCTTCGCTTGGCAAAAACTCCGTTGTTAATCTTTATGACATTATGACAATAGATTTGTCAAAACGAGTGGAACAAAATATTGATACATTATTATTATCATTGGAAGTCTGTACTTCATTTGATTTTCCAGCTTTCCTAATCCTGGGACCTCTCAGTCCTCAAGCCTCCTTAGACTCTGCTGGGCTCTGACATTTTCTCAAATTATTCATTTTTGATGATCTTGGTTAGGTGTTTTGTAGAATGTCCTTCAAAATGGGTTTGTGTCTTCTATTTTTCAAGAGTGAAGAAGAATTATGGGTCTTAGAGAAGATGACTAACTTCAGGTCAAGGGTATATGCCACAAGTGATTGATTATCAATGAAACCAAGTTAGCAGACTTTTGTAAAAACAAAAAACTAATGTTGCACTTTAAAAAGCACTTGTTTAAATGTTTTATTACATTTTTATTAATTTGTTTTATATACATGTGTGTGTGTGTGTGTGCACATAGGCTTGCCCTGGTGCACATATGGAGGTAAAAGGACAACTTTCAGGAGTTGGTTCTCTTTCCCAGGGATCTGACTCACGTCATCAGGCTTGGCAGCAGGTCCCTTTACCTGCTACCCTGGAGCCATCTTGCCAGCCCTATAGAGGAACACTTTATTTTTTTTATTTTTGGTCTTCCTGCAACCACAGCTGTCCTGGAACTCAGTGTAGACCAGGCTGGCCTGGAACTCACAGAGATCTGCCTGCCTCTGCCTCCAGAGTCCTGGGATTAAAGGCATTCACTGCCATGCCTGGTTTAGAGGAACACTTAAAATGCCTGGTCTACAGAGTGAGTTCCAGGACAGCTGGGGCTTCAAGGAGACCCTGTCTTGAAAAGACCAAAAAAATAAAAAATAATAAAAAATAAAGTGCATCTGTTTAGATAAGTATGTGGTTTCTTCCCCCCCTTGAATCAATTAATGTTTTACACTGCTGATTTAGTTCACTCATATATTGCCTAAGACTTTTCTGTCAGTAAGATTAGGCCATTGTTTTCCTTCCTAAGATTGTGCTTGTGGGGCTGGAGAGATGGCCTAGCTGTTAAGAGCGCCAACTGCTCTTGCAGAGGACCCGGGTTTGATCCCCAGCACCCACATGGCGGCTGAGAACCATCTTTGACTCCAGTCCCAGGGGAATCCAACGCCTTCTTCTGACCTCCAGGGCATTGCATGACATGGGTGCACAGACCTACATGCAAACAGTACATTCATACACATAAAAAAATAAATAAAAATTTAAAAAAAAGATTGTGCTTGTGTGCTTTTGTATAAAGTTATACTAGTCTTTTAAAATATTTTATATATTACTTTTATTTTGTGTGTATGAATGTATTGCCTGCAGGTATGTAAGTGTGCCCATGTTGTACAGTGCCCACAGAGGTCAGAAGATGTTGGATCCTCTGTAACTGGAGTTATAGATGGTTGCTAGCCACCATGTGGGTCCTGGAAATTGAACCCCAGTCCTCTGCAAGAGCAGTCAGTGCACTTAACCACTGATCAATCTCTCCAACCCCCAATTTATACTAATCTTATAAAAGGAGTTGAGGAATGTCCTTTCTGTATCTCTTGTCTGCAAAACCTGGTATAAAGTTAAAATGAAGGAGACCTTGGATACATTTGCTGTAATTTATATATAATACATATTTATTTTTTTTTAATTTTATGTGTATGAGTGTACTGTCTGCATATAGGTAGGTGCACCCATGTCGTGCAATGCTGCGGATGTCAGAAGAGGGTGCCGGATTCCCCTGGAACTGGAGTTAAACATGGTTCTTAGCTGCCATTGGGTTCTGGGAATCGAACCCAGGTCCTCTGCAAGAGCAGACAGTGCTCTTAAGCACTGAGCCATCTCTCCAGCCCATATTTATATAACATATATATAACTATATGTGCCTCCACATCACCTCCTGTGCCCCATATCACCTCCTGTGGCCCCACCTTCAACCTTGATCTCACAGAGATCCTCCTGCCTCTGCCTCCCAAGTGCTGGGACTAAAGGTGTGCCACCATCCCTGGCAGATGTGAACTTTATTATTTTTATTTATTTATTTATTATTATTTTATGTGTATGAGTGTACTGTCTCTATGTAGGTTGGTGCACCTGTGTCGTGTAATGCCTTGGAGGTCAGAAGAGGGTGTCGGATTCCCCTGGAACTGGAGTTAAACATGGTTCTTAGCTGCCACGTGGGCGCTAGGAATTGAACCCGGGTCCTCTGCAAGAGTGGTCAGTGCTCTTAACTGCTGAGCCACCTCTCTAGCCCCAGAACTTTAAATTTTTTTATCCTTTTGATATTCACTGGGCTTCCCACAGCTAAAGATTCGTGATTTTCCAGTTCTGGATCTTGGCTATTGTCCTTTTGAATATTACCTCTTTTTTCTATTGTTTCTAGAAGTCATATTGCCCTGAGTATAATTCCATGTTCTCCTCTCTCCTTCATACCCTTTAACTTTTCATATTCTTGTGTCTTTGCCTTTCTGGTCTAAACTCCAGATCTTGTTTTTTGTCTTTTTGAGACAGGGTCTCCGTTTAGTCCCAGCTGGGCTGTGGACCAGGCTGGCCTTGAACCCACAGAGATCCACCTGCCTCTGCCTCCCAAGTGCTAGGATTAAAGGCGTGTGCCACCATGCCTGGCTAAACTCCAGATCATTTGCTTTTTTCCACTATAACTTCCAGTTGACTAGCTTTTCCTCAGTTATGTCCAACCTGCTCCTACGTCTACCAAAGGAGTTTTAAGATTCAACATAGTATATTTTCCTTTTAGAAATTTATTTTGGAGGGCTGGAGAGATGGCTCACTGGTTAAGAGCACTGGCTGCTCTTGCAGAGGACCCAGGTTTGATTCCCAGCACCCATGGGAGCTAACAACCACCTGTCACTCCAGTTCCAAGGGATCCGATGCCCTCTTCTGACCTCCGTGGGCATTTCACACATGGGTGCACCTCCATACATGCAGGCAATGCACTCATACACATAAAATAAATAATAAAAAATTTAATACTTTTATTGATGAATTGTGTATTTCATTCATTATCTTTCAGTCCAATTTGGACACATTCCCCTCTCTCTGCCCCATCCCACCCCTGTTCATGCCTTCTGCCATACATGTCTTGCATCTTTCTCTCAGTCTTTCCAAAGTTTTTCACTGCAGAGGCTTGTTGTTTTGGGCAGAGTTGAACTGTATCATTCAGTTCTTTAACCCAGTCTTTAGGTTGTTGTTGTTCCCTCCCCTTTGTATTACTCCAACATATGCCTATATAGTCGTCACATATGCATCAAAATTATGACCTCTGGGAATAAACTGTATGTTAATTCCAAAATATGTTTAGGAATTCACATTTTCCCCTTTAATTTTATATTACTCTAAAATATGAATACATGCCTTCTACCCATATACCATAATTACAGAGTCTGAAAATAAGTGATTCTAGAGCCTGTTAAGAGATTTGCATTATAACAACACAGTTGCTTTCAAATAAAAAGAAATATAACAATAGTGTTGTTCAGCTTGCCTTTCAACTGGGGATCTGGTGTTAGCATCTACAAATGAGGGAAACCATTTGCTGTTTGTTTTTCTGGGACTGTATTACTGCACTTAGCATAATGGCTTCGAGTTCCATCCATTTACCTGCAAAGTTCATGATGTCATCTTTCTTTCTGCTGCATAGAACTCCATTGTGTAGATGTATCACATTTTTGTTTTCCACTCGTCTGTTGAGGGGCATTTGGGTTGGTTCCAGCTCTTCAGTATTGTGAAGAGGGCTGCAATAAACATAGATGTGTATGTATATCTGTGGTAGGATGAGTCTTGTGGTTACATGCCCAGGAGTGGTATGGCTGGGTCAGGTGGTAGGCTCATTTTGAGTCTTTTAAGGGTTCTCCACAGTGCTTTCCATAATGGTTGTATGAGTTTACATTCCCACCAGCAATGGATGAGTGTTCCCTTTTCTCCACAACCTCTCCAGCATTTGGTGTCTTTTGTTTTCCTGATCTTAGCCAGTCTTATCGGAGTGAGATGGTATCTGAGAGTGGTTTTAATTTGCATTTCCTTAATTATTAATGATGTTGAACACTTTTTAAGATGTTTCTCAGCCATCTTTACTTCCTCACTGGTGAGGTCTCTGTTCAGCTCTTTGCTCCATCTTTGTTTTTTCTTTGCTCCATCTTTACTCCATCTTGGCTCTTTTCCAAGTCTTCTTATAGTTTGTTGTTATCTGCTTTAAAAAAAAGTTTCTCTTTTATTTCTTTAAACCTTTTAAACTGATTTTATACTGTGTCTGGAAATCTGAGACTCTGAAGCTCTTGGGTCTGTCTCTGTTGTGTTTTGTTTCCATTGTTGTGACTTTGTGAACTATGAATTTCTTGACATCTGCCCCATTTAGGGCTGAGCACCCCTCAGTCTCTTTTCCTCTGAGCCTTTGCCAGTTGTGTGTCTGTGTTAAAGCTGTCCACCAGGGCTGGAGAGATAGCTCAGCCAGCAGTTAAGAGCACCAACTGCTTATGCAGAGGACCCGGATTCAATCCCCAGCACCCACATGGCAGCTAAGAACCATTTTTAACTCCAGTTCCAGGGGAATCTGACACCCTCTTCTGACCTCTGCGGCATTGCACGACACAGGTATACCAACCTACATGCAGACAGTGCACTCATATACATAAAAATTTTTTTAAAAAGCTCTCCACTGCAGAAAGAAGCTTCTCTGATGAGGTTTGAGAGATGTACTAATCTATTTTGAGACAGGTACTTGCTAAGCTGCTTACAGTGGCCTTGATCTTGTGACCATCCTGCCTCAGCCTCTTGAAAAGCTGAGATTACAGACTCACTTCATTTTGAGTTTTATAGATCTTTTTCTTTAGTTCCAGTTTGGTGATTAACTTACAATTTTAGAAAATTGTAAATTCAGTTGGGAGGATCATTCAGAATGCCTAACTCATTGTACTGTTTTAAATATAAACCTTGACACATGTAATTGTTACCACTTCCTTCCAAATGCCCCATCCTTAAGGGTGTGTGCTGTTTAGGCGAAAGAAACAAGGCAATAAATCCTTAATTGCTAGGGATCAAATGTCAATTGATCATCTAATGAAGTTAGATAACAAATGACTACAGGAGAGACTATTATTAATAACAAAGCAGGTATTGTGTCTCCTCACATGCAAAGATTTGAGAAGGAAGTAGACCAATTGTAAACACCAAAGAAGCCTTACTATTGGGATAGAATGCCCTGATACAACCTGCAGGTTATACATTATCAGTTCAAAATTCAAGATTCAAGGAATCAGGGAGAAGATGGTGGGTAGATGATGTAGAGACACTGGATTCTGTAGAGTTTCAACATCCAACATGGCAGAAAGGGTTGACTTGCTTCAGTTATCTCTAGAAAGCAAAAGTAGAGCTATTTTTGACAGTTGCCACTGCAATTAACCTTTGATTCCCACAAAAATCAAGCACTCGGGAAAGAGAAAAATTGTATCAAAGATTCAGTGGTTGGAGTTCACGGTCTTTGACCTGGTATCCTGTTCAGAACCTCCATCCCAGCCTTTTAAGAAACTGACCCTGTATTTTCATGTTTAGGAACTTGAACAGTTTGTTTAAATGTTCTCATCACCTTACAACATTTGTTTTAGGTTTCACTCCAGGGAAAGGAAGGAGTAAATGGTGAAGTATTGACAACTGGGACATTATTCTCCTACCCAGGCATAGCTAAGTCACATGACCAATAAGGAAAGGTGGTGAGTTCCAGGACAGCCAGAGCTACAGGGAGACCCTGTCTCAAAAAGATTGAGAGAGAGAGAGAGAGAGAGAGAGAGAGAGAGAGAGAGAGAATACGAATGTGATTTACCTCTTGAAACCAAGAAGCAAGTTCCCTCAAAGGGCTGGGTCCCTCCTAGATAAGCAGTCCAGTTAGCAGAAAGCAAAAAGCATTATTACTTAAATAATTTACTCTGAAAATTCCAGTGCTCCTGCCCAGGTAGCACTGCTACAAGCAACTTCCATTTCTGAACCAATGATTTTTGTACCTGTAACAGCACTGGGCAGCCCAAGTCTTAGAGGGTCAGTTTACAGGCCTCCTGAGACACACACTTGGCCATACCCTGAGCAGTTGTTTCCAACTGGGTCTATTCTTGATCTATGAGATATATTTAATTCCCTTTCCCTATTTCTCACAAGGTAGAACAATCTCTTGGGTCAATATCCCCAAAACCTCATTATCTAGAGTCCACTGGTTGTCAGCTGATTGGATTAGGTTGACTATACCCAAGCCAGTTAGCCTAACTCAAAATACTTTAGGCAAAAGTAAACATAAGCTAAAACTATGTGTCTGAGAGTGTAATCTATTGTTAAATAGCATGTACTGCCTCTCTCTGGTTTTTTTTTGTTTTTTGTTTTTTGTTTTGGTCTTTTCGAGACAGGGTCTCCCTGTAGTCCCAGCTGCCCTGGAACTCACTCAGTAGACCAGGCTGGCCTTGAACTCACAAAGATCCGCCTGCCTCTGCCTCCCGAGTGCTAGGATTAAAGGCGTGCACCACCACACCCGGCCTCCCTCTGTTTTAAGATTAGGTGCCAGTATTGTTAATGGACCTACAGATTTTAAAAAGTCACCCACCCAGGGCTCAGGGTTCATTGTGAGAGAGGGAGCAGAGAGATTGGGACCCAGGGCTGCATGGACGTAGGGAAGCAGTGACTGACAACTGACTGTAAGCTTCCACACGTGAACTATAGCGATGTTGGCATCAGGCCAACTGGGACAAGGTCTCAAAGTGGAGCAAGAGAAATGGGCGGGGGACTGACCCTGGACTGAGTACTCCAAGAGACTGTTGGGTGAGGAAGAGTGTGCCTTACCTAGGATCCCTACATATGCTGACTAAACTCCAGCTGATCTATTTGCACAGAAGAATGTCTGGGTTTGGGTGCTTGACTGGGATAGGACTTAGCTTGGATGTTGTAACACATGAGATCTGATGGGGAGTTGGGGCAGGGGGGACTGGGTTTGATCAGGAACCATTGTACGAGTTGTACAAATGTTCAATAAAAATTTATATGTTGAAAAAAACTCACAGTAAGACCAGGGACTCCTAGTCCTTTCCTCCTACTCTTCATTTATAATCAGTGAGATAAGAACTAAGGACCAAAGGGCTGGCAAAAGGGTTCAGCAGGTGAGAGCTCCTGCCCTCTAAGCTTGATGCCCTGAGTTTGATACCCCCTACCCCTGTAACCTTTCGAACCAACTCCTGCAAGTCATCCTCTGACCTCCACACATGAGCAATGGCACATGTGTGCTGACACTCACACATGCATGCGAGTAAAATTAAATAAAAAAAGAATAACAAAAAAAAAGAAATTCCAAGGAAGCATGTAATCCTAGCACCTGGGAGACTTAGGTAGAAGGATCTGGAGTTTGAGGCTAGTCTGGGCTACATAGAAAGTGCCAGGCCTTTGTCTAAACAAACGAAGATCCAGGAAAAGGGAGACTTCAGGGACTGTGACAATTTTAAGGGGCTTTGCTAATGACTACAATTAGAGCAATTAACTAAGTTAATACTCCACAAACACTGACTGTGTGCCACACACAGTCCTAAAGGCTTTTACCTAGGTTGTTCCTCTTAGTCTGTCAGTAACCAATGAAGTCAGCAAGTGTGGCCATAATTTATTCTCATTCTACTAATGGCAAAATGCTCAGACAGGTTAAGCAATTGCCCCAAAGTCACTCAGCCAGTAAGAAACAGTATAAACTCAAACCTTTGTCTCCTTCACTCTTCCCAACATTCTCATTTCTCAAGACTTTGTAGAAATGTGTTAAGGAGCTCACCAGGAATATGGAGATTATTAATCAAAATTCCTATATTTCCAAAGGTAGGACTATTTCAAACACAACTGACAAGGGTCTAAACTAAAGACAAGGACCCCAGCCAGGGCATCATGTATGCAGAAGCTGTAACTTCCAAGAAGGCAGAGGATAGGTAGGGCGTGTTGGGGCTAAGACAGTGTCTCTAGCTCCTTTTCCGAACTCGAGTGCCTCTGCTGCTCTGAAAGGCAGAGGGAAGAGGAGGGTAGGTTGGGTAATAGAAAGAATGACAGTGGGTTTGGCCTTAAGTCCCTAACCATGCTGAAACTCCTAGATCAGAATGCTACCTGGAGCGGTGGCCTCAAGGAAAGGATGCTTTATGGGTTGGAGAGATGGCTTAGCGGTTAAGAGCTGCCAACTGCTCTTGCAGAGGACCCAAGTTCGATTCCTAGCATCCACATGGCGGCTAAGAACTGCCTTTAACTCCAGCTCCAGGGGAATCCAACACCCTCTTCTGATCTCCGCGGCATTGCACGACACGGGTACACAGACCTACATGCAGACAGTACATTCATACACATAAAAAATAATAAATAAATAAATTTAAAAAAAGAACCCCTGGGCTCAGGGAGGTAAAACTCTGACTTCTTTTCTGAATGGACTTTCATTTTTGTTTGTTTTTTTAAAGACAGGTTTATGTTGGCCAGGTTGGCCTCAAATTCTCTATGTAGGCCTGACTTCCTGCTCCTTCGGCTTCCACATTCCAAACTGCTGGAACTATACTCAGGCGCCACGAAGCCCAGCTGTGAAACTTTTTTTAATTTTATTTATTTTTGTATGTGTATGAATGTACTGTCTGCATGTAGGTTTATGCACGCGGAGGTCAGAAGAGGGTCTCAGATTCTCCTGGAACTGGAGTTCTCCTGGAATTGGAGTTACAGACGGTTCTCAGCCGCCATGTGGGTGCTGGGGATCGAACCCGGGTCCTCTGCAAGAGCATTCAGTGCTCTTAACTGCTAGGCTATCTCTCTAGCCCATGAAATTTTTTTTAATCATTGAAAAATCAAGCTTTAATATGTTGTTGACTATGTTTTTTTTTTTTTTTGAGACAGGGTCTCCCTGTAGCTCTGGCTGTCCTGGAACTCTGTAGACCAGGCTGGCCTCAAACCCACAGAGATCCATGTGCCTCTGCCTCCCAAGTGCTAGGACCAAAGGCTTGTGCCACCACTCCCGGCATTCATTCATTTCTGTATGTGTATCAATGTACTGTCTGCATGCAAGTCTGTGCACCCGTGTTGTGCAATGCCGCGGAGGTCAGAAGAGGGTGTCAGATTCCCCTGGAACTGGAGTTCTCCTGGAATTGGAGTTTCAGACGGTTCTCGGCTGCCATGTGGGTGCTGGGGATCGAACCCGGGTCCTCTGCAAGAGCGGTCGGCGCTCTTAACCGCTAGGCCATCTCTCCAGCCCCGTTGACTATGTTAAAGGGACACCAATACCACTTCTGGGTCCTCTTAGAGGCCCATGTGTCACATATGTTTTGTGAAGTGTCTGAGTACAAAAAGGGGGTGCTCGGGAAGCCAGGAAGAAGTTTCAAGATGCATCAAGAATACTATTTGAAACATGAATAAGTATTCGTTATTGTGATGACGAATCTCACCCAGAGATTGCACTATGACTTGAGGGATTAGCTACTTATAATACTTTTGAAATGATTTCAATCTGTGGGATGACAGTTTTCTCTTTTTGCCAGTAGGGTTTTGCAATCAAACACATCTTGAGGTCACGTCTCAGTTGTTAGTGTAGACAGTGCAAAGCACACAACCTCGCTGTCATCCTATCCAGGGTAACTCCAGTTGGAAGGGAAGGCAGCACCAGAAATGTTAGCTTTAAACTTTCATGCCGCAGAGCAATGCAGGGAACGCTTAGAAAGGGGCAGCCAGGCTTTGCGGTGTGCTCGTCCCAGACTAATGGCCAAAGGCAAAGAGAAGAATTCTCCAGGCCACATCTTTCTGGAGTTAGGCCCCCAGGGGTGAGATGTTCAACACATTCCTGGGCTGCTGACGGAACGTCCTTCTTGTTCTGGAGAAACATGGAGCCATGCCCAGGATCAGGCTTATGAAGGAAAGGAGATGGTTGCCCAATCGCCCTCCCTGGAGACTCGCCTCTGCAGAAGTGGGGATTGAAAGGAGCCAGTTTTTCCTTACTGACCCCTCCAGCACCAAGTAGCTTAGTCCTCTGTCACTAGGCATTCTACAAGATTCACTTCCTTGGAGGAAGCAACTAAGAATCCTCAAAGATATTAGGGGTGTGATTCCCACCATCTTCTGTAGGATTGCTCACAATCGTTGCAAAACCTTTAGATAGTCATAAATGGGAAAGGACGCCAAACCTCTGGTTTATTCCCCTGGTTTCAATGGTTGGGGCTGGGGTTTGAGAGGAATCCTCATTGTCTGCTGGGAGTTTGGACAGGAGCCCAGCAAATACCTGGGAGATGGGGGAGCTCTGAGCTGCCTCTTCTTAGAGGTACGGGTGAGAGTCTGTGTCTTTCTCATCTGGCCCTCAGGCTTTGCATCACCACGCCAGCAGACACTGTGTGAGGGCCAGCGGATTAGCAACCTGGTCTTGAGGATGTGGGAGCAGGTCGGAACCAATGCCAAAAACTCCACAGATGGAGACGTGAGCTGGGCTACTGGGAATGGAGCCCTGGAGCCAAAGGGTCAAGAGTGAACACACGGCAGTGCCCAGGTCTTTTTAGAGCAGGCTGAGTCTACAGCTCTTACTCATGACTTCCCAGAGCTGTCCTGCTCTGGACAAGTCAGCAAGTCTGAAATGCCGTGAACTTCCTGAGGCTGGAAGAGCCTCCCAAAGCTGGAGAATGCAGGAGAGTGGTAAAGTAACCCCCGACTTAAGGTAACAAAAGCAAACACTGAGTGGACACAGTTGCCTCTGTGACTTCCTCTCACCATGAGACTTTGCAGAGAGAATTCTCCAAAGCCCCAGGCTGTCATGGAGACAATGTGGTACTCTGAGAGTGCTCCTTCAATTCCACACTGGTCTCTCAAATGTCTTCCTGTGAATCTCAGCTTTCAGGCTCTGTATAAGAGGGGCCCATGGCGAGCTGAATTTCTCATGTCATTCAGAAATAAAGATTCAGTCAAATCTTGGTCAGAGCCTACTATCATAGCACAGCCAGCCCATGATATGTCCTTTAATGATGGACCCCAATGAGAGAGAGAGAGAGAGAGAGAGAGAGAGAGAGAGAGAATAATAGAAAACATTGCAGACATCGCTTGTTTCATGAGAATTATCAATATGCATGAGTACACTGGGTTATGATGAATATGCATTTTACTGGGGACTGGAGTTGGAAACTCGAAAAGCACTGTTCTGGAAGGCCCCTTTCCTTCAGTTTGTTTTGGTTGCTTAAGGCTTCCTCCATTTATTCATTTCATTTTCATCATTTGAACATAAACAACCAAGAACAGTCCTAGATCCTTTTTGTCCTAAAGGATAGATAACTTTTCTGAACTTAATTTATTAAACATATCTAAAAGAAGAAACTAAGGGTGAAGATGAGCTGGTCCCTTCTGCCTCCGTGATCCTGTTCAGTGATTCAGGGATTCTATCTTTCTTTAGGCACTTCTCGAGTGAAAGGTTTGCCTTCAGTCTTCCTGTACCTATAACCATAAAAAATTTAAGGGGAGGAAAGGGCCCTACGAAGGGGGAGGACAGTCAGAGGGGAGTGTCCCACCAAGGGCTCAAAGGACGCCATTTTAGTAGGAAACCCTCTGTCCCAACACAGGGTCTGTGGCAACCTCAAAGGGACAAGGGTGACCCACTTGAGCTCTGGCATCATGGCCATGGGGGTCAGAGAGTGTCAGCTATCCAAAGGCCAATGGCCAAGACGCTGACAGGGGAGCCCATGGGCTGAGGACAGGCAACTTTGCCCAAGCCACCTGTAGCACTCAGAGCCCAGTGGAGATGCCCAGAGGCCAGGCTTTGCCTTAAGGAATTAAATACCCAGGCTGACCCCAGGCTGGGCCCTAGAGTCTTTCCTGCAATGAGTATGTACGTGGAAGAGTTTTGTTAGTTTCTACACAAATAACTGAGTCCACAGTACTCAGCAAACACATAGCCCCTGGTACAACTTCTCAGAGATGAGTACTGAATAGAGTCAATCTGAATACATCCCAGCAACCAATATCACCCTTCCTGGGAACAAGAGAAAATGCAAGAAATATTATCTTTAAAGGGAAATGTGTGTTTTCTGTAAAAGATCTGGTGTGTGGTTCATACAGTGGTCTAGAAGGGTTTAAAGCTACTAGCTGTGCATTGGAGAATGCTGTCTATCCTAAAGGCTTCCAGGGAAGACAGCATGAGAACGTGGCGTCCCTGTCCCATGTACCTGGCCAGGGAGAAGAGGAGTTTAGGAAACAATGAGAGATTCCAACCAAACAAGATCCGGCCAGATCTTATGAATTCTTGCTTTGTCACTGTTATAAAATAACCTTTCTAAGAATCAAGCTGAGGGTAAAGAAGCATCCTTGTTCCATAGAAATACAAAATGGCTTGTTAAAAGGAGACAAACCATACCACAGAATAATGCATACTATGAAGACCAGAAGCGATGGGCCACTTTGGCCTGGAGATGTTGGGAAAGGTTTGATGGAACAGAGAACAGAGATCTGAAGGAGAGCAGGGTCTAGAGGGACAGATAAAAGATGATGGTCCAGGAATTGGGAAAGGATTAGAAGGGGACAGCTGGGGACTTAATAATGAGACTGATCACAGGCTGTGCTCATCTGTAATCTTGCAATATACAGGGACATTTTTGAAAAGTTTTTTTTTTTTTGGTCTTTTTGAGACAGGGTCTCCCTGTAGCCCCAGCTGTCCTAGAACTCACTATGTAGACCAGGCTAGCCTTGAACTCACAGACATCCACCTGCCTGTGCCTCCCAAGTGCTAGGACTAAAGGTGTGTGCACCACACCCAGCTGAAAAGTTCTTGAGGGACAGCATGGAGGTATTCAGAGAAAAGACTAGGGTTTAAGTGGCCCTGTCATTCCCTGGCTGTAAAAAACGTCAACAAGAAGTACAATGAGGAGAGTGCTTTCTACTCTGCCTATCTTTGAAAGGTCGACATGAAGACTGAATAGGTCATTCTAGAGAATTCTTATTGTGCTCTTAAAACATGTCAAGTATCAGCTTAACTGCTGTGGAAAAGGTTCAGTTGATGACCAGGGAATATTTAGACTCATCTTCCATCATCTTTTGATAAGGTGTATTTACAAAAGGCCAGGACTATGAGTGACCAGTCTTTTCCAGAGGCTTGTGGGACTTCCTCCGTATGCCGTACAGTGTGGATTGAGATTTCCTCCCACACGTTTCTTCAGAAGAGCGACTTTTTCAGGAAATTCTGGAAGGGATCATGTTTTCACTATAGTAAAGAATCAGACTGGGGGCTTACAAAGGCTACTTTCATTTACTGTTTTAGAAAGATTGTCCATTCCCAAATTCAAACGTGTGTCTTTTCTCTCTTCTGCTTTCTTAAGCCTTCCCAGAGAGAAAATTTTCATGACACTCCCTGAGTGAGCTGCCTCAGAGCTTCCTGTCCAAACCTCACTGTCTGGAGGTAGCATCAGTCAGTTTCTGGGCATCCAAGCCAACCAGACCTGAGAGGGACTGACTTTCGACCATTTTAAGCACAGTTGTCTAGGGAATGGCAAACCGCACCGGCAGCTTTGCTGGGCTCTATCTAGTCCTTCAGCTGGGCCAAGCTGGGAAAATCCCTCCACCTCTCTGAGCTGCAGTCCTCCACTTGCTCTCCTTGTCCGCTCTGAACTTCCTCATTAACAGGTAAATAGCGATATCTCCCCTACCTAATGGTGACTTTGTGGATATATGGATTCGGAACACTCTTAATGTTTATTGACCCATCAGTGATGTCTAATCAGGCAGAACCCCATCGTCGTCCCCCCCCGCCGCCGCCGCGTGTCTTCTAGCATCTGGTGTAGTGTGTAAAGTACAAATAAATTTTTTTTTGGTGTTTTTGAGACAAGATCTCGACTGTAGCTCCAGCTGTCCTGGAACTCACTATGTAGCCCACGCTGGCCTCCATCTCAGAGATCCACCTGCCTCTGCCTCCTGAGTGCGCCACCTCGCCGGGCCTAGCCAAAACTTTCTATGGCGACTTTTCCGTAGCCATTCTCGGTTCCCGGTCTTGCCCTGTACTTTGTACATCCTTCGTACATACACGGTCTCGGTGACAAGGGCTGGGGAGAGGATGCTATTCTAGGCTCCACTTCGACCCATGAGCTACCCGGCTTTCTGCAGAAGTTAACACCGCCAGTACTTTCCCACGGACGCGGAGAGAAGGGCGCCCAGCTGCGCACCCCGCGCCCTGTCCGTGCGGGGTCAGCTCAGGTGCGCGTGACGCACCTGGCGGAGGCGTCGGCTGGGTAGAACCACGTCGGCGGGGGTGGCGGGTACCGACCGATCCTCGCAGGCGGCAGTGCGGGGCTGCACACACGAAATCATCGAAGACTCTGCCTCACGGGGGTCAGAAGCCTGCCCTGCCCTGTGGGCCGCAGTGCAGCAGCCTGTCACCAGGCGGGGTCTCCAAGGCCACAGCGCAGTGGTTGATTCCAAGTCCGGACAGCTCCAGCGCCCAGGCAGCGCCGGGCGGGAGGGGACCGGGCGTGGTCAAGGCCGAGGGCGGTCCCGGGGGCGGGGCCTCGGGGCGGGGCCAGGTGCTGGGCTGGCTCTGCTTGTCAAAAGGCAGCAGCCAGCCGAGCCCGCAGCGCCCGGAGCGCAGGCAGCGTGTCCACCCGCCGGACCAGGTGCGGACCCGGGAGCAGCGGGAAGGGGTCCCCGGTCAGGGCTTGGCCGAGGGTCGGACGTCCGGGGCCAAAGGCCGGAGTGCCGGGTGCAAACACTAGAGCCCGAGTCTCAGGAGCGAACTTGGCGACTGGCAGGCGGATTGCTGTGCCATGAGGTTAGGAGAGTGAGGAGGGCTCAAGTTCGCGCGAGGCTGGCAAGGGGGCCAGCCACCTCCTCGGTGCCCAGGGCCTTGGCTAGGACGGTGTTCAGCACTTAGACAACAAGAAGCGTTTGTTCCTCTGCCGCGAGCTTTGGCTTGGAGTGGAGGAGTAGGAGGGGGAGCGATTGGCTGTCGTAGGTGCTAAGGTCTCTAGGGGTGGAGTGTGTGTAGTCTTGTTTATTACCTAGTAGGGCTCCTGTGTGGCCACCTATGATCGTGAGCTGAGTCTATAGAGTTTTCTTCACTTTCTAAAATCACCAAGGTTTGAGACCTCATGGGCTCTAGTGCACTGGGTTTCTACTTCAGCTGAGCCTGTACACAGATGCCCAGAGGAGCTTGGGGGGGTGGGCAAGCATGAAAGTGAGATGGGGATTGAAGGAATAGTTTGGGGGAATGAGAGGCCTTGAATCCCATGATTAGTGAGATTCTGAGATTAGAGGAAGAATCAAGGAGGGAATGTTATGTGGTCTTCAGGGTCTCCATGGACCAGAGGCTGGGGGAGCCATGAATCTCTGAGCCTAGATCCTTCTCCCTCTCTCTCTCTCTCCTCTTCCTCCTCCTCCTTTTCTCCCCCCCCCCTCCTCCTCCTCCTCCTCCTCCTCCTCCTCTTCCTTCTCCTCCCCCTTCTCCTTTTCTTTGTGGTGGGTGAGTCAGCCTCCTGTCTGTGCTCAGTTGCAGCCAGAGGGGCCAGAGCCCAGGCAAGCAGTTGGGCAGGCATTTTCTAAGCATGGCAGAAGTTCTGGGCAGAGTTCAGCTCTGTCCCAGCACCCTATGGAAGACTGTCTTCTTCATGAGCAGCAGAAGGAGGGGGTGTCAGATGTCCACTGGGCAATGGTTGTTTGATGGGTACGAGATGATTACAGAGATGACCATGAAGGGAGTCTTATTTCCTAGGATGGTAGCTCCATCTCAGCACGGCTGACCTATCCAGATACTCGCTCCGTTTCTGCCTGCCAGTCCTGAATAATAAGGTGGGCAGTCATGCAGGAGAAATGAAAGGTTCTGGAGCCAGAAAATGCAGGGAATGCTTTCTCACACTAGGAAGTTAGAGTGACTTTTGGAGGCAGAGAAGAAGCCTCACCTGTGTGAACTGGGGCTGCCATACGTTTGGGGAGACTTTCCCTCTTCCCTCCCCATCTGAGGGCTGGAGGAAAGTGTGGGTCTCTCTGAAACAGTTTCAGGACTGGCATGCAGCCAGACCTGGACTAGGAGGAGTGAAAGTTTTTTTTTTTGTATAGTTTTATTGTGGGTGCTGGAGACTCGAGCAGACGTGGGTGCCCCTCGGCCCATGGCCATCACTCAGTACTTTTTCTGGATCTGTTTGAGAAGAATCCAGGGAGGCCAATGAGGCTGTGACACTGCCTCAAACTGCAGAAGCTGGGAAATCCATAGACTGTGTTCTGGCTAAGTCTCATGGCTTCAGGTTTGGCTGGTGCTGACCAGGTGTGACTTGGTTCCTTAATAAAAACAAAGGAGGGACTGAAAATGGGGATAGAAAAGAAGAGAGTCAGGCAACTTTGCTAGCCCCTCCGACATGGTCATAAGACTGTGCATGCTCTGGAAGGCCCCGGAGCTGTGTAAAGTACTCTACTTATTTCTTAGCCCCCCCCCTTTCTATTTCAGAAATGATCTCTTTGGGGGACTGAGTCCCAGAGGAAGTGCCAAAAGACCTTCTGGACCCTTGCCCTCTGCCTTCGGTACAGATTGCAGATGTCCAAAGCCCAGGCCTTCAATGGAGCAAGGCTTAGGACCTGGTGGGCTAGACTAAGAAAGTACAAGCAGAAGAAGGATTCTGTCATTCAGATTTTTTTTATTATTATTTATTTCTGTATGTGTATGAATGTACTGTCTGCATGCAAGTTTGTGCACCCGTGTCGTGCAATTCCGCAGAGGTCAGAAGAGGGTGTCGGATTCCCCTGGAGCTGGAGTTCTCCTGGAACTGGAGTTTCAGACGGTTCTCTGCCGCCATGTGGGTGCTGGGGATCGAACCCGGGTCCTCTGCAAGAGCGGTCGGCGCTCTTAACCGCTAGGCCATCTCTCCAGCCCTGTCATTCAGATTTTTTACCCACTGTCATAGAAACTGAGATGATGGAGATCAGCCTCTGGGGCCAAGGCTGGGAAGCTACTGTTGTCCGTGCAACAGTGGATTTTCACAGCTAGAAAGCCAGGCAGGGTACCTGGGTGACAGTAGAGTTTGTAGCTGGAGAGAGGATTAGAGGACTCCAGCTTCCACTTGTCACTGCTGCTGAGTCCATTCGGAGGAATGAGGAAATGACCAGATTTGATTGAGAGCCTCCTGTGTGTCCCAGCATGGGTGCCAGGCCCTCTGAGGGATGCCAGCAAGCAGACTACGCCTCTGCCTGCAAAAGGATCAGAGTCCCAGGAGAAGCAGCAGTTCTGGGGCACCCCCTCCCCTCTTCACTGCTGTCGAGTTCAGGAAGATCCCACTGGGCGGAAGGCAGCCTGGCTGCTGCTTGGACCACCAAGGCCCCGCTCCTAATTATGCTTCTCTCTCTGATCTGTCCTTAACCTTTCCTTGTGTCAGTGCCTCGTTGTATAATTTATCATCCAAACTGGGATTCTTGTAAATGAAAGGGATGCTGTGCACAGTCCTGCCAGGACACTGGACAAAAACCCAAACTGTCAGGGGAAGCTAGACCATCTAATCACCAAACCCAGCAGAGGTCACACAGAGAGATAAAAGGACAAGGAGGCTGGGAGAGACTTAATGCTGAGGTGAAGTGTGGGTAGCCCCAACACCTCAGCTTGCTGCCCGGCCTAGTCATCCAGTTCCAGTCTCTTCCACATGGACAGCGCTGCTCCAGGCTACCCTGTCTCAAGACTCAGTCTACCACTTGTGACTGGCCTCGACTTGGGATTTTCCTTCCCCACCCCTACCTCAGACAGGGACAGAAAGGCCTGCCAACTCTTCTTCAGCTTGAGGGACAGGACACAGCACCTACTGGGATTTAAAAAAGAGCCAAGACTCAGCCACATGCTTCCTCTTCTCTCTTCCTCACTTCCTACAGCCTCTACATCTGTTCTTCCAGCTTCCCAGACCTCTAGGGACTGTCACATCACACAGGGAAGTCCTGCCCTAAAGTGAATAAACAACCAGGAAGGGAAGGGTAGTCAAACCTTGTCCCAGTAGATAAAGGACACAGGTCACTTAGAATCAGGATCCAGGGAAATGAAATGGGGGGGGTGCGGACCGGTGCTGGCCAGAAGAAGCTGATCAGCGGGAGGTAGAACTAGTGCCCTTGGACACTAGAGTTTGACACTCCTGACCCATCTGACTGTTGGAAAAATGGTCCAGGGTGGGGACAGACACTTCTTGCTCAACCTAAGTTGTAAGTGTTGGTGGCAGAGACAGCATCCTGTCGTTGTGACATGTGGAAGAGAAACTGCCCTCCCTTCTGGGTCTTGGGCCCCGTGGTCCAATTGCTCAGGGCAGCCTCCCTAAAGAGTCCGCAGAGGCTGACTGTATGTATGAGGAGTGTATGTATGAATGATTAAGGCATAGGGCATGGGATTGTGGAGTCCCCATGACTGTGTAGTGACTCAACTGCTTTGGTAGGAAGGAAGTCGTTCATTCTCATTAAGACGGATGAAAAGGCAAGTGAGGACCTCTTGGGAAATCCCATCTTTGAAACAACTTGTGCAGAAGGGGTGGTGTTAAGGCCCCCTGGGCTGGCCTGGGGGCTGGGGGGAAGAGTGGCTGGTGGGCAAACGGCAGAGGCTAGAACCAGAGGCAGGAGGAGCCCCAGGAGTCTGAGTGTGTCATGCTTTTGCAAACCTGCCCTGCAGGTCCTGTGCCAAGGAATAGAGTAAGCAGTGTTCCCAGAACCAGATGCCACACAAAGTCTTCATTCTGCACAGGGGAGAGTCCTGGTCCTGTGCAGGGTGTGGGCAGCCGTACCAGCGGGAAAGTGGAGTTAGGACACGACCAGTACCCATTTCTGAGAAGCTGCTGCCTCTCGCTGGCCTTCTGATGCCAAGGTGAAGCTTTGAGGTGTTTTGTAAGGTGTGCCATTGCAGACACTCTGGAGCACCCAGGTCTCTGAAGGCTTTGCTGGTGACACAGCCAGTGTGTGCCATCTGCTGGCACTAGAGTCATAGCTGTAGGAACAGTGGCTCACTGAGCACTCAGTACCAAGGTACTGTGCTATGTAGTTGACAAGCATGGCCGCTCAGCCCTATCACTTCACCTTGTGAACAGGAACCATTGCTGTGTCCACCTTATAAATGGGTAAACTGAGGCTCGGTGGGGTTGTAACATGAAAAGGAGAGTCATGGGGGCTGGAGAGATGGCCTAGTGGTTAAGAGTGCCGACCGCTCTTACAGAGGACCCGGGTTCGATCCCCAGCACCCACATGGCGGCCGAGAACCGTCTGAAACTCCAGTTCCAGGAGAACTCCAGTTCCAGGGGAATCCGACACCCTCTTCTGACCTCCACGGCATTGCGCGACACAGGTGCACACACCCGCATGCAGACAGTACATTCATACACATACGGAAATAAATAAAATTTTAAAAAAATTAAAATTGAAAAGGAGAGTCGTGGCTGACACTCCATCTGTAGGATGGTGAAGCTATGCTTGTTACTTCTGGGAACTTGACAGCTCTGCATTCCCCAGGAAAGTCACAGAAACTTAGCACCATGGCTTGCATGTAACAGGCTCACAATAAATGTTTGTGAACTGCAGGGTTCGATTTACTAACTAGTTTGAACAAGCCGTCCTGAGAGCAAGCTCATTTTGCCCAAAGGTTACTCTGGGCATGGTGGTGTCTCAGAAGGCCCCTTTAGACCTCTGTGCCTCTGTCCTGGTCTTAGACACATACTGAGTTTCAAGAACATAAAAGAACCTTCAAGGTGTAGCATTGTGCAAAAGTTACATGGAATCCAGCATTAAATGGGGTGGAAGGTAAATAAGAAATCCTCTTTCAATTTCAAACAAGCCACTCTATGGATGTTCTTCTGGGTACTAAGTCAGCAGGTTAAAGAGGCCACTGTCCCATTGGTCCGTGGGACGTCTTCTTCTAGGATCCTGCCTTCCTCTGACAGCTTCTAACCAGGCCCTGTGCTGGTCTCCAATCTCCTTTATCCACACCCTTCCCTTTGGCATTAATGTGCAATGATTTTCTTTATACAGCTACAGAGAGTTTGAAGTTGGACTATCAGGGGCTGGGCCAAAACTGAGCAGAACAAGGGAAACAGAGTCTGAGTTACACACTGCCTTCGAATCCTGGCATCATCACTTTCTAGCTAGTGACCCTGGGAAAATTTCTTTATCTCTCCAGATCTCAGTTTTCTTATCTGTAAATTGGGTATAAGAATAGTTCCAGTGTGGGATTGTGTGAGGATTAGCTGAGAACAGTCAGAGTAGGCCTTTGGAAGACTCACACAGTCATTCAGCAGACATGGCCTGGGATGCTAGATATTTAACAGCAAGACGACTCTCGGCCTTTCCAAATTAATAGCACAGAAACCATTGTAAAAGGCCCCATGGGAACTCAGAAATGGCTGGCCTTGCTAAACACAGATTTGGCAAACTGACTTCTTGTTCTGCTGTTAGACAATGAGCCTGGGGGCATCACTGAGTGTCTGTAACTCAAGTTCCTCTATCTTTTTTGTCACTGTTTTTTTTTTAACTGAGAAATAATATATCATGTTCACAAGCGTATATAATATGCTTAGAGAATACTAGCATTAAAAAAAAAGAGAGAATACTAGTATATAACTCTACACTAATCACTAAGTTAGAAGTGGAACATTTACAATATCTTTTAATTAATTAACTTTAAATATATATATACGCGCGCGCGCATGTGTGTGTGTGTGTGTGTGTGTGTGTGTGTGTGTGTGTGTGTGGCAGAGGACGACCTCTGGTGTCATCCTCAGGAACAGTGTCTACCTCCTTTGAAACAGGTCTCTCATTGTTCCTGGAGTTCATCGATTAGGCTAGACTGGCTGGTCATCGAGCCCCAGGGATCCTCTTGTCTCTGTCTCCCCAGCGTTGGGATTCTAAACTCTCCCCATGACTCTTGGCATTTTTTTTTCCATGAATTCTGGGCATTGAACTGAAGTTCTTATGCTTTGGGAGGCAAACACTACAGCAACTGAGCCACTGCTCCAGGCCATACATATCTTTTTTTTCTGGTGTTTTTGAGACAGGGTCTCCCTTTAGTCCCAGCTGGACTGGAGCTCGCTATGTAGACCAGGCTGGCCTTGAACTCACAGAGATCCGCCTGCTTCTGCCTCCCAAGTGCTGGGATTAAAGGCATGCACCACCACGCCCGGCTGACCATACATACCTTAAAATCCCTTTCTCTCACTCCATTTGCATTCCTCTCCTCACTCCCCAGTCCAAGGTGAATTTTGGTTCATTACTCTCTTACTTTTCTTTGTAAGTTATCATCTAAGCATGTCTTTGAAATAATATAGTGCCCCATGTTACATGACTTTGAAGGTTTGTACATGTATTCTCTGTGACACACTTGTTTCATTCAGTGATATATGTCTGGCATGTGTCTATACTGATCCACATTACTGCGGTTCATTAGTTTACGCTGATGTAGAATTCCACTGAGAACATACCACAAGTCACATATGTCCCTGCTCATCTGGGTTGTTTCCACTTTGGGGCTACTATCCTATGATAGACACTTGCCTCCTAGCAAGCCTTGGAAAGGCATGGCTGATTCACACGGCATTCAGTTGTGGATGGACGGTTCCTTTGTTGCTCATCGTTTTATACTCAATATAGATTTTGTTTCTACAATGTAAAGAAGTTTCTAGAGCCCCTTTTAACTACCTGGCATTGTGGAGGCCCAGGGACCTGGTTTCTGTCTGAGACGTTGTGCACAGGTGACCTCGGACATGCTGAGAACTCTGTGCTGGGCCTCTGGATGTGTTGAAGTCCTGACTCTGTTCTTCCAGCAGAGGTGGATGAGGGACTGCATGTCTACATTTTCTGAAAGTTCATGGCTCTTCAGTCTGGCCAAGCGCCCAACGTCAGCACTGACCATATGCTGGATGCTCAGTCAAGTTGCATTTTTGTTAAGTGGAGAGGTACATGTTTTTCTTGGATGGCATTTGGGGGGGGTTTAATTAATTAATTTATTTTTTATGTGTATGAATGTACTGTCTGCATGTAGGTTTGTGTACCCGTATCGTGCAAGGCCTCGGAGGTCAGAAGAGGGTGTTGGATTCCCCTGGAACTGGAGTTAAAGATGGTTCTCAGCTGCCATGTGGGTGCTGGGGATCGAACCCAGGTCCTCTGCAATAGCAGTCAGTGCTCTTAACTGCTAGGCCATCTCTCCAGCCCCCAAAGGGGGGGGGTGTTTTTGAGACACGGTCTCCCTGTATCCCCAGCTGGCTGGCCTGGAACTCACTCTGTAGACCAGGCTAGCCTTGAACTCACAGAGATCCACCTGCCTCTGCCTCCCAAGTGCTGGGATTAAAGGCGTGCACCACCATACCGGGCAGTGGTTTTAAGAAAAGGGAACAAAGTATGACACTTATGTGTGTGGTAGATAGTCAGAGCACTGGGGCTGGGACCAGGATGAGATTCACAGGGGTCCAGGGCTCCTAGGATACCTAAAGCTCCAGGCAAGCTGGATTCTTCATTGTTCTGGGTCTGGTTTTGTTTCTTTGGCTTTCTGACTTGTCCTTTCTGGAAAGCTGAGATGGGGGGCAGAGGAGGTGCCATGGGGAGAGAAGCCAAATACCCTTAAGGTTGAACAGCCTACCCGAGGATGCTGGGAAAGGAGTTATTAAATGGACCCAGCATCCTGGTAGCCACATAAACAGCTAGGTGCCCACCTAGCCACCCACCCACTCTCCCATTGGACTAAAGAATGTGGCTGGCTGGGCAGTTACATGGGCCACCCCAGCCTTCAAATCTGTAATTACCCAGCCAGTCTGTGCCTGTCAGCTCCAGGGGCAGGCAAATACCTCTGCCCTGGGCCTCACCTGGGCTGCCAGGCCCAAGCCAGGCTCAGTGACTGAGCCCTGCCTATCTCCCTTCTCTCATGAGGCCCACACCCCAACTCTACCCAGTGTGTCGCTCCTTACAATAGCCTTTGACCCCTACAAGGTTACCATATTATATAATAGCTGAAAATCATATTAACTGAAGGTTAATATAACAATTCTA
This sequence comes from Rhizomys pruinosus, assembly GCA_009823505.1. Lineage (NCBI taxonomy): Eukaryota > Metazoa > Chordata > Mammalia > Rodentia > Spalacidae > Rhizomys > Rhizomys pruinosus. The sequence continues at coordinate 1,965,641 of VZQC01015009.1, forward strand.
TCTCAGGCACTTTTCAGTGTTTTTCCAGACATTTTCTGCCTAATACCTCTCAAAAAGCAAAGGAGATAGGTAATATTATCCCTTGTTTAGGAAAAGGGAATGGAGGGTCAAAGACATTAAGATTCTGAACTTTACACAAAGTTATCGAGTTGCTCCTGAAAACCAAAAACTTCAAGTCCCACACAGAGTTTCTCTTCTCATGCCTGGGTTCTCACCTATGAAGGGTCAGGTCATTCTGCTCAATGCTGCCCTCCCCCAACCCCCTGTTCTTGTGTGAGGAGAGTTGGAAGAGGCACGGGGCTGGGGGCGGGGGGGGGGTCCTGACCAGGATGAGCGGACAGCTCTGAGCTGGCCTGGAGGTACTGGAAAACACCTTCCAGGCAGAGTTCTTTGTTCCAAACAGCTCTGAATTTCCGGCCTTGTGCCAGGGGTGGGAAGTTGCCTCTGCCCAGCCTATTTGGCAAGCACATGCACATCTTGGGTGCCATGATGTTTAGAAGTGGAGGAGGGGCTGCCTCAGGTAAAATTCCATCCTAATGAACTCCACTGAGATCTGATGCCTTTGTTGAAACCCCATGTGCAACCTGGGAAACTGCAGGTGAAGCAGAGACAATTCAAAGTTGGGTATCTCCTGGTAAAGCCCCCAAAGGTTCTGATTCTGGAAAAAGAAAGAGAAAATGTGATTGGTTAGGGGCAGGGCTGGGGGTGGGGAGCACTTGGTGCTTTTCCACCTGGCAGTGCTGTAACTGTTTTCAGTTGTCCATTACCTCCACTCTACTGTGAACCCCAAGAACTGAATCCCATCACTGAGAGGACCTGCCTCAACACAGTGTCTAATGCCTTGCAGATGAGACAGAAACATGTTTGTATGTAGATCGGGTCCCCTGAGGTAGAAAGGAAGACTGCAGGGAAGTTGTTTGGGTGGTTAAATTATCTTACAAAGCTGGACTGCAGCTCAGATGAATCCCCCTAGTGACCATACCAATTGTGCACCAGGCACGGGCACCAGCATTCATGAGCAGGTGCTATGCGCCAGGCTGGAGCTCAACGGTCAGCATACATTATCCTACGCAACCCTCACAGGCCTAGGAGGTATGTACTGTTATTTTTTTTCTCATTTCACAGATGAGGAAACAGAAGCTGAGAAAGCGTAGGTAATTATGAGTGTAGCAAGAACGAGGGAGAAACCAGACTAGGCCTGGCCAGGTGAGCGGGCTCCAGAGACTGTTCTTCTAGCTTTGTCTCTCTGATACGGAGCTCTGCTGCCACTGTGGCCAGGGGCCAGGGCCAGAGAGTGAGACTGGAGGGGTGAGACGGACTGAAGGGACCAGCCTAGTGTGTAGAAGGGACCAGCCTAGTGTGTAGAAGGGACCAGCCTAGTGTGTAGAAGGGACCAGCCTAGTGTGTAGAAGAGACCCACCTCGGGCCAGCAGGGGCTGGAACTGCAGCCCAGTAGGGCCACATGATCCAACTTTTTCATAGAAAACTGGACGCATGGTGTTTTCTTTTTTGAAAAGTAAAATCTCCATTTTTCTCCCACTCTTATTCTCTCTCACTCTCTGTCTCTCTTTTATACACATATGCATGTAGTGTGTGTGTGTGTGTGTGTGTGTGTGTGTGTGTGTGTGTGTGTATACATATGTGGAAGCTGGAGGTCAATTTTGGGTGCCTGTCTCAGTCACTTCACCTTATTTATTGAGACAGGATCTCTTGTTTTGGGGGTTTTGTTTTGTTTTGGGTCTTTTTGAGACAGGGTCTCTTTATAGCCCCAGCTGGCCTAGAACTTACTATGTAGACCAGGCTAGCCTTGAACTCACAGAGATCCATCAGTCACTGTCCCCTGAGTGCTGGGATTAAAGGTGTGTGCCATCACACACAGCTAAGACAGGGTCTCTTACTGAACCCAGAGCTCACCAGTTCGGCTAGGCTTGCCAGCTGACCAGCAAGCTCCAGGGATCCCCCCACCCCCCGTCTCCTCTCTGGTGTTGGGATCATAGGTTAGTCCACCTTGCTGGCTTCTACCTGGTGCCAAAGAACCAAACTCAGGTCCCTGTGCTTGTATAACAAGCACTTTGCCAGAGGAAACCTCTCTGTGTCTAAACCACTGATAATAAATTTTTAAAACTTGCAATTACCGTAGGTGACAAGAGTAGGCACAGAACACATCTCATCCTGGACGCTAACGAGGACTCTACAAGATAAATGACCACCGGGTTTGGTGAGTTATCAGGAGAGCTTTCAGACTGCACCTGTAGACTTCTTTCTTCCCTGCTGTTCTCTCCCTCTCCTCTCTCCTCTTCATACTCATTCACTCAAGTTAGTGATTTCCCCATAGACATTAGTTGGAAAGTCTCCTACGAGAGATCAGAAAGAAGCTAGCAAGGCCGAGGATGTGCTCATCTGGTAGGGTGCTTACCTAGCATACAGGAAGCCCTGGGTTTGATCCCCAGTACCACATAAACTGGCATTGGAGGCACACATCTGTAATCCCAGCACCTGGGAGGTGAAAGCGGGAGCTCCGAAGTTCAAGGTCACCCTTGGCTGCATAGGGACTTTGAGGCCAGCCTGGGTACGCAAGCTACTTGTCTTTAAAAAAATAAAAAAATAAACAAAACACCACAAGAGGCTAACCATTGAGGAAAGGGTCTCTAGGCAAAACAAAACAAAAATGAACAACCAGTGGAACATTTAGAATGAGCACGACACCCATATGGGCTCTGTAAAAGCATCTGTGCTTGTGGGTGGTGCTTGGACTTGAACTTGGGCCTCAGTGGTCTCTCACCGAGCTGCACTCCCAGCCCTTCCTCTGCCCTTGGCTCTTCCAAACTGGGAAGCCTGAGGCTGGCAGAGAGCAGATCGTGCCCCCGAAATCTTTGTGTGTCTTTCTCTGCTTCCACCTCATTCCTGAATTCATTCCTCCCCCTCCTCCTCCTCTTCAATATCTGGGAGAATAATAGTGAAATAAAAGGTAACATTTTTATAGAGTGTGACAGTTTGTATAGCACATTTGGAAATGTTTCATGTCCGCTGATACAATGATCTTGTGAGACTGTCAGATGGGTGTAGCGTACTTTATTTTGAGTGTCAGTGAAGGAGCAGTGTTTTCTTCCTCCGCCTTCCATTCATAAAAGAGCAGGCGCTAGGCATGGAGAATGCACACCCCGGGTTCCCACAGGCTTTCACGGCCTTCACGCTCCACCTTCAGTCTGCAGGGGGTGGCAGGTGAGACAGACAGTAATGAGTGAGCCCCAGTAACCAGGTCACCTCCTCTCTGCAAAGCCCTGCTTCAGGGGGAGTAAGCAGTGAGCATAGGGTGAACCATGGCCAGCTTCCTCCCCAAACCCACCCCCACTGCCTGTCACCATGAGTTATTATTCCAAAAGCTGGGCAGAAAATAGCTCACTCAAGAAAATTATTTTTGTCTCTGTTAAACTTCAATCCAGGGCTCCTGAAGAATCTGGCTGTGGAGCTGTTTTTCAGGTCAGGAAGAGTTCTGGGAAAAGCAGGGGAAGCCGTAGGTGGAGGAGCCACCACCTCGACTCCCAGGGCAGGAAGGGCCGTGACCACCGGCCTCCTCCTGTAGAAGGCTGCTCGCTGGATGGCCCCGTGGAGCCTGTCCAGGTGGGGCAGATGGCAGTGGGTGACACCCTGACTCTGGCTCCCCAAGCTCTCTGCCAAGCCTGGGTCTTGGGGACCATGGGTATGGGGAGGGCCCTAAGCACAGCAGGTTTTCCACAAAAGCCTTTTACCTGAGCCAGGCTCTGAGCTGCCCCTTAATAGTCCTTCTCTGGGCTGTCTGCCTCTGCCAGCAGGTTTGAAGAGAGGGATGGTTCTGCCCAGTGCAGAGCCCAGGTGGGCAGCAGGCTGCTGACTGCCAAGAGAGAGAAAAGCCATTCCTCTAGAGCCACTGGGGGTTAGTTCCGCCTCTGTCCTGAGGCAGCGTTCATTGAAAGCTGTTCTGGGAGTTAAATCTCCACATACCAAAGCAAAATAAGGAAGAGGAAGACAGCCCATGGGCAGGGCTGGCAAGGCGGTTTGGAGAGGCGTCCCTGTTCAGCAGAGGCTGCTCTTTCCTACCGTTCTGTGGCCCTGAGGAAGAATCCTCCGGGAAGATGACGGTGTTCGGTCTTTGAGGGCAAGGCGAGGCTTGTATATAGGCCACCGGTGATTTTGGACATCTGGTCTCCGTATAGGTTGGCATGTGTCTGCACACAGATAGGACTTACCACCTATATCCATGGTACAAGTTGTTGGTGAGCACTGTGCATTTTTGTGCCCAGTCCCCTTCCTTAAAGTGATTCCTGGCAACAAAGGAGTGACTTGTGGGCCAGGGAACAGAGTGAGCTGAGTGTCCTGGCAGAGGCAGATTTGGAGATCTGGTGGCTTGGTGGCATTACTTCTTCCTGTGCCCAGCAACCATATCTGGCTACCAGGGATAGCTTGATGAATGAAGAAAGGATTGACTGGGGATAGAGAGCTGAGTTCTTCACCAACTTCCGTCCACCTTCATTGATCTGTTTGTTTTTTCAATTTTTTTCTCATGAAACTTTTTTTTTATTTGAGCTGGGCTGAAATTTTCTAGAACTCTCTCCTGTTCCTCTCCCTTGTAGGTCAGTGACTAGCAGTTTTATTCTCAGAGCTAAGAATTCCCCTAGGGCTCTGGGTCGATACCACAGGTCCTTGGCTGTGTGGTAAAAGAGACCTGCTTGGCTGGCCATGGAGGTCCTTTCTCAGTGAACAAATACTTACCATCTTTTTCCTGTATAACACTGTACTTGGAAAGGGAATTTGAATAGGGCCTCAAAGTCTTCTGTTCTAAAATATCATTACAGCAATTCCAAATTCCTGGTTCTCGTGACTCACTGGGTTTACTAGAAGTACTCGTTAGAGGACAGAAGGGAATGAATGGCGCCCATTGGTTTGTCTCTTCTGAATCTCCTCCCCCTCTCCTCCAGTCCATCCCCACAAGCACACTCTCCCTTCTGCCCCTCTCAGCATCTGCACACCCCATACCCCTACCTGGAATCTTCTTGCCCTTCCTCTCTGTTGACAAGTTGAGAGGGGCTGTCTCCTAAGAGCCTACTTCTGTCTCTTCTTCTGGAGACAAGGCCAGGGCTTTGCTCCAAGCTCCTGACCTTTCTTATGTTTATTTGCATCATAGCTGAATCAAAGAACCCCTGTTTGTCATGTTCCTCACCGTGAGCCTCCACCTTCAAATTCAGGTCAATGCTTAAAACTAGGCAGAGGTCTCCATCAACAATGAGATAGCAGCTGGGATTCAGCTCGGTGGTGGAGTGCTTGCCTAGCATGCTCAAGGCCCTAGATCCAGCCCAGTACCACAAACACTAGGCAACGGAAGCCAAAACCAACCCCCAATCACTGTGTGAGGCAAGAAGAAATGCTACACTTGCCTTCTAAGGGGGTCCCGGAGAGGAAATCTGCACAGAGAGATGGCCAGAGTCTGAGCGAATGGAAGGTGTGGGGATGCTCCCTAGAGGGATGCCACGCTAATCAGAAACTTGGCAGCAGCCAGTGTTGCTTGGGGTGACTGCTGTTGCCTCTGAAATGGATGAGATCCTCCCACTTAAACTAGGCCCTGAAAAGCTTCAGGAAGCATCCTCTCCCTACCAAAAGCCCAGGAGAGTTGATACCTTATGATAAATCAGGCCCTCATGGAACTGGAACTCCCAGGCCTGCCCATCTTGGAGAGGCCCAGGGCTCTTCATTGATTCTGACCTAGGCCTTAGAAGCCATTTCAGAATGAATGGAAAAACAAGAAAGTGTCTCACTCTGGCCTGTATCAGGCTCTTACAGAGCCTCCCAGGAGCTAGGGCAGCCCGAAGCTCAGGGTGCCGCATCGCATCTCGTGGCCACCTCCTGGCTACAGCTCCTTCACAGGACCCTTCCCTGTGCACTGCTTTCTCGGGCACACAGAGGTAAGCAGGAGCAGGATAAAGGCCGCCCGTGTCCCAGGACAACTGGCATGTTGACATGATTCCAGTCCCACTAGGGTGAAGACAGAGGCATGACAGGGGACAGGCACTAGAAGATGCTGGGGGGGATCGGCAAAAGGGTAAATAATCAAAGCCATAGGCTTTATACTCTTCGAGGAGGAGGTCCGGATTTGCGGCCACCTCCTCTGCTTATTTGGAAAAAGCTAATTGATCCTTTTCCATCACTCTGAGGAGCCACAGTGAGTAGACGGAGTGGCCAGGTTTTGTGGAGCCCGGCAAACTTGTGGCTTCTGATCAGTCTTGGGAGGAGATTTAGGATCGAGCACAGGCTCCTGGCCCTCTCCAGGATCTGCCCAGAATTGGCCCCTCTTTCCACTCTACAGCGATGGCTCCCCGGGGATCATTTGGTCCTCACCACAGCCCCGACACTCAGGTGCTGCCCTGTCATTCTTTGTGGCTGACGAACCAGGACAGGATGCTGGTGGGGAACAATGGGAGCCGGTGGTGCCCAACGGGCCATGATGGCTAGATGTAAGCAAGGGACCTAAATGCAAGGACCACCAGCATCTCAAGAGCTCAGAGGACCTGGAGCGTTGCTGTGTCACCTAACCCAGGGATAATATGGGTGATTGAGGGATAGCATTAGTCCCAGAAGGAAAATGGGGGGAGGAGGGGCTGACCAGGGTGCATTAGGGAAGGGAGAGGTAGGCCTGAGCCCAAAAGGACTAGCCTGTGAGAACGTGCTTGAGTATCCAGTGTTAAGGCAACTCGACCTGGAAAAGGACCCCCAGGGCACCCAAAGTTCAGCTTGGGAATGTCTTAAAAGAAGCTGCATCAGAGCCTTTTACCGGGCAGTCCCATGGCTGTCCTCAAAAAACGAGGCTCCTTTCTCCCTATACCACAGTCTCTTTGTGAGCTTCTCAGGCTCAATATTAGATTACTCCAGACTTGGCCGGGGTGGTGGTAAGGAAGTGTACCCTCTCCATACGTAGCCTCGGATAAGTCACTAGGATAAGTCACTTTCTTTCTGAGGGTCTTGGCTTCCTCGGCTGTCAAAGCAGAGAGATAAGCTTCCCAGCTTGTGACAGGGCTGGCTCACTTTGCTCCACCAGCCACTGTGGCAGCCCATGCTTTCCAGCAATGACGGGGCCTCCTGCCTGTTACCTGGAGAGCAGTAATCAACCCAGACATCTTGTTGACAAAGCTAGAGGCAGAATTTCCACTGGAAAAAAGCAGCTTGCAGAAATAATTGTTGCTGATAAGAAGTGGAAATCTATCTAAGCAAGCCATGTGTCTCCTGCCCCACTGCCCAAGGGCTTCCAAGCCTCAATTTTGCTCAGATCTAAGACACTGCTTTTACACCTGAGGGTGACAGGACTATCAGCCAAGAAAGAGTGTTGGAGAGTGAGAGTTCGTAGCCCAGTTGCTAGGTCCCAGATCCTCAGTCCCTTAATGTTGTAGGGTATCAGTCCAGGCCTTTTTTTTTTTTGTCTTTTTGAGTCAGGGTCTCCCTTTTAGTCCCAGCTGGCCTGGAGCTCACTATGTAGACCAGGCTGGCCTTGAACTTGCAGGGATCCACCTGCCTGTGCCTCCCGAGTTTTCTATGGGTAGGGCACCATGCCTGGCAGTTCAGGACTTTTTACAGGCTCTTAAAAATGGCTGGCTATGAACCATCTCTGAGGGCAAACTCCTTCCTACCAGCAGCTAGCCATCAGCCATTGAGTGTGCTGTTATTTTGTTGGTGGTTAAATATGTTTGGTAAGCATAATAAATGTGCCCAGAACTGTGATATTAGGGACAGAGGTCACAGACAGCACCCGTGGGAGCATACACAGCCACTTGCAGCTTTACCGAGCCCTTTTCTCCCCTGTGGAGGTCAGGAAGCAGACAGCACCCTCACTTACCCTTTTTTTTCCTTCCCTGTGGGAATCGTGGTCAGACCTGGGAAGTTTATGGGGATACTGATCAAAATTAAATGCAGCTCAGCTTCCCTTCCTCCATTTCTCCCCTGCTACTCCATTCACACCGCCAAGCTGTAGGTCTTTCTATTTTATGACCACTTTCAGACTGGCAGTCTCTTGAGGAGTGAGCTCCTTTTTCTAATTTGCACAATGACCCCATGTAGCAGCCTCTCTGAGCTGTGGCCTAAAGGCCATATGACTGGCTTAGCAGGATGATCTGAAATGAGCTGGCCTAGGCAAGCCACTGAAAACGACGTGGCCATTCATCTCGGCATAATGATGAACTTTCTTAGCAGGGCTCCATCCAGAGAGGAGATTGCCATGAGGCAGTGTTCTCTATTGGGAAAGATTTCAGATATGTGATTGGAAAAGTGGCTAGAATAGTCTAGAAGGGATTTAAAAGGGTTAGTGATAACTCACCTTTCAATGCTGGGATTTTTCTGGGACGATTGGTGTCTGTTGGGTTTTATCTTGGGAATGGCAGTCTGCAGAAAATAACTTCACCCTTTCTCACCCATGTTGAATCTGTGTGTATGTGGAGGAGCAAGAGGCAGTGGAAGAGGTAACTTAGATGAGGTCTGTTTGTCTGGTTTGCCTCCTCTCCTTTCCTTCGTTTTTACTCTGCATCACCCTAGCTTCTTCTGGGAGATGAGGCTGAGATGATTGCAAAGTAAGAATAGGACAGCAATGGAGCCAAAGGAAGAAAGGGCGTCACACTGGCTGGCCCTGATATCAATAGACCCAAGCTACTGGCTAAAGCATAGCGATGACAGAACAAAAGTTGGGACAGTCGGAAGAACTCATCCTGGATACAGTCAAAGGAAGGTAAAAATGAGAGACGAGAAAAGGGCGTGTGTGCACAAGTCTGTGTACAGCTGTGGTTGGCAGCACTTGGGCCTGCCTATTCCAGAGACGGCCCAATGTGCAGTCTAGTCTGTGGGCATTCATCTTAGGAAACAGAATGTTCTTCTTTGCAGGGAAATTGCTTCGTTTCCCATTTCCTTCTAGAAAAAGTAGGAGCTTTGAGCCAGTATCAACAATTACAAAAGCCAATTTTGATCACTGAGAGCCCAAGCTGGCTGAAGACCCCTCCCCCTGGGCACCCATTTGGTGGGTGGTGTATCTCCATTTGGGGATGTATCAGGACCATAACAATCAAAGGACAGTATCTCCATCCTCTTCATTAGCATCTGAAGATGAGTGGGTCTCCTTCAGGCATGTATGTTGGGGTTCATCTGGGGGTGGGGAATGAGTCAGTTTCATTGAAGACCTCATTATGGCAGGACTTCTGATCTTAGAGTTGCAGACTGTTGGAGCTGGCAAAGACATTAGTGGTCAGCCTCTTATCCAGCCCCTCGAAGTCCCAGCTCTGCCACCCTCAAGATGCTGAGAGGGCTTAGTCTGTTAAGCTGAACCCAGCGGGAGACAAGGACTTTGGTGATGGAAGATGGCACCTGCTCTACGAACTAGCAGGTAGAGGTGTAGGGGAGACAATGGTTGTGACATCAGTGATGGGCAGGAACTGTATGATCTCATTTCTTGCTAAGGCAAGGTCAGGACTGGGTCATGGTCCGGAGCAGGTTGCCCTGGGGACGGCCCCAGCAAAAGTAGTGGGATGTTCTCCGTTCAGAACATGATTGCTGGTAGGTGTGTGGGGATTTATGATAAAGGGAGATGAACTTTTTTTCCCTCACGCTTATCTCCTTCTTCACACTGTCTGTCTCACTTTTCTATTAAACTTGTACTTGGACCCTAAAAGAACCTTCTAGCAGTTCATCAGAGAGAAAGGACCATCTGTTGAACAGAATTTCTGAGATGAGGGCTGGCAGGCAGAAAGAATACCCTGGCCTGCTCAGGCATGGGGATCAACAACATTTTCCCCTTATGACCTGGGGGTTGTTTTGGGGTTACTCCCTGCCTTAATAGACATGAAGGTTTAGAGCTCAGGGTTGGAGAAATGACGGAGACACTTCTTATAGGAAATGTGGCAGGGTGGAGACTCAGAGCTAAGCTCCCTTATTTCAAATCCCACCTCCAAGGGCGATCAGCTTTACAGTGCCTCAGTTTTTCCATCCCTAAAACAGGGATAGTAACAGTGCCTACCTGACGAGGGTGTGGTGTGGGTTAAATGAGTGAGTTGCGTGAGGGCCCTGGAGCAGAGCCCAGTCCAGAGCAATAGCTGTCTGCACTGATGACTGCCACTGGGAATGTGAGGAGTTAGCAGAAGGCAAAGGGAGCACTCTGGCACCCAAGTCGGCCTGTCCTCACCTGCCCTCGCTTGGTACCGCCCACTACCTGCCTGGCTATAAGACCCTACCAAGTCACTCTACATGCTCTGAAGTTTGGTTTTGCCATCTGTAAAAGGGGAGTGCTCCCCTCCTCATAGGCTGTGCTGAGGATTAAATGAAATAAAATGTAGATTGCTTAGCAGGCCTGTACTAGATATTCTCCAGATGTTTTGTAAAAATATTTTTATTTATTATCTTTAAGTATATGAGTGTTTTGCCTGCATGTATGTAAGTGCACCCATGTCATATAATACCCACGGAAGCCAGAGGAGGGTGTTGGATCCCCTGGAACTGAAGTTACAGATGCTTGTTAGCCATATCCGCCGAGCCATCTCTCCAGTCCCCAGATATTGTTTGTTTACTTGTTTTTTATTTTTTAAGTTCAAGGTGATGGTGTATCTGGGTATTACCTCTGACCTCTGAAAACCCTGGGAATATGAGACAGGAAAGCAATGGTTCTTTGTGTCCCTACTTTGCTCTGTCCTCAACTTCCTGAGGAACGGAAAGGAAGCCAGTAAATGCATACACCATTGGGCACTGTGGCCAGTGGGACCGTCGATGCACAGGGAGCGAAGGGGCCCCGTCTGGGAGAGAGTGGCCTGTCTGTCCCCAGCAGGCACAGCTCTGATCAACGCAGCCTGCCGTGCGCCAGCCTAGCTCAGACTGTCTCAACCCCCCAGTCTCTGGCCTTTTCCTCTGTTGTTCCCTGGAACCTGGCGGCATCCAAGGGGCAGCAAAGGGCTCAGGGAAGCCCTCTGGCCTGTCCCTTTCCTACCTATTCAGGCCACTAGAAGAGTTCTCTCAAGTGCAGCAACAGCTGAGGACTGGACCTTCCCCATCTAGGGTTTGGCTTAAAGTTTGTTTTTGTTTTATTTTTCCTCAAGGATCAGAGTCAGGTACCCTCATATCTAGATATTTCCACACTCACTTTCTGTTGGTATCACGAAGGGTGTGTCTGTTTGTGTGGATGTCTGTGTGTTGTCTGTGTGTGTGTGTGTGTATGTGTGTTTGTGTGGATGTCTGTAAGTGTGGTCTGTGTGTGTGTGGTCTGTGTGTGTATGTCTGTGTGTGTGTATATCTGTGTGTGTATCTGTGTTTGTATGGATATATGTATGTGTCTGTATGTGTATGTCTGTGTGCGTGGTCTGTATGTGTGTATATGTGTGTGTATGTCTGTGTGTGTATTTTGTGCGCATGTGCATGTGGGTCTGTCTGTCTGTCTTATGGGTAGATGTATAAAGCTGAGATTCTGCAGCCCCAACTTGGTGACCTGGAATGCCACTGAGACCCAGAGTCTGAGCCCTAGAATTGGCCCTCCCTCAGCCTTTGCAGATGCCATGGGTGTTGGGCATGTCTGGGAAGGAGCTAAAAGTATCAGGAAACATCCTGTTTGAAAGCTGTGCATTGCCGTATTTAACCCCTGCGGTACCTTCTCCACCCACTCCCAGTCTCCACAGACAGGCCATCACAGACATCCCCTTTGAAGGCACCTCCGACAGGCCAGGGCCCTGGGCTGCAGTCTCAGCCAGTGTAATTTCTAGCTCTGCAAGTCTCCTTTGCAATCCTGCCTGGGTTGCCTTCTGGCACGCAGCAGAGCTCCAGGCTGCCCTATGGCCCTGCTTCCAGAGCACCCCCAAATCTGCAGGTGGGGAAACAGGGTAGCAGGGCTCCCTCTGACAGTGGAGAGTGAGGGCGGCCTGCAGGAGGAGGCTGCGTGCACCTGCCCAGCTCTGCTTGCTACCCTTAGCCCCTCCCGCTGGTTCACATTTGCCCTCTGCCTCGAGGGACAGCCTTTCTGGCTGCAACCTGACTTGCACCCTCTCATCCCTATCAGTAATAACATGGCCCTCCTGCCCCAAAAGTCATATGCTTTCAGTCCTGGAAAGTCATGTATGTCATTTTGGGCTCCTTGAAGGACTGGCTGGGAGGTTGAAGATGCTTTAGGTAAAATGTCTCCCCTTGTTCATTTCAGAGTCCTTTAGGTTGGACAGATCCGTGAGACTTCCCGGGAGAGCACCCTGGGCCCCACTCACCGGCTCCCTGTTCCTTCAGGTAGGTGTGTCCTCGGCAGCCACAAGCTCCCTGATCTGCTTTCTGCTTCTGAGGGCAGGGAGGGGTCATAGCAAAGTAGGGATGACAGGAAGGAGAGGAACATTACCAAGCTTTTTTTTTTTTTATCTTTTTTCGAGACAGGGTCTCCTTGTAGCCCCAGCTGTCCTGGAACTCACATTGTAGACCAGGCTGGCCTTGAACTCACAAAGATCCGCCTGCCTCTGCCTCCCAAGTGCTAGGATTAAAGGCGTGCGCCACCACGCCCGGCTTCCGAGCTTTTTTTAACATCAGCAAAATCTCGGGTGCATGGCGTTGGGCTGGAAGGCAGAGCTCTAGGTCAGTACCCCAGGGGCCATCCTGTGTGTTGGGTGTTTCCTTATGCCCGTGCCATCCTCCCTTTCCCTCTTCTCCCATCCTGGGTCTCTTCCAGTCTCTCTGGGACTTTCACCTTTCAGGCCCTGGAGCCCTGGGCCTCCTTTCTACATCATAACCCCAAGCAGGCCTGGGTCTTCTCCCAGCTCCTCTGCCTGGTCCTGCTCACTGTGTCTCCCATTGCCAGATCCAGCCTTTCTGCCCAATCTAGAGCAGTGCCTGGGCTCCTGGGCCCGGGAAAAGAGACTCTAAGGTGAAGCCAGGTCCTCAACCGTTGCAGGACTGTGTTCTGCAGTACCAAGCATCATGGCTACAGTTTGCTTGCGTCACATCTGCACCACATGACTGAAGGAGGCCATGTGATGCTACAGTTTGCTTGTGTCATATCCACACCACATGACTGAAGGTGGCCATGTGATGCTGATTTCTCTTTGGACTCAACTGACTGATATTCCTCCCTGTCTCTCATTCAAATTCCCTTTTCCCGCCAAACCCACCAGCTGCCAGGAGCCTGGATGACTCAGGCTGCCTATGTAGCAACATCACAATGTAAAAGAATCTCCACCAGGCTGGGGTAAAGCCACAAGTATCCTAAACAGTTTTTCCTGTTACCCCATAATGATATTAGGCTCCCAGATCCCTGCCCACATCTCAGATGCCTGCCTTGTTCTAGAAACTCGTAGGAGTTGGTTGGCCTTCAGATCATTTCACAGGCCTGTTTAGTCTTTTGACATTGCAACACATTGCCAGCCACAAAGTTCTTGCTGAGAACCAGACAATTGAGTTACATTTTAAAAATAGCAAAAAAATTTATAATGTTTTAAGCAAAGTTTCTGATTTTGCTTTAGGCTGCCTTTGTAGCTATTCTGGACCACATACAGTACCTGGGCCCCAGGTCGGACCTACCTGCATAGAAACAATGTTGCCAGGTCAAGTTGCACTTTCATTTTTTTTTCCAAATTAAGAGGTATTTCAGACATGTGTAGAAATGTGTATAAAACGCCATTTAATAAGAATGAGATATATGCCTTCCACTAAAAAAAAAGAATATTGTTAACATATAATGCTTGTGCATTCCTGTCTCCCCAACTTCATTCATCTCTTCAAGGGTTTCTTTTGTTCTTAAAAAAATAAAATCTCATCCAGGCGTGGTAGTGCATGCCTTTAATCCCAACACTCGGGAGGCAGAGGCAGGTGGATCTTTGTGAGTTTCAAGACCAGCCTGGTCTACATTGTGAGTTCTACAAGCTACAGCTAGGGCTACAGGGAGACCCTGCCTCAAAAAGACAAAAAAAGAAAAAAATCTCTGTGTGTGCATGTATATATTACATTGAATTGTATTATATATATATATGTGTGTGTGTGTATACATATGTCATAATTTTTTAATTTTATTTATTTTATGCGTGTTATGGTTGCATGCATGTAAGTTCACCTTGACATGTAATCCTAGGGAGGATATTAGTTCCCCCCTGGAACTAAGCTCCGTCTGATCAGAGTTGCTCTTTCTTGTTTTTTTTTTTTTTTTTGGTCTTTTTGAGACAGGGTCTCCCTGTAGCCCCAGCTGTCCTGGAACTCTCTCTGTAGACCAGGCTGGCCTTGAACTCACAAAGATCCGCCTGCCTCTGCCTCCCAAGTGCTAGGATTAAAGGCGTGCGCCACCACACCCGGCCAGAGTTGCTCTTTCTTTTGGGACTGACAGTACCATACCCTTGCTGACCTACCCCACGTTCTACTTTTGGCACAAAGCTCTTTGTGAAATTTAAAAACAAAAATAAAGCTCTTGTGTTGTACATTTGGCAGTAGTAGCTTCTGGAATGTCTTGGGTCTGGCTTTCTCTTTTTTTTTTATTAATTTTATTATTTTTTATTTATTTATGTATGTGTATGAATGTGCTGTCTGCATGCAAGTCTGTGCACCCGTGTCGTGCAATGCCGCGGAGGTCAGAAGAGGGTCTCGGATTCCCCTGGAACTGGAGTTCTCCTGGAATTGGAGCTTTAGACGGTTCTCAGCCGCCATGTGGGTGCTGGGGATCGAACCCGGGTCCTCTGCAAGAGCGGTCGGCGCTCTTAACCGCTAGGCCATCTCTGGGTCTGGCTTTCTCTTATGAGAGGTTTCATCTACACTGCCTTCACACTTGTGCTGGGCACTGTGGATATCTGATGAAACCTGACTAGTGAGCTTTGACATTCATAGGCCCGCCTGACACTGAGGAGTAGCTCAGTGCCTCCAGGGTCCCCAAACCTACTTCTCACCTAATGGTACCTCAGAATGGGGCAGGGGCAGGTGCTTATCCTTTCATTCCCAGATTCCTCTGCTATTTCCTCCTCTCCCCAGTGACCTTCTTGCCTTGGATCAAAGATGCCACTCATACCTGTACTGACTCAGGGGGGGTTCATACAAAATCAAGAGAACTGAGGGCACATGAGGTGGCCTGGATCAGCTCTGAGCGCGAGAGCAGTCAGAGGCGCAGGCAAAGCCAAGGGCCCAATTTACTTAATGGAAGAGAGGAATCAGCCATTCCTTGGGAAGGGCGTCCCTTTTCCTCAAGTGTGAAATCCGTCTATAGATAATAATGCCATTTATAAAAAACCATCTCTGAAAACAAAATTAGCTAATTGTATATGACTCATTTCATTCAGAAGGACATTCAAAATAATATAAAATGCTATTTTTAAAAAAGGAGACTTTGTTATATTGGTAGCACTAAGGACATGGGGCTCTTAGGCCTCAGCCCTTGGAGGCTACACTGAGCAAGACGGAGACTGAGCTATTCGAGTCTTCTGAGGTAGAGCCAGTGCTAGGGCACTTGTTTGTTCAGATCATGCTGAGGAGTAGACCACCTCTTCTGATGCGGACAGTGGGGAACGCAGAGGCTGCCCGCCCCACCCAACGGAGCCATCAGATGCAGGCTGTGAGTGCAGACAGTGTGGTCCTCAGGCTTGCTCTAGCTATCTGGATAGGGACCACCATATCCAAAGAGCTGCTGCTCTGTTTGGCCCCGGGGGAGACACCCAGCACAGGGTGACAGGTAGCTCTGCAAAGGATGCCAGCTGGACCTGGCGCGGACTCTCATCCTGGCCGCCGCCTGCTTGCTGTTCTTACAGGGATGGAGGCGATGGCAGCCAGCACTTCCTTGCCTGACCCTGGCGACTTTGACCGGAATGTACCCCGGATCTGTGGGGTGTGTGGAGACCGAGCCACGGGCTTCCACTTCAATGCTATGACTTGTGAAGGCTGCAAGGGCTTCTTCAGGTGAGTCTTCTTTCCAGCATCCCTGCCGCAAGCACAAGGGAAGGAGGGAGCAAGCCTTTCCGTGAAGAGGTTTCATGGAACATGGCAGCTCTCCCAAGCACTACAAGCAAAGGGTCTTTCTTCTCCCGCATCCTCTCAGCTCCAGCTGTGTCCTCTGATCCTTCGTAAGTCACTTTCCTGAGGTGGTTGTTTATTTCCACTGCCCTTGACCCACAGCCGGTGCACTGAGGCACATGTCTGTCCTGACTGGGCTCCTCCCTGCTGGAGATTAGCTGCCTCATCTAAAAGCCAGGCCTGTCTTTGGGGAAGCCCCGAACCTTGGCCTTTGTGCTTACCCTCCCATCCAACCCACACTCTTCCTTGGAACGAGGGGGACTGAAGCTGCAGCTGGGTCACCACACCTGATCTGTCTGGCTCTTCACCCATAGCCTGCTTGACCCAGGTCTGAACACTGGAGGCAGAATGCCAGTCGGTGTTGGGGTATCCTGGGATTCCTGTTTGGTCAGTCAGGGCCAGTGACTCTCTAGTAGCCTGCACTCTTCTCTTGTGAGTCCAAGACTGCAAGTGCAGATAGCATGGGGAGAGTCCTGGAAAGGCCCAATGATGTTCCTACCCAAAGCCTGGAAGGGAAGGGTTGGAAAGGGATAGATGGGAAGAGAGGAAGAGAGGATTCAGGAAAGGGCATGTTTGAGAAATTAACCTCTGGCATGTGTTAGAGAATAGCCTGAAAGAGGGCAGATAGAAAAGATATGTAACTGTAGGCGGATAGGCAGAGTGGGGCACTGTCAGGAGAGGAGAGAGCAAATCAAGTTCTGAACCAGAAAACCAAGGTGAGCCTGGCTGTTTGGACTGGTGTGCTCTTCTGGCCGGGGAGCAGAGTGAACCCCAGTGCAGGTGCCTAGTGGGGACACTCCTCCAGGTCAGGGACTTCTCACTCACCTGCCATCTTGCCAAGAGCCAGTAGTCTGGGGTTTTATGGCCTTGAGCAATTTCAGCCTCTGGGCAGCATGGCTTCTGTAGGTACCAATCACCTATTTGGCCTGGCACAGGCTGCTCCCCATCTGGGAAAGCAGAGCAGCAGTGTCACTGGTTATAGCCCTGGTGTCACATCTGTCAGTCTGAGTGTTATATGAAGCCCACACTTCTGGAAGGGAGACCTTCCAGAGTTTACAACCTGTTGACCCAGGTGCCACCTGGACCCTTTCCTACCAGGGCCAGAGGATGGGAGAACCACTTTCAGAGAGATAAAGAAGAGCCTGGGTGTCCAGGGCCAACCCCAAATCGGTACATGGACTGGAGTGCTGTCCAGGCCATCAGTTAAACACATGTCTTCTGTCAGTCATTCTAGACATGCCTACTGTGTGTGTGTGTGTGTGTGTGTGTGTGTGTGTGTGTGTGAACTTCTGAGCCCTCTGCTGTGTGGTGTTAATATGAGGTTTAATAAGATGACATATAGAAAATAACTCCAAAAACTATGAAGTACAATGTAGCATGCTCCTTAGGGGCCTTGCGGGCCAGCGCTGATGCTTAGTGGAATCCTGCTCTAATAAAAGAAGCACAAGTTTCTGCAGCCGTCCCCGTACTCTTCCTTAGGCTTCCTTCCACTCACTTCCTCACTCCCTGGCCAAATTTAAATGAACGTAGAGCTAGGAATTGCCAAAATCTAGATTCTCCATAGAGATTACATGTCACCAGTCTGTAACCAAAATGTTCCCAGCAGCTCCTGGGGCTGTCTGGCTCATTACGGGAGCCTATGTCCCAAATTACCTGTTCTTCCCATCTGTCGATCCCCCACCCAGGACCGAGCTCTGAAAAATGGGGTTCTTAGATGACACCTTGTCCATTTCTCATCAAGTAGCCCTAGCTATGAGGCACCTTTGTTTGCCACCCCATATTGACCACTGGGCTGGCGACCCTCGGACAGAGTCGTGTGAGGCACCTATCTAGGCAGAATGCGGGCAGATCCTTTCATGCCCACGGCCATGTGGAAATGCTGGAATGTCCAGGGATGGCACATTTGCACATGTGTCACCGCTGGCTGTCAGTGCCATACCCACCTCCCCTGGCCCCTGTTGATAGGACTTCAGGGGCTGCTGCTAACCATGGCAGGCAACAGGCTTCTTCTGTCTTGTTACTCTCCCTTCAGTCTGCCTTCTATCTTTACCCTCCCTGGCTCGGCCACTGAGCCAGGCTACACTTTTTAAAAGAGTCAACACCTCTGTGGTTTTGCTCACATTTTGTTGGATCTATAAATAAAAGTAAATAAACACACATATACATACAGTTGAAATTCATTGTGCATGAGTAGTCTTGTATTTGAAAATGTTCCAACTGGGCATGGTGCTGCATGCCTTTAATCCTAGCACTTGGGAGGCAGAGGCTGGCGGATCTTTGTGAGTTCAAGGCCAGCCTGGTCTACAGAGTGATTCCAGGACAGCTGGGGCTACAGGGAGACCCTGTCTTGAAAAGACAAAAAAAAATGTTCCTAATTACTAAAATTTACTCAAACCAAGCCTTGCTGTTTACAGGCCTGTGCAGAGCTGCTATAGAGTCACTCGATGTGCTTGCTCTCAGGAAAGGCTGGACAAGGGGGCCCGCTGCCTTCCATTCTAGTTCTCATAGTCTAAACAAGTGTCTTTAGTTTTGTTGTTGTTGTTGTTGTTGGTTTGGGTTTTGGTTTTTTCCTGTGGTGCTGAACCTTACCACGCCAGGCAAATCCTCTACCACTGAGCTACATCCCAGCCACAGGTGTCCTTTTAACAATTACTGGCTTAGTCCTATTTGCATTTTTTATTATTATTGGTGGTTTCCTTACTTAAACTGATTCCTAAACTTCGCTCTGAAGTGTTGTCTGGATTCCATGAGCTCAAGAAAGCCATGGTGTGCCTTATGGAGGAATTGCATGTGTTCAATAAGCTTAATTCCCTTGTGAGCCATGCTGTTGGTGGCTGATTGTTAATAAATCAACACGATATACTAAATAAGGTGTCTTTAGACAGAAAGCACATATAAAGCAAGATTATGACCTCAATAGAAAATGTTGTAACTCAAGGCTCACAGGAACACCTAACCTCGTTTCCCCCAGGAGTGATGGTTCAGTATTCACAAACCCAGTGTTCACAGTGACTTTATTAGGTAGGTCATCACTACCATAATAATTGTTGAAATATTTTTGTTTTATTTTATATGTATGAGTGTTTTCCCTGCATGAATGTAAGTACACCCGTGTTGTGCAATGCCTGTGGAGGTCAAAGAGGTGTCAGGTTCCCCTGGAACTGGAGTTACAAACAGTTCTTAGCTGCCATGTGGATGCTAAGAATCCAGCTCAGGTCCTCTGCAAGAGCAGCCAGTGCTCTTAACCACTGAGCTATCTCCCCAGCCCGCACTACTGTAATAATTTGAGCTGACTATATCCGTATCACTTCTCCTCTTCTCTTTCTCCTGCCACATCCTTCTTATCCTTCTTCAACTCGTTTAAATTTCATTTGGAATTTTTCCATTTTAGTACAGTTCAGGTAGTGGTGTAGGAATTCCATCATTGCTTATATCTCTTTGTTTCCCAGGAGGTGGCTGGTACCTTCTCTGTATCAAGTGCTACCTCCCTGGGAGTGCAGGAATGAGTGTGACCCGGCGTGGGTCTTAAGGAACTCCCTCTACCCTTCTGGATCTCTCCAGAAGACTTCATGTTGGCCCGTCGGCTGTTTTCTACGCCCAGGAACTTGTCTGCTCAACCACCAGTGTTTGGTTTGGCCTCTAACTGCTGGGAGCTAGTTATGGTCATCCCAGCAAGTCCAAGACACAATCAGGCCGAAGGGCGATTATGAAGTTTGAAGTCTGGGCCATAGTTCTGTTGATATGTGGCCAGAAATTAGACACCATTGCTGGTCTCTTCCTCCCTGAAGTTACTCTGTGTTCCATGCGGTGCCCGATCTTCTAGGGCACATGAACCTCATTAGAGAAGGATGATATTTCCAATGTGAATAAAAGGTCTGGGAGGTTAGGCTTATAGACAGTCCGAGCCTAAGAAAGGACCAGAAAGAGAAAATATGTAGGTCTACCATAGATTAATGGATTCTGCATAGACAGATGTGGCTGGATCTCTGATCATGGATGACTTTGTCTAAGGGCTGATGTTTTAAAAAGGAAAGATAGCCGGGTGTGGTGGCACATGCCTTTAATCCTAGCACTTGGGAGGCAGAGGCAGGCAGATCTTTGTGAGTTCAAGGCCAGCCTGGTCTACAGAGCAAGTTCCAGGACAGCTGGGGCTACAGGGAGACCATGTCTCGAAAAGACCAAAAAAATAAAAAAATAAAAATAAAAAGGAAAGACATGAATAAAGGACAGAGAAGAATGTTTGAGGGACCTCTCCGCTAAAGAGAGCAGGGTTGATGATGAATCTAAAAGATGGTCCTGGAAGCTGGATTGAGAAGCAGTTCCTGCTTGTCTCTCTTTGCCTCCTCCCTCTCTGTTGATGTCTGTTAACTAAAATATTGTGCACTGGGGATGTAGCTCGGTGGCCTTGCATATCTTGTATGAGACCTTGGATTTAATCCCCTATGCTGTAAAAAACAAAACAAAACAACCATTGTGAAGCTGACATAAGCACCACAATAGCAAAATCAGTGCGGAGAAATGTGTTTTCATTTACCAGCCCCAAGGTCCTCAGAGGCTTGTTAATTATGGGTCCTCCGGAGTACTGGGAGCAGAGGGGAGGCTTAGTGAGAGTCCAGGAACATGAAGAATGTTCTGGCTTTTAGGACAATCACTCAGCTGATGTTTGTAGTTCTTTTCTTCTAAGAATTCTGTTGTGAAAGGAAGCAGAGAAATGAGGCAAATGTTGAGCCAATTAAAACTCAAAGTCTTAGTGTGGAGGAATAAATAGAAAAGATGGGAGAGGGGCTGGAGAGATGGCCTAGAGGTTAGGAGCGCCGACTGCTCTTGCAGAGGACCCGGGTTCGATCCCCAGCACCCACATGGCGGCCGAGAACTGTCTGAAACTCCAATTCCAGGAGAACTCCAGTTCCAGGGGAATCCGACGTCCTCTTCTGACCTCCGTGGCATTGCGCGACACGGGTGCACAGACTTGCATGCAGACAGTACATTCATACACATACAGAAATAAATAAAATTAATAAAAAAAATTTTTTTAAAAAAGAGCACTGACTGCTGTTGCAGAGGACCTGGGTTCAATTCCTAGCACCCACATGGCAGCTAAGAACCATCTTTAAGCCAGGCATGGTGGTGCACGCCTTTAATCCCAGCACTCGGATGGCAGAGGCAGGCAGATCTCTGTGAGTTCAAGGCCAGCCTGATCTACAGAGTGAGTTCTAGGCCAGCTGGGGCTACAGGGAGACCCTGTCTGAAAAAGACAAATAAATAAATAAATAAATTTTAAAACTGACTAGGTCATCTATTATTATTATTAATATGAACTTTTTATTACACCAAACTCAATCACCAGAATTTATAGCTCCCAAAAAATCAAAAGTAATATTAGGGTAAGAAAGGTACACTTTAGAACACATGACTCAGCAGAGATGGAAAGGGAAGGTGTGAAAAGTCAGACACAGACTCTGAGTTCATGACCACGCCTGTGGAGTTCAGTGGGATTCAGAATGATCCCTCTGAGTCATCAAAAGTTTATCTATGTCTCAGTGTTCCTTACAGATTGGTCTGTCTCGAAAGCATTTCAGTCACAATTATTTAAATAAAAGAAGTCAGCTTTGCTCAGTTACTTAATGGCCCCAAATTCTGTAAGAGCTACTTATGTCACTGCAGAGTTCAGACACCTTGGAGCAGTCCTCACTGGCCTTCCCGAGCCATGAAAATAATTTGCACATAGTAGGCACATTCTGTGATGATGTCTTGACAGACTATCCAGCGGGCTCAAGCTCAATGGGAGGAGCCCCATCCCCTGGCTAGCCTCTGTTAGTGGGCCACTGTTCTTTTTTTTTTTTTCTTTATTATTTTTATTTTGTGTGTATGAGTGTGTTGCCTGCATGTGTGTAAGTGCACCCATGTCCTGTAATACCTGTAGAAGTCAGAAGAGGGCGCTGTATTCCCCTAGACCTGGAGTTACTGATGGTTGTTAGCTGTGTGGGTGCTGGTAACTGAACCCAGGGTCTCTGCAGTGCTCTTAACCACTGAGCTATCCCTCTAGCCCAGACCCCTATTCTTTTTTAAAAATTTTTTTATTAATTTTATTTATTTCTTTCTTTTAATTTTATTTATTTCTGTATGTGTATGAATATACTGTCTGCATGCAAGTTTGTGCACCCATGTCGTGCAATGCCGCGGAGGTCAGAAGAGGGTGTCGGATTCCCCTGGAACTGGAGTTCTCCTGGAATTGGAGTTTCAGACGGTTCTCTGCTGCCATGTGGGTGCTGGGGATCGAACCCGGGTCCTCTGTAAGAGCGGTCGGCGCTCTTAACCGCTAGGCCATCTCTCCAGCCCAGACAGACCCCTATTCTTAAGTAACCTGCGGTCTAGTGAGGGAGACCTTGAACTTAGGTTTTTCTGTCAGTATTTTCTAGAACCCATACTTAGCATGAGTCCTAAAAAGTGGAAGAATTAGTATCAATGAGTGTGGAAAACACTAAGCATGCAGCAGGCATAGGGAACAAAAGCTTAGAGCAGACCAGGGCAATTAAGAAAGGTTTCACGACAAAAGGCCCACTGAAGAATCTATTAAGGAGGGAAGACCCAGGGGACAGGCGTCCAGCCAGGGTGGGAATGTGGGGACGAGTATGAACAGGTTGTGTTCACACATCAGCAATACCAACATGCTGAGATCAGAAGCTGCATCCAGGGCTGCTAAGAAATGAGGTTGGGGGGGCTGGAGAGATGGCTTAGCGGTTAAGAGCACCGACTGCTCTTGCAGAGGACCTGGGTTCGATCCCCAGCACACACATGGCGGCTGAGAACCGTCTGTAACTCCAATTCCAGGAGAACTCCAGTTCCAGGGGAATCCGACACCCTCTTCTGACCTCCCGTGGCATTGCACGACACGGGTGCACAGACTTGCATGCAGACAGTACATTCATATACATACAGAAATAAATAAAAATTAATAAAAAAGAAAAAAAAAAAAGATGGGAGAAAAGGCCTCCCGGGGCATAACATGGGCACAAGTAAATGACTCCCCAGGAAGTTGTTGCTGCTGAAGAGAACTCTGTCCAGGTCAGCTGTGTCCCGCCACATACTGCAGGTGTGGATGAAGGAGGACCAGTGAGCCTATGGATGGATGGCTTGAGTCATGTGCTTGGGGAGAGGAGGCCTGAACGCCGAAAGAGAAGCCTAATGGAACCATCGAGAAAAGCAGGCGCAGAGATATAAAGAGGATCTCGCATTTCGTTTCGGTCCTTGTTTTCCTTCTACAGGACTTTGGCGCTCTACTCTGGGCTGCTTGCATGGATTCGCTCTCAGCATACCCTGGTGATCAGATCTGTGCTTAAGCAAAATAGGGCAGGAGGAGCATACGCCGAGACGGCACCCCACCCTTCCAGCCATCTAGTTGGGGACCTCTTTTTTTTTTTATGCGTATGAATGTACTGTCTGCATGTAGGTCTGTGCACCCGTGTCGTGCAATGCCGCGGAGGTCAGAAGAGGGTGTCTGACTCCCCTGGAACTGGAGTTCTCCTGGAATTGGAGTTGCAGACAGTTCTCGGCCGCCATGTGGGTGCTGGGAATCGAACCCGAGTCCTCTGCAAGAGCAGTCGGCGCTCTTAACCGCTAGGCCGTCTCTCCAGCCCTAGTTGGGGACTTCTAATGGCCCAAGGGATTCCTCATCCCAGAGGAGTCCTTCAAACAGTCTCTGTCTCTGCTCCTGGGTGTTGGCATGTTTTTGATCATTGCTGATTGAGAGATGATTGATTGACGAGGAGGATCTTAGCATGTAAGATCAGCTTAGGGATCAAAGAGGTCTTGATCCTACCAAGCTTTCATACTTGTTGGCCAGGGGACGTTAAGCAAGATATTTAACTTCCCTCTTGACATCAGTTACAAAGTGGAGGTAATACCTATAGCCCCAAACATCCTGATATAGTGGAGATAAATGTAAAGTGCTGCGGTAATGACTCGACGATGACCGCTGGCATCATTCCCGTGTAGTATCCACCCTTCTGAGAACACACGGTCCTCTCCTCTCCTTCTTTACTACATGGACTTCAATGTGGGTGAAGACAATGAGTCGGCAAGGTGTCTGAAAGGAGCCCCAGGATAGGAAGAATTAAACATTGGATATGAAAAAAGAAAGATGAGCCCATAGGTTCTGAGGGAGCTCCCTGTCACTCAAACACAGTGGAGTTGGACTGTGGTCACCATAACTAACACCAGGGCTGTACCTCTGGGCATCAGGGGCACTGTCGTATAAAGTGACAATGTTTTGACCCTCTATTACCTGCTGAGTCCTGTGCTAAGCACCCAAAGGGTGAGCACAGGGCATGATGTCAGCTTCCAGGACCTGAGTCACATGGCAATGGGTAAAGCCCAACTGTCTCCGTCTCGTTCAGCAACTCTCACAACCTCTCCCTGCCAACTTCTCTCCTTTCCTTTTATTTAATCCTTGCAACAACTCCATATGTTGAGTTGCTTCCATTTTGCAGATGTGGAAACTGAGGCATAGGAAGTTAAGTAACTTGTCCAAAGTTCTGCATTAGTGTTTAAGCCCTAACCAATTAATCTAACCAGTGTCTGTGTTTCTTTTTTAAAATTTGAATAGTTGTGTTAGGTAAATAAATTTTTTTTGGTCTTTTTGAAACAGGATCTTCCTGCTGTCCCAGCTGGCCTGAACTCACTTTGTAGACCAGGCTGGCCTTGAACTCACAGAGATCCACCTGCCCCTGCCTCCCAGGTACTGGGATTAAAGACATGCGCCACCACACCTGGTTAAGAATTTTTTAGAGTAACACAACACATGGTTTTTCATGAAACAAATAGGTTACTGAGTGTGGCACTGTACACCTATAGGAACAGTTGAGCTATGGAGGCAGGAAGATCAGAAGTTCCAGGCAGGCCTCAGCTACATAGTAAGTTCTAGGCCAGCCTGGGCTACATGAAACCCTGTGGGAAAAACTGCAAATAAACAACAACAACAAACAACAAAAAAACAACAACCGGGAATTCAAAAGATTATATAAGCCAAATGTGGTGGTATAGTCCTTTAATCCCAGCACTTGAGAGGTAGAGGAGGGCAGATCTCTAGGGGCTTATGGCCAGCTATGTCTACATAGTGAGTCCCAGGACAGCTGGAGCTACAGGAAGACCCTATCTCAAAAAATAGTATATAAACAAAACCCAAGTCTTCTATTCAGCCACTTTTCAGTTCCCCACCACCTGGGAGAAATCACGGTTATCAGCTCAGTCTGATCACTTCCGAAGTCTTAATATAAAAGTTTGTGTGTTGCCAGGTGTGGTGGCGCACACCTTTGATCCCGGTACTCAGGAGGCGAGGCAGGCAGATCTCTGTGAGTTCAAGGCCAGCCTGGTTTACATAGAGAGTTCCAGGACAGCTGAGGCTACAGAGAGACCCTGTCTCCAAAAAATGTCCATGTGTTTATATGTTGGTGTATGGGCACGCACGCATGTGCAAACGTACTGTGTCTTTCTTTTGTCTGCTGAGGCCCATTTATATGTTGGCGTATGGGCACGCACGCATGTGCAAACGTACTGTGTCTTTCTTTTGTCTGCTGAGGCCCATTTATACGTTGGCGTATGGGCACGCACGCATGTGCAAATGCACTGCGTCTTTCTTTTGTCTGCTGAGGCCCATTTCTTCAAGCTCGTTGCCCCCTAGACTTCTCCCCTGCCTTCCCACCTCATCAGTCCTGACATCCTGTATGGAAGTTCTGTGACATAGCAAACTTACCCTCTCTCATGGGTATCAGGTTTGGTCTTTGCTTTCTCTACATACTAGTTGGTCCCAGGGCCTGAGTTGCCCACAGAATATATCTGTTGACGTGGATTGCTGCCTTAAAGGGTCTGTGCTCACTATAAGACAGGTCTGTACTCAGGGTTAACCTTCCTTAAGAGTTGTGAAGACCGTCTGCCGAGACCTCCTTAACACTGCCGCACACGAACCTCCATGTCAGATGGCATTGCTTTCTTTTCTCCAACTTTGTTGGACTGCGTTTGACAATGAGACTTTATCTGTATTTAAGGAATGCAATGCAGTGCTTATGCTTGCTCTCCTGTGTGTACACACACACACACACACACACCACACACACACACCACACACACACACACACACACACACACACACACGTGAGGTGATCACCACAATCAAGCTACGTATCGTGCCTCACCCTCACCTCACCCAGGTCTCTCATATCTAGGACTCCATCCAGCTCCTGTGTCCTGCCCAGGAACTGGGATCTCTAGAACTCAGCTGCAGACACAGCCCAGAGGGCACCGGACACCATGCACTGGCAGAGGCCACCCACTTGTCAGCTCGAGGCCCCAGCCCCTGGCACTTGGTGCCTTTGTGAACTCTTTGTCTTTTATGTTTTGATGAATTGGTCTCTGGCATGAGAACCAATGTCCTCTCTCACCCCTGGCTTTCTAGAAACTGCATCTATATTTAGCTTGGTTGCACCACCCCTGGCCCCCTTCCTGACTCGGGTATAATTGCCAGCCATCCAGAGAATGACAGGGTTGAGGCTTAGAGAGCAGAAGAAGCACTGAACTCCTGGAGAATCAGAAGCCTCTTGTTTCTCAAAACCAAACCAGCTCACAGGCAATTAGCTTTGGGAGGAAGGCAGGGTAGGGTGTGGATCTCTTGGACAAAGCACAGAGCCAGGCTGGGCTGTCTGGCTGCCCTGACTCCTTGTGGGCAGAAACTAGATGATAGCCACATGTGTTAGTGCCCTTAGAAGGTGGGAGGACAGACAGTAAATTGCCTTCAAGCCAACAGGACCTGTAGCCCCAGCAAACACCCATATTAAAGCAGACACCCCCGAAAGGCCAACTCTGGGATTGGTCCTGGTTCCAGAGAGGGGCATATCAAAACTGTCTTCCCCACCGCTGCCCCTTTCATCTGATTCCATATTTAGAGGGCCTCAGGAAGAACTGGTTACCATATTGTTGGTTTTGAGACAGGGTCTCACTATTTAGCCCTGGCTGGCCTGGAACTCTCTATGTAAACCCAACTGAACACAAATTCACAGAGCTCCACCTGCCTCTGCCTCCCGAGTGCCCAGCCCATATTCTAAAATAGTAATTATGAGGGGCAGGGTGTGGTGGCACACACCTTTAATCCTAGCACTTGGGAGGCAGAAGCAGGTGTATCTCTGTGAGTTCAAGGCCAGCCTGGTCTACAGAGTGAGTTCCAGGACAGGTGGGGCTACAGGGAGACCCTGTCTCAAAAAGACAAAAAAAAAAAAAAAGTAATTATAATAGTAATTTTAAAGCTTTATAAGTTTATAGGCTGCTTCTTTCATTGCTCCAAAATTATTAAGACACCACAGGATCAGAGGGCTACAGCATATGGAGTACAGAAGTCTAAGAGCACAGCTCCAGACTGCTGCAAGTGCCAGACCAGTTTTCCTGTGCCTGAACCCAGAAGGTGCTCAGAACCCTCCTCCTCCTCCTCCTCCTCCTCCTCCTCCTCCTCCTCCTCCTCCTCTTCCTCTTCTTCCTGTTCCTATTCCCTCTGCTTTTCCTTTTCTTCCTCCATAACCTCTTCCTTTCCATCTCATTTTCTTCCTCTTCCTTCTCTCTTCCACTCTTGGATTTCATACTAGAACTCAAACTAGAAGGAAGAATGCTGGGGTCCTCCCTCCCTGGTATTTTCCTTTAATCCAGTTTTGTTTTGTTTTGTTTTTACATTCTGATCCCCAGCTTCCTTAGTATCCATCCCTGGTGTCAGATGAAGTCGGGGCTTTCTCCAGCCATCTGATGTGGAAATCCGAAGTGGTCTTTTTGTTTACCTGCTTGTTTTTGTTTTTGTTTTAGAGACAGGGTCTTGCTGTGTAGCCCTGGCTGGTCCAGAACTCACTATGTAGATCAGATTGGCCTTGAACTCACAGAGATTGACTTGCCTCTGTCTTCTGAGTGCTGGAACTAAAGATGTACACCACCATGTCTGGTTAGATTATTTTTTTAATGAAAAAGATGGTGATGCTCCAAAATATCGTGCAGTGGGGAGTATGTCCCTGTGGCTGTCGGTGTTAACTATCAACATGGCAGAATTTAGAATCCTCTGGGGCCTGGGCCTCTGAGCATGCCTGGAGAGGTTTCTCAGTTACTGTAATTGAAGTGGGAAGACCGACCCCCATGGGTGATCCCCAGTCCCTGAGCAGGGGATCTTGGGCTACATGAGTGAAAAAAAGCTAGCTAAACACTAGCTTGTAAGCATTCATTCCTCTCTTCCTGATTATGGATGTGATGTAATAGGCTGCTGCAGGCTCCTGACTCTGATTTCCCTGATGGACTGTCACGGGTAACTGTGAGGTGAAACAAGCCCTTTCTTCAGTTGCTTTTGTCATGGAATTTTATAATAACAGGAAAAGAAACTAAGCTATCCCCCCAGTGAAGATCAGAAGCAAGACTCCTAGAGTCTTAAGAACTACGGGTGTGGTGGTGCACGCCTTTAATCCCAGCACTCGGGAGACAGAGGCAGGTAGATCTCTGTGAGTTCAAGGCCAGCCTGGTCTACATAGTGAGTTCCAGGACAGCTGGAGCTACAGGGAGACCCTGGCTCAAAAAGCCAAAAAAAAAAAAAAAGTCGTACAGACAGGCCGCTGTCTGGTATCTAGGAAGCTCTCTACCCCATCTGAGACTTGTGAGGCTCTGCCATGCTGGATGTACCATGGGGATTCTTCTTGGCCCCATGATCTGGGAGACTCTATCACAAGAGCTCCTAGCCAGACAAGACAGTGGGTGGAAGAGAGAGTAGCCCCCCCACCTCAGACCCAGGACAAATTGCCTAGTTGTGAACAAAAAGGAAATGAGCGTTTGCTCTGAATTAGAAACTTCTGGTCTTTGAGTAGGTTTAGAGAATCGTGGGCATTTGTGGTAACAGGTGAAGCCTCAAGAACCACAGGAGGAAGGAAGACGGGAGGGGCACATGGCTCACATCCTGGAATACACCAATGTGGTGACGATGATCTCATTCCTGGGTAACCCTGACAGTTCCCAAAGTGCTTCTGTATTCTGCTGTCACTCAGGAAAGGACTGTCACTGCACTAGAGGTAAAAAGTTGAAAGGCTTCTTATTCCCACAAAGGTGGACACAGGCCACCACTCAGTCACTCCCTGAGCACTTACTGAAGGGGCACGACTGACTGGACTTTAGCCAAACTATCCCTAACAGCCTGGCACCATTTACTTCAACTGTAAACCTTAGATTTGCTGTTTTCCCTTGGGTAACAAGGATTGTCACAGGACAGGGCCAGAGCCCAAGTCCAAAGCCAAAGCCAATAGCATGTTCTTGCTCCATCCTGGGTCACCCTGAGCACTGAGCTGTGCTCTAAGGCCAGCAGCTGCCTGGGTCTGTTTGACAGAGGGCTCAACTTTACAGAGCACTTAGAGTTCTGGAGTGGAAGGTGAGTGTCAGATCTCTAAGACTCCCAGATCTGAGAGCCTTAGCTTCTTAATGAATAGTTTATTTTTATGTGTATGAATGTTTTGCTTGCATGTATCTAAGAGTTCCCATGTGTGCGGTGCCTGAGGAGGACAGAATAGGGTGTTGGTCCAGGGGAATCCGAGACCCTCTTCTGACCTCCGCGGCATTGCACGACACGGGTGCACAGACCTGCATGCAGACAGTACATTCATACACATACAAAAATAAATAAATGAAAAATTAAAAAAAAAAAAGAATAGGGTGTTGGATCCCCTGGACCTGGAGTTATAGATACTGTTAGCTGCCATATAGGTGCCAGGAAACTGAACCCAGGTCCACTGAAGAGCAGCCAGTGGTCTTAACCACTGAGCCATCTCTCCAGCTCCCTGAGTAGTTTTTTTTTTTTTGGTCTTTTCGAGACAGGGTTTCCCTGTAGCCCCAGCTGTCCTGGAACTCGCTCTGTAGACCAGGCTGGCCTTGAACTCACAAAGATCCACCTGCTTCTGCCTCCCAAGTGCTAGGATTAAAGGCATGCGCCACCACGCCCAGCGCCCTGTGTAGTTTCTTAACCTCGGCGATTCCCATCTATTAAATAAGGATGTCATACTAATGGTCTTTCAAATGGACCCAAGGATTTATGACTGCCCCTGGATGCTGCAGAGCCTCTGATGTCTTCTTCCCATCTGTGGTCGCAGCCAGTTTGGTTTCCCTCTGAGTCTGTTGATCGAAGAGTGTAGTTGTCCTAACCCCCATGTTCCAATGAATGTGAGCACTGCTAGTCAGTTTTTTAAACCAAGAATCATAGCTGGTGTCTGGCATCACTTGCTCAGCTCTGGGATGTAACGGGATGGATGGAGCTTTGCACCTGGGGCTTGGGCATCTCCATACTCAGCAGGTGCTTGGGAGATGCTGCTGCACGTACAGAGGGGATTCTATCAGCAGCTTTCCACAGCCAAGTCCTGTCCTGTGTTCTGTGGGGGCGCGGGGCCTACCCCTGCTGTGGTGAGGCAGCCCCATAAGCACCAGGGAGGCACCGCGAAGAAGGGGAAAGGGTTCTTCCTGCAGCCCCCCAAAGTCCACACATGTGGAGCTAAGAAAGTGAGCCCTCCAGCTTGGACGTGTACAAGGGGCATGTGAGCATATCACACACACACACACACACACACCCCACACACACAAACACACACAAACACACACACCACGCACAAACACATACCACACACACACCACACATACCACAAACACACCACACACACAACACACACACACACCACATACACACACACTATACACACCACACACAAACACCACACACACACCACACACCACAAATATACACACCACACACACCACACACCACGCACAAACACACACCACACACACCACACATACCACAAACACACCACACACAACACACACACAACACATACACACACACTACACACACCACACACAAACACCACACACACCACACACACCACACACACACACACACACACACCACACACACCACAAACATACACACCACACACACCACACACACCACACACACCACACATACCACAAACACACACACCACACACACCACACACCACACACCACACACCAGACACACACACACACACACACACACACAGAAAGGGAGATTTACATAGGACAGAGGGTAGGTGCCACCTTCCTAGTGTAGAACTTTCTGGTCTCTCCAAGTCTTTGATTCCTGTGCCTTTTGGAAACCAAGGACAGATACCAGGCTCATCCAGCCTCTTCTTCTGGGCAGGTTGTCAAATATTTAGAGCTGTGGTCTAACCTGGAGCCTTTTCTCCCTTCTCCATATACGGGTCGCACATCCATCCCCGGATCACATATAGGATGTTGACCACAGACATCTAGGCTCTGGAAGGCTGAAAGCTGAGAGCCATCCTTCCCTTTCATGAAAGCATTAACAGGGCTGTTCTGCAAGTTCCAATGTCTTGAAAACTATACTCATGTGCTTCCTGAATTATCTAAAGGGGGAAAGGAGAGGGAAATAACTGTAAAAGCAGTCATGGTTGCCAGGCATGGTGGTGCACGCCTTTAATCATAGCACTTGGGAGGCAGAGGCAGGCGGATCGTTGTGAGTTCAAGGCCAGCCTGGTCTACAGAGTGAGTTCCAGGACAGCTGGGGTTACAGGGAGACCCTGTCTCGAAAAAACCAAAAAAAAAACAGGCAGAGCTATGGTGGTGTTCTTGTGTAGTGTGCGTGTATATGTGTGCACGTACGCGCTTTATATATATAGCCTGAAGGTAAATTTATATAACATTAATAGTTTTATCCATTACACAACAGCACNGTCAGTGTGGGGCAGGGCACAGGACACTGAGAGCAGCCCAGGAGAATAGGGATCTGGGGCTCTAAGGACAGGCTCCGTGGCCACAGCCTGATGGGCTGTTCCCAGCAGCAGATAAGCAGCCATAAGGTCAGTAATCCAATGCACAACTGTATTCTCTTTGGCAGGCGGAGCATGAAACGGAAGGCGCTATTCACCTGTCCTTTCAATGGAGACTGCCGCATCACCAAGGACAACCGGCGTCACTGTCAGGCCTGCCGGCTCAAACGCTGCGTGGACATCGGCATGATGAAAGAATGTGAGTGTCCGGGGGGCAGGCAGAGATGGGGGCTGAGCTGGGGTCACAGGGAGGCTTTGGCCACTGTCATTTGGGTCTGTCTGCAGAGATCTGCTGCACCTACTCCTTAGCCCCAAGCATCCCAGACCAGAGATGTGAGGGGTGTGGGGAGGGCAGGTTGGAGTGTACCAAGGGGTTCCTTGGTAAAAGGGGAAGTCACTGAACTCAGCAGATGGTAGAAGGGGCTCGACCAGGACCTCCTGGGCTGAAGCACAAGCCAGCACAGGAGCCCCTGCAGCTTTATCCCCACTGTAACACTCACACACTGTGGTCAGCATTTGCACCCAGACCCTTTCCCTGTCACCAGGATGTAGCCGGTGCCTTGCCATGCTGTGGACCCAAGGAGTTTCAGGAGGGGCCCGAAACTGTCCTGGTTATGGGAATGTTTGTCTGAAAGTTGGCAGAGACCAGGAGGACCTGGGGGAGCAGGGGAGAGTCAGAGCGGGGCTCTGAGGGTGAGACATTCTCACCTGATGGGAATGCAGTGCACTGTTGCTGGGCAGCAGAGCTAGAGTTGGCTTCCACCTTGGGCCTCCTTCTACGGCCCTCACTAGGGTCCTTACTCCTGATCCCAACCTCCAGCCAACACTGGCAGCTCTGGGAGGAGTTTCCAGACCTTGGTTGCTGCTCCACCCTACAGGAGCATGCAGGCCCGGACACGCCATTCACTGCTACCTAGTCGCTGCCCCACCCTGCCTTCTGTGTTTATCCTGGAAAAGGAGAACACGGAGGCCCAGGGCAGCACCTTGTAGGCCTTCTCCAGCACTCCTAGTGGGCCGGTTCTGTGTCAGGCACTCGGGCGAGCGCTGCACAACACCATACCTCTTCAGAACAGGTAGCTTAGAGTCCTGAGATTCCTGTTCCCAAGAATGGCACAGATCTACTGTTAGGGTTCAGTAAGAGGCTGTCGCAGACCCTTGAAGGTCATCTGAGACCAAGAGAGGACAAACAACCAGGACTGAGGACAAAGAGCAAGCTGGTGGTTATCTAGGAATCTAACTCATGTGCCTTCCTAGAACCTTCACAGGCCCCACAGGAAGGAAGCCTACTGTAGGGAGCAGCCCCAGCCCCGAAGTGCCGAATCGCGAGCCTGAGTTCCAACACTGCAGACACCACATAATAGGGCTGGACAGACGGAAGTGGATGGCCGCTCCAAAGCAGCTCCGTACCTTAGCTTGATCCTCCACGGAGTCTCATTCCCTGTCCTGTCCACACTCGGGGGTCACCAGTACAGAGGGCTGTGCTGAGCTGTTGATGGGCTGCAGGGGTGGCACTCAGAGCTCCATAACAATTTGGTGCTGCTCTGAAGAGAAGCTTGTTCCCAAGAGATGCAATTCCTGTCTCAGGACACCCCAGGTTTGCATGTCTGGCCTGGAGTCCCTGGCTTAGAAGCCTTTAGAGTGGCTCACTGATCTCCTGCACTGGCTTCATTTCTGGGAGATAATCAAGTATCTCACCATTTGCAAGATGCTAGGAAGATGTCATATACCCAGACCCTCCTCTATCCAGAGCAGGGCAGCGAGGCTTCCATAGGAAAGCCTGGGAAGGGGAAGCCCATAGAAAACCAACAAGAACAGGAACTAGTGTTTATTCACAACCTGCTTCATGCCAAATGCTGTGCCAGGCATATGCATTTTCTTCTTTTTACGGAAACTCCAAACATGTAACTACTCCTATTTTTAGCAGCTAAGAAAAATCAAAAGAATTAAAATATGTTTCTATGCTAACAAGATGGAGGTTTGACATTCATTCTTCCCCAGGTCTGGCTCGTAGGCTCCATCTCTGAGTAGCCCCTTAGACACTCCCAATGGGTCAGAGCTCACTCCATCTCTAGGAGTCCTAAGGGACAGACTGAGAGCTTTGTTCTACAAAGATTCCTTCCCTCTGTCTGTATGGCCTTGGAATCCAACACACTTTATATTTGAGGTTTGTGTATTGTTCTTGTGGTTGTGAGACAGGATCTTGCTTAAGGAGCTCAGGTTGGACTCAAACTCTCAACCCTCTGCTTCAGGGTCCCACGCATGGAGTTGAGTTCTTGCATCTTACTTATAACTCTACCCATCCTGCACAGAACCACCTGCTATGAAAACTTGAATGTTTTTACATAAATGTATCTTTCCTCCCTAGTTTCCTTTTGCTAGTAGAGTACCTGAGACATAGTGGGTGTTCAGTAAATGTGTTAAATGAATAGCTGGGTATGGTGGCTAGCGCCTTTAATCCCAGCACTCAGGAGGCAGAGACAGAGGCAGGCAGATCTCTGTGAAATTGAGGGAGACCTTGTCTCAGACAAAAAATGTGTTAAATGAATGAATATCAGCTTTCCATGTGCTTCCCTATCTACATCTTCATTGGTCTGTAAAGGTCAGTCAGCTGAGGCTAAACCTGATACTATGTCATTTATTTGAGGAAAAACATTAGGTCCTCTTTCTTGATGTTCTGAGGGCACCAGAAGTATCTTAAAATGTTTTTAGCCAGGCGTGGTGGCGCCTTTAATCCCAGCACTCAGGAGGTGGAGGCAGGCAGATCTCTGTGAGTTCAAGGCCAGCCTGGAACATATTTTGCATGCAAATAGCTTGTGCAAGGCTATTTCATACCACCCCCCACACTCCCCCACCACCCCCACCCCCCACCCCCCACACCCCCCAGACCCCCCAGACTTGAAAGGAAGTGGAGAAAGCTACTCAGCAACCTATAGGTTTCACAAAGCCAGGTAGTTGAACTTGGTTCATTGCAAAGCTCATCCAACTCTTAAGTTCTAGGTCACTCACTGGCTTTTCACTTTAAAACGTGTCTACTATTATCCAATAATAACAACATCTAAGTAGCAAATCATGGAGAAAATGATTGTAAAATATCTTAAGAAATGAATAGTTTAAGCAAATTATTTCCTAAATCACAATAGTACCGGAATACGTGAGAGGTATATGGTAGGTCTCTATAGTCCCAGCTGCCTCAGGGAGGTTCTCGACAAGAACCAGCAAGTCTCAGATTTCTTCCTGTAGTCCCTGCACAGAGGATGGTCAGGCTGTTGTTCAATGCAAGTGATCGAGAAGAAAAGTGTCCAAGGTTAACTTTGAACTTTAAAATTACATGTATTTATTTATCTTTTATTTATTTACTTACTTATTTATTTGAGTTGTGGCAGGTACCATGACACACTTCTGCAGGTCAAAGGACAGCTAGTGAGAGCCAGTTCTCTCCTTCCACCATTTGAGTCTCAAGTATCAAACTTAGACCCCTAGCTTGGCAGCAAGCACCTTTACCCACAGAATAATCTCGATAGTCCCTGAAGGCTAACTTTGAATCTTTTTTGTCTTTTTCAAGCAAATCCTTGACAAACTTTGCTACAGTGTAACTGTTCATACTCTTAGGCTTCTCTGGGACACTGCATGTCAGGGCTGCATTCATGACTGAGAGAGGAGTCCCACTGAGCAGTCACAGCTGGTGATAGTCAGAGGCAGACAGCTGATAGGCATGGGTATTCACTCCAGAACCAGACAATCCAGGTCCAACTGCCAGCTCAACCACTGGCTAGTTGTGTTACTATGTGCAAGATTCATAGCCTCTCTGGGCCACAAGTTCCCTCATCTGTAAAATAAGGATAATAACAATATCTGCCTTAAAGGATTGTCTTATGTGAATCAATGTACCAAAAAGTACTTAGAATAGGGCTTTGTGCATTGAAAAAATAGTATAGGGGAGCTGGAGTCATGGCTCAGTGGTTAAGAGCACAATGGGGCTGGAGAGATGGCCTAGCGGTTAAGAGCGCCGACCGCTCTTGCAGAGGACCCGGGTTCGATCCCCAGCACCCACATGGCGGCCGAGAACTGTCTGAAACTCCAATTCCAGGAGAACTCCAGTTCCAGGGGAATCCGACGTCCGCTTCTGACCTCCGTGGCATTGCGCGACACGGGTGCACAGACTTGCATGCAGACAGTACATTCATACACATACAGAAATAAATAAAATTAATAAAAAAAATTTTTTTAAAAAAGAGCACTGACTGCTGTTGCAGAGGACCTGGGTTCAATTCCTAGCACCCACATGGCAGCTAAGAACCATCTTTAAGCCAGGCATGGTGGTGCAC
This sequence comes from Rhizomys pruinosus, assembly GCA_009823505.1. Classification (NCBI taxonomy): domain Eukaryota; kingdom Metazoa; phylum Chordata; class Mammalia; order Rodentia; family Spalacidae; genus Rhizomys; species Rhizomys pruinosus. Next base: position 2,001,837 of record VZQC01015009.1, read on the forward strand.
GCCTTTAATCCCAGCACTCGGATGGCAGAGGCAGGCAGATCTCTGTGAGTTCAAGGCCAGCCTGATCTACAGAGTGAGTTCTAGGCCAGCTGGGGCTACAGGGAGACCCTGTCTGAAAAAGACAAATAAATAAATAAATAAATTTTAAAACTGACTAGGTCATCTATTATTATTATTAATATGAACTTTTTATTACACCAAACTCAATCACCAGAATTTATAGCTCCCAAAAAATCAAAAGTAATATTAGGGTAAGAAAGGTACACTTTAGAACACATGACTCAGCAGAGATGGAAAGGGAAGGTGTGAAAAGTCAGACACAGACTCTGAGTTCATGACCACGCCTGTGGAGTTCAGTGGGATTCAGAATGATCCCTCTGAGTCATCAAAAGTTTATCTATGTCTCAGTGTTCCTTACAGATTGGTCTGTCTCGAAAGCATTTCAGTCACAATTATTTAAATAAAAGAAGTCAGCTTTGCTCAGTTACTTAATGGCCCCAAATTCTGTAAGAGCTACTTATGTCACTGCAGAGTTCAGACACCTTGGAGCAGTCCTCACTGGCCTTCCCGAGCCATGAAAATAATTTGCACATAGTAGGCACATTCTGTGATGATGTCTTGACAGACTATCCAGCGGGCTCAAGCTCAATGGGAGGAGCCCCATCCCCTGGCTAGCCTCTGTTAGTGGACCACTGTTCTTTTTTTTTTTTCTTTATTATTTTTATTTTGTGTGTATGAGTGTGTTGCCTGCATGTGTGTAAGTGCACCCATGTCCTGTAATACCTGCAGAAGTCAGAAGAGGGCGCTGTATTCCCCTAGACCTGGAGTTACTGATGGTTGTTAGCTGTGTGGGTGCTGGTAACTGAACCCAGGGTCTCTGCAGTGCTCTTAACCACTGAGCTATCCCTCTAGCCCAGACCCCTATTCTTTTTTAAAAATTTTTTTATTAATTTTATTTATTTCTTTCTTTTAATTTTATTTATTTCTGTATGTGTATGAATATACTGTCTGCATGCAAGTTTGTGCACCCATGTCGTGCAATGCCGCGGAGGTCAGAAGAGAGTGTGTATTCCCCCTGTGAACTGGAGTTCTTCCTGGAATTGGAGTTTGTCAGACGGTTCTTCTGCTGGCTGCCATGTGGGTGCTGGGAGTCGAACCCGGTGCCTCTGTTAAGGAGCAGTCGGCGCTCTTAACCGCTAGGGCCATCTCTCCAGCCCATACAACCCCTATCTTAAGTAACCTGCCTGTGTCTAGTGATTACCTTGAACTTAGGTTTTTCTGTCAGTATTTTCTAGAACCCATACTTAGCATGAGTCCTAAAAAGTGGAAGAATTAGTATCAATGAGTGTGGAAAACACTAAGCATGCAGCAGGCATAGGGAACAAAAGCTTAGAGCAGACCAGGGCAATTAAGAAAGGTTTCACGACAAAAGGCCCACTGAAGAATCTATTAAGGAGGGAAGACCCAGGGGACAGGCGTCCAGCCAGGGTGGTGAAGAATGTGGGACAGTATGAAAACAGGGTTGTGTTCACACATCAGCAATACCAACATGCTGAGATCAGAAGCTGCATCCAGGGCTGCTACAATGAGGTTCGGTTGGGGGGTGGATAGATGGCCTAGCGGTTAAGAGCACCCGACTGCTCTTGCAGGGACCTGGGTTCATCCCCCAGCACCACCACAATGGCGCTGAGAACCGTCTGTAACTCCACATTCCAGGAGAACTTCCGGTCCAAGGGGAATCCGACAACCCCTTCTGACCCCCGCCGATTTGCACGACACCGGTGCCACAGACCTCATGAGACAATACAATTCATACGCATAAAAATTAAAAAAAAAAAAAAAAAAAAAAAAAAAGAAATGAGGTTGGAAGAGTTAGGAAGAAGCCAGGTCATGAAAGACCTTGACTTTGATTTGGCATTGGCAAATAACACAGAGCCAGAAAACTAGCATCGCAGAATCCCAGAGGGCTACCAAAATCTGTCAGGCCGAGCAGCATGCCTGTGGACACCCACTGTGGGACTGGCAGAGCCCTGCTGCCCAAGTTCCCGTCTGTCACCAACTCTGCCCACCCTTCACTTGGGCAAGAGAGCCCAGACATCTGACCCGGCATCCCCTTCCCTGGGTGCTTTTGGCATCTTCTCCCCCACCCTCCCGCAAACACCTGCTCTGCATCACCCCCTCCTGGGGAACGATCAGACATTCTGTGTGGGGAGAAGGTTGGCATCTCTGCTCCTGGGCTAATGAGTCAGTCACCTGGGTGTGGCCTCCTCCCAGCACTTGGACCGTATACGTTACCTGTGGCCGTGGAGGGAGTGCCCCATCTTTTCGCTGAAAGATCTAGCTTTTCCTTTCCTGCTCCTCCTGTGACTCTGGCTGTGCAGTCCACATCGCCCCCTACCTGAGGAGCTTCTTCCGTCCTCTTCTGTTTTTCCCATGACTGACTTTCTTCTTCTTCTACCCCCTCTCTCCTGAGGGTCTGGGACCAATGGATTTTCTCTAGTAAATTGTTTGCTCAAGCTTAGAACCCATCACTCTCAGTGTTCTTGTTTCCTTTTCCCTGCTCTTTTGGTGAAACTCCCACCCACATCCACACGCTCTGTGTGGAGGATTCTCCTCTGGCAAGCTGTCCAACACATAGCAAGTAAGCACAAAGGCTGTAGGCCTAGTGCCGCACTCCCACGTCAGCTCTTCAACCCTCTTGCCATAGGTTCTGTTTTTTTCCTGTCTGCCCGTGGCCAGCACCCCTCTCCAGCCACCCTCTTATGGCAGCCGCCCTGGCACAAGTTCAGGTGGCCAATGGCGAAGACGCCCTGCACAGACCTGCGGTAAACTTAGGTGCCGTTGTTCACCTCACCTACTAGCGACCTGGGAAAGTGTTGTCCGCACAGGGGAGTTCGTAGTTGCTGGTCTTCAAGGTTTTCCAAGAGGACATCAAACTCCCTGGGTGGGAAGTTTTATGAAAAGAACAGGCTGGGGCCAGAGATATGTTTCATGACAAACCAAAGAGCCAGTGTCTTCATGTTGGTCAAAGCAGAGCAGATGGCTGAGTTCCAGGAAATGAGAACTTAGAAACAGCCACATCGAGGCCTTCTTAGCATTTCGTAGCTTTCGGCAAGGAAGGGCCTCACAAAATATCTCTGTTCTCACTTCCTTGATGTCTTCCTTCGGGACCTGGACCATGGGGTATACAAGACCCTCACATTTAACACTGGGGCCAGGTACACATCCAAATAGCAACAACAGAATGGGCTGTAAGGTACGCTACGAAGTAACGTCATCCAACGCAATAAAAAACTCATCCCTCCTAACTCTCTCTCTTCCTCCCCCCTCCTCCTTTTTTTTTTTTTTTTCTCCATCTTCCTCCTCTCCTCTCCTCCCTCCTCTCCTCCGCATCCCCCTCCTTCCCCCTTTAACTCCTCTGGATCACAACAAAAAGGAGACTTGGGAGCCTATGCTCCCAATTGCTTATTTTATAAGCAAGGAAACTGAAGCCCAGAAGGGTTGAGAAGTTTCCTCATGCCCGGCACTTGTTCTTGAGAATCCAGCTTCCTCTGCAGCACACCGGGCCTTCAAATCCATCGCCCCCTATCGCCGCACCTCCCTTTTCACTGTAGCAGTTTTCTCCCCGTGTGAGGAGCTGGCCAGCCCCTCCCACGCTGGACCTTCAGTTGTGGAGGAAAGGTTGCTCAGGACGTCCCTTCCTGCCCACAGTCATCCTGACAGACGAGGAGGTGCAGCGCAAGCGGGAGATGATCCTGAAGCGAAAAGAAGAGGAGGCCTTGAAGGACAGTTTGCGGCCCAAGCTGTCCGAGGAGCAGCAGCGTATCATAGCCATCCTGCTGGATGCCCACCACAAGACCTACGACCCCACCTATGCCGACTTCAGCCAGTTCCGGGTATGTCTGCTGGGAAGTCACACAGAGCCGAGCCATAGGGAGCAGGGCTGGAGAGCCAGGGGCCTGCTGGCACAGAAGCCCCCAGGGAAGGAATAGAGGCTGCACTGCCCACTGCAAGACTTTCCCCTCCCACAGACCTTGTTTGAAGCCATTGTTCTGAGAGACAGGAAGGTGGCCCCAAAATGGTGGCCTCTGAGAGCCCGTCTTCTTTTCCTTACAGCCTCCTCTGCGTCCAGAAGGGAGTGGAGGAAGCCACCCCCCTGGATCCAGACTCAGCTCCTCCGGGGACTCCTCCACCTCTGATCTCTACACCACCTCCCTAGGTAAGCAGGGCTCTGACCAAGAGAGGAGGGGAGGGGCTCACCCATCTGCCCTTGGGCTGCGTGTAGGTGGAAAGGTCGAAAGACCCCTGTGGATGAGCAGCCTTTGTACACTGTGTGCAGCATGGGGTCCTCCACGCGGCCCATCTTTGTATACCGTGTGCAGCACGGGGTCCTCCATGCAGCCCGTGTTTGTATACCGTGTGCAGCACGGGGTCCTCCACGCGAGCCCATCTGTATAGTGTCACCGGGTCTACGCAGGTTTGTAAGGCAGCACGGGGTCCTCCAGCGCGTGTTGTACCGGTGCAGACGGTCTCCCACCCGTTTTGTACGTGTGACAGGGTCAGCCCGTTGTACACTGTGCAGCATGGGCCTCCAGGGCTGTTCCGTACAGCACGGGTCTCAGCGCCGTGTTTACCGTTGAGGGTCCAACAGCCCTGTATACTGTGTGCAGCACGGGGTCCTCCACAGCGTTGTCTGGGCACCGGTCTCAACCGTTTGTATACTTGCGCGTCACACGCCCTCTTGTATACTGCAGCACGGGGTCCTCCACGCAGCCCGTCTTTGTACACTGGTGCAGCACGTTCCGCGGTCTTGTAACGAGCACGTCCATGAGCCGTGTGTATCCGTGGCAGCACGCAGCGCATTGTTACGTTACCGGTTCATCAGCCTTGTATAGTCAGCGGGCTCCGCAGCCCATTTATAGTGTCAGAGTCCTCACACAGCCGTTTTGTAACTGGGCAAGGGGTCACAGCCGTCTTGTTACTGTGGAGCACGTCACACAGCCGCTGTTCTGTTCCCGGTCTCAGCCGTCTTGTACTGTTGAGCGGGGTCCTCACACAGCCCGTCTTGTTGGGCGCAGGCCCAAGCGTCATTGTCGCGTCCTCGAGCCTCTTACAGGGGCTCTTAGCAGATTATGTGGAGGCCTTGGTCGCTGCCCCTGGGCGGAGTAGTCGACCAGTCGAGTTGAATGCTGGGGATGGTTATTATCAATATTTGGGTTCGTGGGTTTCTTTGAGAAATTAGAGGGGGGAAAACTCCTGGGCCCCTTGACCTGAGCCCTGGTGGTGGGACAACTGCTATGGCCCTGGATAGCCCGTCACCTCCCAACTGTCCTGAGAGTCTGGGAGGCACTGGACTTTTCTTCTTCGCCCTCATCAGTTGTCTCATCATCCTGCCTTGCCTGCCCTGTCCTTTCGGCCCACCTCTCACCCAGCTCTGCACCCTCCACTTGGGGTCTGGAGGAAGCTGGGGGTGGAAATCCATCTCCCCCTGTGGACAATTATAGCCTTCAGATACTGAACCTCCAGACTCAGTGACACGAGTGCATGGATCTAGAGTGGCTGGGAAAAGTCCCAGCCAACTGGACAGAGACAACAGTTAGTGCCGTGCCTACTCACCAGGAATGACGGGAGAGAGGCTGATAGGCTCTGAAGAGAAGCACTGTTCCACAGGTGGACTGGCGGGCCTGCCGGCCTCCCTGCCCGGCCCTGCCTCACAGGAAGTCCTCCAGTGTTCACACGCTGCTCATTGGATGGACCTCGTCCTCCTCAACACAGGAAATAAAAAGCAGTGGAAAACTGTACATTGAGCTTCTAACGAGAGCTTCATTCTACATCCTTTAGGTGATTTTAAGCTTTTCACAAGCGCATTGATTCAGGGTCCTTAATTTAACAATGGGATGTTAGTGTAGCATATTTTTATTTCAAACTCAGGAAGTCAAAAATCCTTGTTATTTAAAAAATTAACCAGGCCAGGTTGGTGGCTCCGCCTTTAATCACAAGCATTTGGGAGGAAGAGGCAGCAGATCTATGTGAGTTCAAGGCCACCTGTTCTACGAGAGCAAGCTCCAGGCCCAGTTGGGAACTAAAGGGAGACCCTGTCTCAAAAAGACCCAAAAAAAAAAAAAAAATTACCGCTAAAGGTGTGGTGGTGCAACCTTTGAACCAGAACCCAGGGGCAGCAGGCATAGATCTCTGTGAGTTCAATGCAAGTCCACGGGTCTACATCAGGTGAGGTTTCCAGACCAGCTGAAGGATACAGGGAGATCCAGTGTCTCTCCAAAATAATAAAAAAATTATTATACAAAAGCATACACATCTACCATAGGATATTGAGAAAATGTGAACTAAATTTACGGTATGCCCAAACTTATTATATGTAATTTTTTCCTATTGTTCAAGTAATACTATTAATATGTGGGTATTGTATGTCTCTTTTTAAAAAAAAGATTTTATTATTGTTGTTTTTTTTGTGTTTTTTTTGCCTTTGATTGTAAATTACCTGTAGTATGCAGTATCCCAGGATTGTTCACCTGGTAATGGAGTTGAGAGTTGTTATGCTGCGTGTAAGTGCTGGGAACCAAGCCTAGTTCCTCTGTTGGAGCAGCCAGTCTTAAATACACTGAGCCATCTCTCAGCCAAACTTTCGTGTCTATTTTAAACACTTAAAATTTTTGATCCCATTCAGAAGTAGAACCATGCTATATATGATGATTTACTTCTCTCATTTTTTTGTTGGTTTGTTTTTTTTAGTATTTTATTATTAATTTAATATTATATTGTTTGCATGTATGTAAGTGCAGCCCCCATGATTCTGCAATGCCCCCAGAGGTGAGAAGAAAGTGTTTGGATCCCGTTGCAACTGGAGTACAGACAGTTGTAAGAGCACTGGCGGTGCGGAAACAATCAGTCCTAGCGGCTAAGAGCTCCTAACCAATAGCCATCTCCAAGCCCCTTTTTTTGTTTTTTTTAATGAGTGTCCTCCCTGTAGCCCCAGCGGACCTAGACTTCCTTTCTAAAACCAGGCTGCGCTTGATCTCACAGGATCCACCCTGCCTCTTCGCCTACCAAGGCTGGGGTTTAAAAATTTCCATTAAAGGCATGGTAGTACATGCCTTTAATACTCCCCAGCTTTCTTCCTGAGGAGATAACAAGGCGACTTTGTGGGTTTGAGGCCCACCTGGTCTACAGTAGTGGTTCCAGATCAGCCGCTAACTCTACATGGTGAGATCCCATCTCAAAAACAAAAACCAAGGGTTCCGAAGAGCTGCCTCACCGTGGTTTAGTAGCATGGCTGTTTCTGGCACGAGGACCAGGTTCATTTCCCAGCCTCACATGCCACGCCAGCAAATGTGGGTTGCTGCTGCTGTTTTCCTGTTCCGGGGATCAACACCCTCTTCTGGCCTCTTTGGTGCAGGCAAAGCACTCATATTCATAAAATATGTTAATTAAATATAAAACACCAAAACAAAACAGGGACGGGAGAGATGGCTCTGTGTTGAGAGCAACTGCCTGATCTACTGCAGAGAACCTGGGTTGGATTCCCAACACCCACATGCAGCTAACAACCATCTATAACAAACTCCAGTTCCAGGGGAATCCGACATCCTCTCTCTGACCTCCTGGGGCTGTTAAAGAACATGGGTGCACTACTACCTACATGCAGGATTACAAGCTCATAACACCTAAAAAAAAAATAATAAGAAAAATGGAAAAAAAAAACAACTAAAAAAACCCAGAAGTGTATTAATGTTTAAACATTTACAAATACTAGTATAGACTTTAAACATATTTGTTTCAAGTTTATATTGAACAGTGTATATTTTTCTCTACTTCATAGTTATTTGATCACTGATGAGATTAAACTTTTTGTCTCATGAGTTGAGGGGTCCCCAAACTTGTTCTCTATTGAGATCATAAGGAAGACTCTATGCTCTGCAAATCATCGCTCCTGAGCTTCTCTGGATCTTTGATTTGAAGGTCTCATGCTGCTAAAACAAGAAATAGGGAGAGACCCGGGGCGGGGGTGACCCTGGAAGAAGGCTGTCATTGTGGGGGTCTTCAGCTGGCTTTGCTGCCCGGCCACGCCAGGTCTTCACAGGGGCCAATAGTGGGGGCCTGGCCTGAGTGTCTTTCAACCTTCAATCGTCTGTGCTCTTTCCTCCTTGTCTCCAGACATGATGGAGCCATCCAACTTCTCCAACCTGGATCTGAATGAAGACGTTTCCGACAACTCTTCCGTGACTCTGGATCTGTCTCAGCTCTCCATGCTACCCCACCTGGCTGACCTCGTCAGTTACAGCATCCAAAAGGTGATCGGCTTTGCCAAGATGATCCCGGGCTTCAGGTAAGACGACACTGGGAAACAGAATCCTGTACCAGGGATATGAAGGGATGCTCCAAGATGTCATCTAATCTACGATCCCCGACATATACAGCTCTCAGGCCCCACCCCAGACCTCCTAAACCTAACTCTCTGGAAGAAGCCCAGGACTGTGTTATAGCATGCACAGCTATCCAGCATTACTCTGTGAGCCTGTCCTGGAGAGAGTGTCCACAAGAGTGCGTCCACCCCCCACTTTCTGGATGATGAAATGAAACCCCACATGGAGTTCATGGCCATCTAGGATCCCATCTGATCTTAGAGCCAGGGTGAGGACCAGTTCCCACATGTCTATTCCTGCTGGCTTGACTGATCCTCACATCATCCCTTTAGCTTTAGCCTACAAGATTCATCCAACTCCAAGACCAGGATGACTAGTGAGGAGAATGCACAGGGCTTCCAGACTTGTTAACTAATCCAGGAATGATGGAGAAATGGAGGCAGGCTCACTGGCATATATGACCTGACCATCCTTCATTCCAACTTGTATCAAAATACCATCTCCTGACGTACTAAGTCCTTCTTACCCAAATAGATAGATGTTAGTTAAAGAGTTTATGGGGGGTGGCTGGAAAGAGATGGCTCAGCAGCTAAAATCGCCAACTGTTCTTACAGAGGACCGGGTTTAATTCCAGCAACCCCAATGGCGGCTAGAACTGTTCTTTAAGGCCAGTGTGGTGAGTGCACGCCTTCAATCCGAGCCACTCAGAGGCATGAGGCAGGGTGGATCTCTTGAGTTTCAAGGCCAGCCTGGTGCTACAGAGAGAGTTTCCAAGGCCAGCTCAGAGCTATAGGAGACCCTGTCTAAAAAAAAAAAAAAAAAAAGTGTTCTATTAGATTACCAATTTTCTTCTTACAGAGTTATTCATGCAAATTTCTCTTTATTTCAGTGCTTTAGTATTTTTTTTACATTTTTTATTTCTGTATGTTAGAAGTACTTGTCTGCATGCCAGGTTGTGCACCCGTGTCATTGCAATGCCACGGAGTTTAGAAGAGGGTGTCGGATTCCCCTAGAACTGGAGTTCTCCTGGAATTGGAATTTCAGACAGTTTCAGCCGCCATGTGGGTGCTGGGGATCGAACCGGGTTCCTCTGAAGAGCAGTCAGCGTCTTAACATCTTAGGCCATCTCTGCAGCAAACCCACAGTAGTTGCTTAGTATTTAATAAAGATGGTCCTATGGAGACCAAGAGGATGGCTCAGTGGATAACAACACTGGCTGTCCAAGCATGCGAGTCACAGTTTAGATTCCCCCAGCCACCCACATAAACATCCAGTTGGGTGTGGTGGGCCGCCTGTAATTCCAACACTACAGGAGGTAGAGACAGGATCATGGGAAAAGCTGGCTAGATAGACTATCCAGAATGCAAAGCTCTAGGTTCAGCGAGAGACCTTACCCCAATCTATAAGTTGAAGGTAGATCAAAGAAGGACAGCCAATGTTCAACCTATGGCCTCCCCACACAGGTGTGTGCACAAATGTACACACACACCATACACACACACAATCTGTTTTGTTTGATTTTTAAAATAGTTTATTTATTTTTATTTTATATATATATTTTGCACAAGAGTATGTTACAAATCAAATCTACCCGTGTCCCCCTCCATACCCCCCCCCCCCACCAGCAGTTCATGCATTCTGCCAACAGTTTTTCAATCTTTTTTCGAGTCTTTCTCAAATATCTCCCATGGGAAGTTGACTGTTATTGAGCAGAAGTTCACCCATTTCAGTCAGTTCTTTTTTTTTTTAATTTTATTTATTTTTATGTGTATGATTAATGTCTGTCATGTAGGTTGGTTGCACCTGTGTCATGCAGTGCTGCTGGAGGTCAGAAGATGGGTGTCAGCTTCCCCCTGAACTGGGAGTTAAAGATGGTTCTCCTCAGCGCCATGTGGATGTGGAGATCAAACCCCGGTCTTCTGCAAGAGCAGTCGGGTGCTTTGAACCGCTAGGCATCTCTCAGCCCTCGTAGTTCTTGAACTTTTTTTTTTTTTTGTTGTTGTTTTTGTGGTTGTTGGTCAGTATGCATGCATCTCCCAAAACTACTTGGACAAAAGCTCAGGGGCCGTGCACAAGAAATACTTACAACTAGTTAACTGGCACTAGCATCCAGCAGATGAGGGATACCTTCATCCTTGTTTTTCTGGGACTGTGTTTACTTCACTTAACATAAATAATATCTTTCTAGTTCCATCCAGTGTGCACTAACTGTGAACATTGCCATTGCCATTACACCCACACCATACAAAAACTAAAATGTCTAGGTGATACTTATATTGTTTGGGTTTGATTTTGTGAGAGTTTTTGTTATATTTTGGGGTTTTTTTTTTTTTTTTGTCTTGTCTTTTTTCAACAGGGTCTCCATTTAGTCCCAGCTTGCTGGAGTTCTCGCTATGTAGACCAGGCGGCTTTGAACTCACCAAGTACAGAGATCACCCTGTCCTGCCCCCCCAATTGCTGTTAAATGGGGTGTTCCACCACGGGGCCCAGCTTTTTTTTTTATTTTTTTTATTAATTTTATTTATTTCGTCATGTGTATTTTGAAGTACTGTCGCATGCAATCTTGTGCACCCGTGTCGTGCAATGCCGCAGAGGTCAGAAGAGGGTCTAGATTCCCCTGGAACTGGAGTTTCAGCGGTGCCCTCGGCCGACATGTGGGTGCTGGGGACTGAACCCAGTCCTCTGTAAGAGCGTCGGCGCTCTTAAACCGCTAGGCCATCTCTCCAGCCCTGCTTTTTTTTTTTAAAGGTGTCTCCCTGTAAGCCCCAGCTCTGCCTGGAACTTGCTTATGTAGACGGCTGGCTCGATCTCTCGGAGATCCATCTGCTCTTTCTCTTGCCCTGCCGCCTCAATAGTCGTGGCATGAGAAGGCCTGGCCACCAGCCACTGATACTTATATTTTGAATATTTATGCAGAATAACTACTCTTAAAGCAACAGAGTAATGTTATTTCAGTAGATATGTTGGAAGCTAAGTATTAATATCCTCATTCTTTTTAGAAGTTCATGGGGTACATTGCCATAAAGTATGTTCATGATGTGGTCAAGAAATAGAAGGACATCAGTATGAAGCAATGTCAGTGTCATTTCCAGTGGTAGCAATAGCTGTGGTTGTAGCAGAAAGGAATGTTGTATCAGGGTACCGCGTGCTTCATAGATTCCTCAGTGCTGGCTCCTGGGAGCTGCATGTCGGCCAGCTTGGGACAGAAACGAATATGAGGTACTGTTCACGGTCCCATCATCCCCTTGCTATAAAGGGGATGCAGTCAGTTAGTTTTCTAAATTTCCCCTCACCACACCAACCCCTCAACAAGCCTGGAACTTCCCAGGTATTATTTTATGCCTCTTACCAGCTCAGAAACGCCAATGCTCTTCCCCTGGAATCGGTGTGACTACTGTGAAGAAGAGAAAAGCAGCACATGGTGTTGAGACCTCTGTGCTGCTGCAGTAGAACCCGGTGCCCGCTCTGCCATCGCAGGCAGGAACTGGAGTTCCTGTAAGCCAGCTGAGGCCCGGGGCCTGGTTCACTCCTGCGCCTTTTTTTGTTTTTTTTTTTTTTTTTTTTTTAATTGGCCACCTATCCAGTTAATAGCACAAAGTTCCAACTCCCTCTATTACGCTTCATACTGCTGTTCCAAAGTCTTGTTTTATGTAAACACCTGGGGGGATGGGGGGCTGCTCCAAGGTGCTGACGTCTGCCACTGCCTTCCACCTGATTCTGAGAAGCAGTGTCCTCCTTGCGACACCATCCTTTCAGGCAACCCCTGAAACCCTCTCCGGATGATAAAGTTTGGTGTTTAGAAGAGGTATCCAGAATACCCACCTAGGAAAACGCCTTTGAAGCCTATCACCCCAGTACCACCCCGTTCCATAGTGCTCCAGCCCACTCACTTTCTGTCCCCTAGACTGACACGGTCTGCCCTTTTCCGTTCCTTTCAAGCCTCATTTCCTCGTGGGGTTCATGAGCCTGGCCCTCGGTCATTACTAAGCTGATGACACACAAGCAGGCCCTGGAGCCACCCAGCCGTGGCTTCAGAATGGGCACAGTGAGATCCCGAGCACCCTCAGATTGGCTTCTCTCTCTTCAGCATGGCCTGCGGCAGCTCAGACAGATTGTTTTCTAAACCAAATATGGCGCAGGTTGCCAGCACTCCGAGTGGGGTGCGGGCGGGGGACACTAACATGGAACGCTCTGCCCAGATACAAGGGATGCTGCCACCGGATGGAAGCCAGCTGGCAGCTCTCCCCCATCCAGCTGGCAGCTCTCCCCCATCCATGCCGGCAGCTCTCCGGGTCTGCGGTTTTCACACGAAAGGGTTTGTGTTCTTCTGAGAAACGGTAGTTGTGTCCCTGGATGCTTTGATCTTGCTGCCCAGGAGGCAAGGGGGGAGGGCCAGTGATGGCTCGTGTGGAGGGGGGGGTCATGAGCTGGAGCTGGCATAGAGCCTTCTGTGTGGGTGAGGGGGTGGGGATAGCATGAGACTGGAGCAGTGGGCCAGCGTAGGGCAGGACTGCATGGGCTGCTCTGGGTCGCCCAGTTGGCCTCCCTCCCTTCCCACCTCCCATCCTTCATGCGGCTCATTGCACCACAATATTTCTCTTTATTGTGCTGTAAAAGAAATGTCTGGTGTTAGCTGGGAGCAGCCATGGCCAGGAATGAGCATCGCCAGGTTCTACCCAGTGTGGTGCACTAGGGACCAGGCCTTGGGGTTCAAGCTCAGCCAAAAGCCTTCAATTTTCCTGCCTCTTTCATTTCCAGGGACTCCTTCTGCACTCAAAGGCCCGGGTTCACAGTCCTTTCCTCACCTCTGCTCTTTTTTCACACATGCTACTTACTGCTTTTTTTATTTTTTTTTTAATTTATTGATTTATTTATGTGTTGAATGTATGTTCCTCAGTAGGTCTGTGCACCCGTGTTGTGCAATGCCGCATAGTCGCCTGGAATTGGGTTACAGACAGTTCTCAGCCGCCATGTGGGTGCTGGGGATTGAACCCGGGTCCTCTGCAAAGCAGTCAGCACTCTTAACTGCTAGGGCCATCTTTCCAGCCCATTCATTACTCGTTTAATCAAACAAACAAACCTTTCTTTTCTTTTACCTTTTTTTTTTTTTTTTTGTCTTTTTGAGACAGGGTAGCCCGGCACCCTAGCTTGGCTCAGAACTCACTTTATAGACCGGCTGGCTTTGAACTCACAAAATATCCAACCTGGCCTCTGCTTCCTGAGGCTGGGATTAAAGGTTGCACACACCACACCACTATCTTTTTTTTTAATTTTTTAAAAATTTATTATTATTCTGTTATGTGGTATGAATGTACTGTCCTGCATGCAGGTCTGGTGCACCTGTGCAATGCCGCAGAGGTCAGAAGAGGGTCTCAGATTCCCCGGGTAATTGAAGTTAAAGACGGCTCTCAGCCACATGTTGGGTGCTGGGATTCGAACCCGGGTCCTCTGGCAAGAGCAGGAGCATCAGGTGGCTCTTAGCATGCTAGGCCATCTCTCCAGCCCCTCTGTTTTTTTTTTTATACAAAAAAATTATGTATTTTACTTATAGCATTCGAATGTCACAAAACAGCTGCAATTTCTTTCTTTGTGTGTAATTACAGAGTGGCATTCAGTTAACAGAACAATTACTTTTGTATATCTATCAGAGACAACTGAAAATGAAAAAACTACCATCCCCATGTATAACTAAAATCATTTTTAAAAATAATTTTTAATTAAAAAAAAAAAAAAAAAAATTTTTTAATTAAATTTTATTTATTTCTGTATGTGTAGAATGTACTTGTCTGCATGCAAGGTTTGTGCACCCGTGTCTGCAATGCCGTGGAGGTCAGAAGAGGGTCTTGGATGCCCTGGAACTGGAGCTTCTCCTGGAATTTGGGGAGTTTCAGATGTTCTCAGGAGGGACCGCCATGTGGGTGCGGGGATTGAACCCGGGTCCTCTGTAAGAGCGGGTCGGCACTCTTAACCACTAGGCCATCTCTCCAGCCCCTAAATTTATTTTTTATGGTGTATGAGTTGTACTGTCTGCATGTAGGTTTGTGCACCCGTGCCGTGCAATGCCCAAGTAGGTCAGAAGAGGGTTCCCCTCCGGATTCCCCTGGAACTGAGTTAAGACGGTTCTAGCCGCCATGTGGGTTGCTGGGAATAGAACCCGGGCCCTGCAAGAGCAGTTGGCAACTCGTAACTGCTGAGGCCATCTCTCCAGCCCCACCCAAGATTTTAGGGATGTAGGAAGTGGGGTGCAGAATGAGTATGAACTCAAAGGGCTTTTTACTAATTTTCTCTTGTGTTATTTTTTATTTTTATATGGACAAATGTTTTGCCTGCAATCATGTAAGTGCACCACATATTCATGCTCACTTCAGAGGCCAGAAGAAGTGCCGGGCCTCTGCGGTGAGCAAGGGGCCTCTGCAGAGCACAAGTGCTTTTAACCACTGGAGCCATCTCTCAGGCCCCGTCATTAATGTTTTTTTTTTTTTTTTTTTGTTGTTTTTTAGTATTTATTTTTGTATGTGGTATGATGTAGTGTCTGCATGCAGGTCGGTGCCCCCATGTCGTGCAATGCCGGCGGAGGGTCAGAAGAGGGTCCTCGGATTGGTTCCCTGGAACTGGAGTTCTCCTGGAATTGGAGTTACGGACGGTTTTAGGCCGCCATGTGGGGTGCTGGGGATCGAACCCGGGTCCTCTGCAAGAGCCGTCCTGTGCTCTTACCGCTAGGCTAATCTCTATCTCTCCAGCCCCCCTCATTATGTTTTTTTTTAAAAAAATAAATAAAAACCAGGCATGGTCTGGTGTGGTGGCACAGGCCAGCACTTGGGAAGGCAGAGGCAGGTGGATCTCTGTGATTTCAGGCTAGCTGGTCTACATAGTGAGTTCCAAGAAATAGCTGGGATACAGGAGACCGGTCGCATCAAAAGACCAAAAAAAATAAATTCTAAAATAAAAAAATAAAAATTTTTTATTTTTATTTTTATGCTTGCATGCATATAATTACATATACACATATAAATATCTGATAAAAAGAAAGAAAATATACCAAAATGTTAATAATTCTTATGTTTGTTTTTAATACTTTTTCTGTAGTTCCCAAAGATTTATTAATGAATGTTTTAGTTATGTAATGAGCC
The DNA here is from genome assembly GCA_009823505.1 of Rhizomys pruinosus. Classification (NCBI taxonomy): domain Eukaryota; kingdom Metazoa; phylum Chordata; class Mammalia; order Rodentia; family Spalacidae; genus Rhizomys; species Rhizomys pruinosus. Next base: position 2,017,348 of record VZQC01015009.1, read on the forward strand.
AATGCTGGGCATGGGTGCCACAACATTTAATCACAGTACTCGGGAGGCAGAGGCAGGAGGATCTTTGTGCAGTCCAAGGCCAGCCGGGTCTACCTAGTGAGTTCGATGACAGCTGGGGCTACAGGGAGACCCTGTCTTCAAAAAACATATATATCCAACGCAAGGAGTGGTAAATTGATTGATTGACTGATATTTTTTTTTTTTTTTGGGTGCTTAGCCTCTACCGTTTAACGGCTGTGCTATCCCACAGCACAATTGACGTATTTTTTAATAAATTTTTAACATACTTTTTCTTTTCTTTATTTTTTATTTCATGTAGATGAGTTGAATGTCCACATATGTGTAAGTGCACACCATGCACGCAGTGGCCTGAGGAGGACAGAAAAGGGTGTTAGTCTCCTGGAAATGAGTTATAGACAGTTGTGAGCTGCCATGTGGGTGCTGGATTTGAACCCAGGTCTTCTGTAAGAAAAACCAGTGGCTGCTTAACCACTGAGCCATCTCCCAGCCCATTGAACTGATATTTTGAGACAGGGTCTAACGTAGCGCAGGCTGGACTGGAACTAATCAGTTTCCGGCTGGACTTGAATTCATGGTAATCATCCTACTCCAGGGGCCTGAGTTTNAAAAAAAAAAAAAAAAAAAAAAAGAAATGAGGTTGGGAAGAGTTAGGAAGAAGCCAGGTCATGAAAGACCTTGACTTTGATTTGGCATTGGCAAATAACACAGAGCCAGAAAACTAGCATCGCAGAATCCCAGAGGGCTACCAAAATCTGTCAGGCCGAGCAGCATGCCTGTGGACACCCACTGTGGGACTGGCAGAGCCCTGCTGCCCAAGTTCCCGTCTGTCACCAACTCTGCCCACCCTTCACTTGGGCAAGAGAGCCCAGACATCTGACCCGGCATCCCCTTCCCTGGGTGCTTTTGGCATCTTCTCCCCCACCCTCCAACCCTGCTTCACCTCCTGGGGAACGAGCAGACATTCTGTGTGGGGAGAAGGTTGGCATCTCTCTGGGCTAATGAGTCAGTCACCTGGGTGTGGCCTCCTCCCAGCACTTGGGACCGTATACCTTGGCCGTGGAGGGAGTGCCCCATCTTTCCTGAAGCCTTTCCTTTCCTGCTCCTCCTGTGACTCTGGCTGTGCATGTCCATCGCCCCTACCTGTAGGAGCTTCTCCGCCATGACTGACTTCTCTCACCCCCTCTCTCCTGAGGGTCTGGGACCAATGGATTTTCTCAAAGCTCTGAACCCATCACTCTCAGGTTCTTGTTCCTTTCCCTGCTCTTGTGAAACTCCACCGCTCTGTGGGCAGATTCTCTGGCAGCTCCAACACAGAGCAAGTAAGCACAGGCTGAGGGCCCTAGTGCCCACTCCCACTGTCAGGCTCTGCAAGCCCTCTGGCCAGGAGGTCTGTTTTCCTGGCTGCCGTGCCAGGCACCCCTGCTCCAGCCCTGCCTCTGTGGGCAGCCGCCCTGGCACAGAGTGGCAGGTGCCATGGCAGAAGACCCTGCACAGACCTGCAGGTAACTGAGGTGCCGTTGTCACTCACCTACTAGCGACTGGAAAGTGTGTCCTGCACAGGGGCTGTGAGGTGCTGGTCTTCAAGGTTTCCAAGAGGACTCAAAACCTCCCTGGGGGGAAGTTTTATGAAAAGACAGGCTGGGGGCCAGAGATGTTTCATGACAAACCAAAGAGCCAGTGTCTTCATGTTGGTCAAAGCAGAGCAGATGGCTGAGTTCCAGGAAATGAGAACTTAGAAACAGCCACATCGAGGCCTTCTTAGCATTTCGTAGCTTTCGGCACAGGAAGGGCCTCACACAAATATTCGTCTTCACTTCCTCCTGATGTCTCCTTCGGGACCTTGGACCATGGGGTATACCAGACCCTCACATTTAACACTGGGCCAGGTACACATCCAAATAGCAAAACAGATGGGCTTTTGAAGTACTCCCCTCCTCTTCCTCCTCCTCCTCTTCCTCCCCCCCCTCCCCTCTTCTTTTTTTTTTTTTTTTTTTTTTTTTTTTTCTCCCTCCTCCTCCTCCTCCTCCTCCTCCTCCCTCCTCTCCTCCGCCATCCCCCCCTCCTCCCACGCGCCTTTAATCCCCTGGATCACAACAAAAAGGAGACTTGGGAGCCTATGCTCCCAATTGCTTATTTTATAAGCAAGGAAACTGAAGCCCAAGAAGGGTTGAGCAGTTTCCTCATGCCCGGCACTTGTTCTTGAGAATCCAGCCTTCCTCTGCAGCACCGGGCCTTTCAAAACCACTCGCCCCCTTCGCCGCACCTCCCTTTTCACTGTAGCAGTTTTCTCCCCGTGTGAGGAGCTGGCCAGCCCCTCCCACGCTGGACCTTCAGTTGTGGAGGAAAGGTTGCTCAGGACGTCCCTTCCTGCCCACAGTCATCCTGACAGACGAGGAGGTGCAGCGCAAGCGGGAGATGATCCTGAAGCGAAAAGAAGAGGAGGCCTTGAAGGACAGTTTGCGGCCCAAGCTGTCCGAGGAGCAGCAGCGTATCATAGCCATCCTGCTGGATGCCCACCACAAGACCTACGACCCCACCTATGCCGACTTCAGCCAGTTCCGGGTATGTCTGCTGGGAAGTCACACAGAGCCGAGCCATAGGGAGCAGGGCTGGAGAGCCAGGGGCCTGCTGGCACAGAAGCCCCCAGGGAAGGAATAGAGGCTGCACTGCCCACTGCAAGACTTTCCCCTCCCACAGACCTTGTTTGAAGCCATTGTTCTGAGAGACAGGAAGGTGGCCCCAAAATGGTGGCCTCTGAGAGCCCGTCTTCTTTTCCTTACAGCCTCCTCTGCGTCCAGAAGGGAGTGGAGGAAGCCACCCCCCTGGATCCAGACTCAGCTCCTCCGGGGACTCCTCCACCTCTGATCTCTACACCACCTCCCTAGGTAAGCAGGGCTCTGACCAAGAGAGGAGGGGAGGGGCTCACCCATCTGCCCTTGGGCTGCGTGTAGGTGGAAAGGTCGAAAGACCCCTGTGGATGAGCAGCCTTTGTACACTGTGTGCAGCATGGGGTCCTCCACGCGGCCCATCTTTGTATACCGTGTGCAGCACGGGGTCCTCCATGCAGCCCGTGTTTGTATACCGTGTGCAGCACGGGGTCCTCCACGCGGCCCATTGTTCTGTGCAGAGGGGTCACCGCCTCTTGTCACGCAGCACGGGGTCCTCCATGCAGCCCGGTTCCGGCAGGTCCTACAACCCGTCTGTACGTTGCAGCAGTCCTCCAGCCGTCTTGTACTGTGTCAGCAGGGTCCTCGGGCACTTGTTCCTGACGCACGGGTCCCAGCCCCGTTGATACCTTCAGAGGTCTCACACAGCCTCTGTATACTGTGTGCAGCACGGGGTCCTCCACAGCGTTTGTATCTTTGCCGGGTCCTCCCACCTCTGTATACTGTCAGCAGGTCCCGTTTTGCGGTGAGCACGGGGTCCTCCACGCAGCCCGTCTTTGTACTGGTACCGGTCCCGGATCGTTACTGAGCACGATGAGCCGTTTACCTGTGCAGCACGGTCACGCCCCATCTTGTACTGTGCCGGTCATAGCCGTGACGTGTGAGCAGGGTCTCCCGCACCTGTTATGGCAGCCGGTCCCCACACAGCCGTTGTAACTGTGGACAGGCTCAACGCCGTCTTCGTAGCAGGTCCACCGCCGCTGTTACTGTCAGAGGGTCTCCACGCGTGTTCGTTGCAGGGGGCCTCACCAGCCCGTGTCTGTGCAGCACGGGCCCACACAGCCCGTCTGATCTGGCGCCGGTCTGAGCCGACAGAGGGCTCTAGCAGATTCCGTGGAGAGGCCCATAGCTGGGTCCTGCAGGGCCCCCTGGGCGAAAGCTAGCCTAGCCAGGTGAAGCTTGAATCCTGGGACTGTGATTAACAATATTTGGTTCGGGGTTTCTTTGATGAAATTAGAGGGGGATAAACTCCTGGACCCCTTGACCTGAGCCCTTGGTGGTGGGACAACTGCTATGGCCCTGGATAGCCCGTCACCTCCCAACTGTCCTGAGAGTCTGGGAGGCACTGGACTTTTCTTCTTCGCCCTCATGCAGTTGTCTCATCATCCTGCCTTGCCCTGCCCTGTCCTTTCGGCTCCACCTCTCACCCAGCTCTGCACCCTCCACTTGGGGTCTGGAGGAAGCTGGGGGTGGAAATCCATCTCCCCCTGTGGACAATTATAGCCTTCAGATACTGAACCTCCAGACTCAGTGACACGAGTGCATGGATCTAGAGTGGCTGGGAAAAGTCCCAGCCAACTGGACAGAGACAACAGTTAGTGCCGTGCCTACTCACCAGGAATGACGGGAGAGAGGCTGATAGGCTCTGAAGAGAAGCACTGTTCCACAGGTGGACTGGTGCCCTGCCGGCCGCCCTGCCGGCCCTGCCCTCACAGGAAAGTCCTTCCAGTGTTCACACGCTGCTCATTGGATGACCTCGTCCTCCTCAAACACAGGAAATAAAGCAGTGGAAACTGTACATTGAGCTTCTAACGAGAGCTTCATTCTACATCCTTTAGGTGATTTTAGCTTTTCACAAGCGCATTGATTCAGGGTCCTTAATTTAACAATGGGATGTTAGTGTAGCATATTTTTATTTCAAACTCAGGAAGTCAAAAATCCTTGTTATTTAAAAAATTAACCAGGCCAGTGTTGGTGGCGCACGCCTTTAATCACAGCATTTGGGAGGCCAAGGCAGGCAGGCAGATCCTATGTGAGTTCAAGGCCAGCCTGGTCTACGAGAGCAGCTCCAGGCCGGTTGGGACTAAAGGAGAGACCCTGTCTCAAAAAGACCCAAAAAAAAAAAAAAAATTAACCGCTAAGTGTGGTGGTGCATACCTTTGAATCCCAGCACCCAGGAGGCAGCTGGCATATGATTCTGTGAGTCAAGCAAGCTCCCCGGGTCCTACACAGGTGAGGTTCCAGCCAGCTGAGGATACAGGGAGATCCATGTGCTCAAAAATAATAAACAAAATTATTATACAAAAGCATACCTCTACCATAGGATATTGAGAAAATGTGAACTAAATTTAGTATGCCCAAACTTATTATATGTAATTCTTTCCTATTGTTCAAGTAATACTATTAATATGTGAGGTATGTATGTCTCTTTTTAAAAAAAAGATTTTATTTATTGTGTTTTTTTTGTTCTTTGTTTTCTTTTCATGTAAATTCTTGAGTATCAGATCGCCTGGATGTATCTCACCGAATTGGAGTTGCTATGACGTTGTTATCTGCCGTGTAAGTGCTGGGAACCAGCCTAGTTCCTCTGTGGAGCAGCCAGCTGCGCTTAAAACTGAGCCATCTCTCCAGCCAAAATTTCGTGTCTTTTTAAACACTTAAAATTTTTGATCCCATTCAGAAGTAGAACCATGCTATATATGATGATTTACTTTCTCTCATTTTTTGTTGGTTTGTTTTTTTAGTATTTTATTTATTATTTAAATATTATTTTGTTTGCATGTATGTTAAGTGCAGCCCCCATGATTTGCCATGCCCACAGAGGTCAGAAGAAAGGTGTTTGGCTCCTTGCGAACTGGATACAGACAGTTGTAAATGTCACTGCGCGGTGCTGGAGAACAAAATCAGTGTCCTTGCAAGCTGAAGAAACCAATACCATACTTCTCCAGCCCCTTGTTTTTGTTTTTTTTAAGGAGTGTCTCCCTGTAAGCCCCAGCTGACCTAGAACTTCCTTTCTTAAAACCGGCTGCGCTTGATCTCACAGAGATCCACACCTGCCCCTCTTCTGCCTCCCAAGGCTGGGGTTTTAAAAATTTCCATTAAAGGCATGGTAGTACATGCCTTTAATCATCCCAGCTTTCTTCTGAGGAGATGCAGGCAGATCTTTGTGGGTTTGAGGCCCCCTGGTCTACAGTAGTGCGTTCCAGATCAGCCGCTAACTCTACATGGTGAGATCCCATCTCAAAAACAACAAACCAAGGGTTCCCGAAGAGCTGCCTCAAGTGGTTTAGAGCATGGCTGTTTTGCAGAGGACCTAGGTTCAATTTCCCAGTCCCACATGCCACGGTCAGCAAATGTGGGTTGCTGCTGCTGCTGTTTCCTGGTTCCAGGGGATCCAACACCCTCTTCTGCCTCTTTGGTGCAGGCAAAGCACTCAATTCATAAAAATATGTTAATTAAAATAAAACCAAAACAAAACAGGGCGGGAGAGATGGCTCTGTGTTGAGAGCAATGCCTGATCTGCAGAGAACCTGGGGTTGGATTCCCAACCCCCATGCAGCTAACAACCATCTATAACTAACTCCAGTCCAGGGGAATCCGACATCCTCTTTCTGACCTCCTGGGCGTCTGTTAAAGAACATGGGTGCACTACCTACCTACATGCAGGATACACTCTAACACCAAAATAAAAAATAATAAGAAAATAAGAAAAAAAAAACAACATAGAAAAAACCCAGAAGTGTATTAATGTTTAAACATTTACAAATACTAGTATAGACTTTAAACATATTTGTTTCAAGTTTATATTGAACAGTGTATATTTTTCTCTACTTCATAGTTATTTGATCACTGATGAGATTAAACTTTTTGTCTCATGAGTTGAGGGGTCCCCAAACTTGTTCTCTTATTGAGATCATAAGGAAGACTCTATGCTCTGCAAATCATCGCTCCTGAGCTTCTCTGGATCTTTGATTTGAAGGTCTCATGCTGCTAAAACAAGAAATAGGGAGAGACCCGGGGCGGGGGTGACCCTGGAAAGAAGGCTGTCATTGTGGGGGTCTTCAGCTGGCTTTGCTGCCCGGCCACGCCAGGTCTTCACAGGGGCCAATAGTGGGGGCCTGGCCTGAGTGTCTTTCAACCTTCAATCGTCTGTGCTCTTTCCTCCTTGTCTCCAGACATGATGGAGCCATCCAACTTCTCCAACCTGGATCTGAATGAAGACGTTTCCGACAACTCTTCCGTGACTCTGGATCTGTCTCAGCTCTCCATGCTACCCCACCTGGCTGACCTCGTCAGTTACAGCATCCAAAAGGTGATCGGCTTTGCCAAGATGATCCCGGGCTTCAGGTAAGACGCACTGGGAAACAGAATCCTGCTACAGGATATTAGAAGGATGCTCAGATGTCACTAAATCTACTGATCCCCGAATTAAGCTTCAGGCCCCACCCCAGACCTCCTAAACCTAACTCTCTGGAAGAAGCCCAGGACTGTGTTATAGCATGCACAGCTATCCAGCATTACTCTGTGAGCCTGTCCTGGAGAGAGTGTCCACAAGAGTGCGTCCACCCCCCACTTTCTGGATGATGAAATGAAACCCCACATGGAGTTCATGGCCATCTAGGATCCCATCTGATCTTAGAGCCAGGGTGAGGACCAGTTCCCACATGTCTATTCCTGCTGGCTTGACTGATCCTCACATCATCCCTTTAGCTTTAGCCTACAAGATTCATCCAACTCCAAGACCAGGATGACTAGTGAGGAGAATGCACAGGGCTTCCAGACTTGTTAACTAATCCAGGAATGATGGAGAAATGGAGGCAGGCTCACTGGCATATATGACCTGACCATCCTTCATTCCAACTTGTATCAAAATACCATCTCCTGACGTACTAAGTCCTTCTTACCCAAATAGATAGATGTTAGTTAAAGAGTATTATGGGGGGTGGCTGGAAAGAGATGGCTCAGCAGCTAAAATCGCCAACTGTTCTTACAGAGGACCGGGTTTAATTCCAGCACCCAATGGCGGCTAGAACTGTTCTTAAGGCCAGGTGGTGAGCACGCCTTAATCCTGAGCACTCCAGAGGCTGAGGCAGGGTGGATCTCTGTGAGTTTCAAGGCAGCCTGGTCGCTAAGAGAGAGTTCCAGCCAGCTAGAGCTATAGGGAGACCCTGTCTAAAAAAAAAAAAAAAAAAGTGTTCTATTAATTACCAATTTTCTTTACAGAGTTATTCAGCAAATTCTCTCATTATTTCAGTGCTTTAGTATTTTTTTTTACATTTTTTTATTTCTGTATGTGTATGAAGTACTTGTCTGCATGCCAGGTTTGTGCACCCGTGTCATGCAATGCCACGGAGTTTTAGAAGAGGGTGGGTATTCCCCTAGAAACTGGAGTTCTTCCTGGATTGGAGATTTCAGACAGTTTCTCAGCCGCCAATGTGGTGCGGGGATCGAACCTGGGTCCTCTAGAAGAGCAGTCAGCGTCTCTTAACTGCTAGGCCATCTCTGCAGCAGCCCAAGTATGTTGCGTTAGTATTTTAATAAAGAGGTCCATGGAGACCAAGAGAGGCTCAGTGGATAACACACGGCTGTCCAAGCATGCGAGTCACAGTTTAGATTCCCCCGCCACCCACATAAACATCCAGTTGGGTGTGGTGGGCCGCCTGTAATTCCAACACTACAGGAGGTAGAGACAGGATCATGGGACAAAGCTGGCTAGATAGACTATCCAGAATACAACCGCCCTAGGTTCAGCAGGAGACCTTACCCCAATCTATAAGTGAAGTAGATCAAAGAAGACAGCCAATGTTCAACCTCATGGCCTCCCCACACAGTGGGCACACATGTACACACACACACCCAGCACACACACATTACTGTTTTGGTTTATTTTTAAAATAGTTTATTTATTTTTATTTTTATATATATTTTGCAACAAGAGTATGTTACAAATCAAATCTAACCCGTGTCCCCCCTCCATACCCCCCCCCCCCACCAGAGTCATTTGCATTCTGCCACACAGTTTTTTCACATCTTTTCTCCCAGTCTTTCTCAAATATCTCCCATGTGGAAGTTGACTGTTTTGAGCAGAAGTTCACCCATTTCAGCAGTTCTTTTTTTTTTAATTTTATTTATTTTTATGTGTATGCAAATGTCTGCTGATGTAGGTTGGTTGCACCTGTTGTCATGCAGGTCGTGCGTCCAGAGGTCAGAAGATGGTGTCAGATTCCCCTGAACTGGGAGTTAAAGATGGTTTCACTCAGCCGCCATGTGGATGCTAGGAGATCAAACCCGGTCTTCTTGCAAGAGCAGTCGGGTGCTTTAACCGCTAGGCTATCTCTCCAGCCCTCATCGTTTTACCAGTTTTTTTTTTTTTTGTTGTTGTTGTTTGTGTTGTTTCAGTATGCAATCATCATCCCAACTACTTGGACAAAAGCTCAGGGGCCGTGCACAGAAATACTTACAACTATAACGGCACTAGCACCCAGATGAGGGATACCTTCATCTTGTTTTTTCTGGGGACTGTGTTTATTCACTTAACATAAAATAATATCTTCTAGTTCCATCCAGTGTGCACTACTTGGACACCATTGACGCATGCGCATACACACACACCATACAAAAACTAAAATGTCATAGTGATACTTATATTTGTTTGGGCTGTTGATTTTGTGAGAGTTTTTTGTTATATTTTTGGGGTTTTTTTTTTTTTTTTGTTTTTTTTTTCAACAGGGTCTCCATTTAGTCCCAGCTGCTGGAGCTCTCGCTATGTAGACCAGGGCGGCTTTGAACTCACCAAGTACAGAGATCACCTGTCTGCTGCCCCCCCCCCAATGCTGGTTAACATGCGGGTGTTCCACACGGGGTGCCCAGCTTTTTTTTTTTTAATTTTTTTTATTAATTTTATTTATTTCTCATGTGTATTTTGAAGTACTGTCGCATGCAAGTCTTGTGCACCCGTGTGTGCAATGCGCGGAGGTCAGAAGAGGGTCTAGATTCCCCTGGAACTGGAGTTTCAGACAGGGCCTCGGCCGACAGTGGGTGCTGGGGACTGAACCCAGTCCTCTGTAAGAGCCGTGTCGGCGTCTTAAACCGCTAGGCCATCTCTCCAGCCCTCTTGTTTTTTTTAAAGGGTCTCCCTGTAAGCCCAGCTCTGCCTGGAAACTTGCTTATGTAGACGGCTGGCTCGATCTCTCGGAGATCCATCTGCTTCTTTGCCTGCTCTGCCCCCGCCTCACGATATGCGTGGCATTGAGAAGGTGTGCCACCATGCCACACTGATACTTATATTTTGAATATTTATGCAGAATAACTACTCTTAAAGCAACAGAGTAATGTTATTTCAGTAGATATGTTGGAAGCTAAGTATTAATATCCTCATTCTTTTTAGAAGTTCATGGGGTACATTGCCATAAAGTATGTTCATGATGTGATCAAGAAATAGAAGGACATCAGTATGAAGCAATGTCACTGTCATTTCCAGTGGTAGCAATAGGTGTGGTTGTAGCAGAAAGGAATGTTGTATCAGGGTACCGCGTGCTTCATAGATTCCTCAGTGCTGGCTCCTGGGAGCTGCATGTCGGCCAGCTTGGGACAGAAACGAATATGAGGTACTGTTCACGGTCCCATCATCCCCTTGCTATAAAGGGGATGCAGTCAGTTAGTTTTCTAAATTTCCCCTCACCACACCAACCCCTCAACAAGCCTGGAACTTCCCAGGTATTATTTTATGCCTCTTACCAGCTCAGAAACGCCAATGCTCTTCCCCTGGAATCGGTGTGACTACTGTGAAGAAGAGAAAAGCAGCACATGGTGTTGAGACCTCTGTGCTGCTGCAGTAGAACCCGGTGCCCGCTCTGCCATCGGGGCAGGAACTGGAGTTCCTGTAAGCCAGCTGAGGCCCGGGGCCTGGTTCACGCCTGCAGCCTTTTTTTGGTTTTTTTTTTTTTTTTTTTTTTAATTGGCACCTTCCAGTTAATAACAAGTTCCAACTCCCTCTATTACGCTTCATACTGCTGTTCCAAAGTCTTGTTTTATGTAAACACCTGGGGGGATGGGGGGCTGCTCCAAGGTGCTGACGTCTGCCAACTGCCTTCCACCTGATTCTGAGAAGCAGTGTCCTCCTTGCGACACCATCCTTTCAGGCAACCCCTGAAACCCTCTCCGGATGATAAAGTTTGGTGTTTAGAAGAGGTATCCAGAATACCCACCTAGGAAAACAGCCTTTGAAGCCTATCACCCCAGTACCACCCCGTTCCATAGTGCTCCAGCCCACTCACTTTCTGTCCCCTAGACTGACACGGTCTGCCCTTTTCCGTTCCTTTCAAGCCTCATTTCCTCGTGGGGTTCATGAGCCTGGCCCTCGGTCATTACTAAGCTGATGACACACAAGCAGGCCCTGGAGCCACCCAGCCGTGGCTTCAGAATGGGCACAGTAGATCCCGAGCACCCTCAGATTGGCTTCTCTCTCTTCAGCATGGCCTGCGGCAGCTCAGAAGCAGATTGTTTTCTAAACAATATGCGCACGGTTGCCAGCACTCCGAGTGGGGTGCTAGGGCGGGGGACGACTAACATGAGAACGCTCTGACCAGATACAAGGGATGCTTGCCACCGGATGGAAGCCAGCTGGCAGCTCTCCCCCATCCAGCTTGGCAGCTCTCCCCATCCATCCGGAGCTCTTCCGGGTCTGCGCGGTTTTCACACGAAAGGGTTTGTGTTCTTCTGAGAAACGGTAGTTGTGTCCCTGGAGCTTTGATCTTGCTGCCCAGGAGGCAAGGGGGTTGAGGGCAGTGATGAGCCTTCGGTGGAGGGTGATGCAGAGACTGAGATGGACGTGAGCCTTCTGTGTGGGTGAGGGGGTGGGGATAGCATGAGACTGGAGCATGGGCCAGCGTAGGGCAGGACTGCATGGGCTGCTCTGGCGCACCACTTGGCGCTTGCCCTCTCCCTCTCCCACCTCCCTCCTTCATCGGCTCATTGCCCACAATATTTCCTCTTTATTGTGCTGTAAAAGAAATGTCTGGTGTTAGCTGGGAGCAGCCATGGCCAGGAATGAGCATCGCCAGGTTCTACCCAGTGTGGTGCACTAGGGACCAGGCCTTGGGGTTCAAGCTCAGCCAAAAGCCTTCAATTTTCCTGCCTCTTTCATTTCCAGGGACTCCTTCTGCACTCAAAGGCCCGGGTTCACAGTCCTTTCCTCACCTCTGCTCTTTTTTTTCACACATTGCTTAATTACTCTTTTTTTTTTTTTTTTTTAATTTTATTTGATTTATTTATGTGTTGAATGTACTGTCTGCAGTAGGTCTGTGCACCCGTGTTGTGCAATGCCGCATAGTCGCCTGGAATTGGGTTACAGACAGTTCTCAGCCGCCATGTGGGTGCTGGGGATTGAACCCGGGTCCTCTGCAAAGCAGTCAGCACTCTTAACTGCTAGGGCCATCTTTCCAGCCCATTCATTACTCGTTTAATCAAACAAACAAACCTTTCTTTTCTTTTACCTTTTTTTTTTTTTTTTTGTCTTTTTGAGACAGGGTAGCCCGGCACCCTAGCTTGGCTCAGAACTCACTTTATAGACCGGCTGGCTTTGAACTCACAAAATATCCAACCTGGCCTCTGCTTCCTGAGGCTGGGATTAAAGGTTGCACACACCACACCACTATCTTTTTTTTTAATTTTTTAAAAATTTATTATTATTCTGTTATGTGGTATGAATGTACTGTCCTGCATGCAGGTCTGGTGCACCTGTGCAATGCCGCAGAGGTCAGAAGAGGGTCTCAGATTCCCCGGGTAATTGAAGTTAAAGACGGCTCTCAGCCACATGTTGGGTGCTGGGATTCGAACCCGGGTCCTCTGGCAAGAGCAGGAGCATCAGGTGGCTCTTAGCATGCTAGGCCATCTCTCCAGCCCCTCTGTTTTTTTTTTTATACAAAAAAATTATGTATTTTACTTATAGCATTCGAATGTCACAAAACAGCTGCAATTTCTTTCTTTGTGTGTAATTACAGAGTGGCATTCAGTTAACAGAACAATTACTTTTGTATATCTATCAGAGACAACTGAAAATGAAAAAACTACCATCCCCATGTATAACTAAAATCATTTTTAAAAATAATTTTTAATTAAAAAAAAAAAAAAAAAAATTTTTTAATTAAATTTTATTTATTTCTGTATGTGTAGAATGTACTTGTCTGCATGCAAGGTTTGTGCACCCGTGTCTGCAATGCCGTGGAGGTCAGAAGAGGGTCTTGGATGCCCTGGAACTGGAGCTTCTCCTGGAATTTGGGGAGTTTCAGATGTTCTCAGGAGGGACCGCCATGTGGGTGCGGGGATTGAACCCGGGTCCTCTGTAAGAGCGGGTCGGCACTCTTAACCACTAGGCCATCTCTCCAGCCCCTAAATTTATTTTTTATGGTGTATGAGTTGTACTGTCTGCATGTAGGTTTGTGCACCCGTGCCGTGCAATGCCCAAGTAGGTCAGAAGAGGGTTCCCCTCCGGATTCCCCTGGAACTGAGTTAAGACGGTTCTAGCCGCCATGTGGGTTGCTGGGAATAGAACCCGGGCCCTGCAAGAGCAGTTGGCAACTCGTAACTGCTGAGGCCATCTCTCCAGCCCCACCCAAGATTTTAGGGATGTAGGAAGTGGGGTGCAGAATGAGTATGAACTCAAAGGGCTTTTTACTAATTTTCTCTTGTGTTATTTTTTATTTTTATATGGACAAATGTTTTGCCTGCAATCATGTAAGTGCACCACATATTCATGCTCACTTCAGAGGCCAGAAGAAGTGCCGGGCCTCTGCGGTGAGCAAGGGGCCTCTGCAGAGCACAAGTGCTTTTAACCACTGGAGCCATCTCTCAGGCCCCGTCATTAATGTTTTTTTTTTTTTTTTTTTGTTGTTTTTTAGTATTTATTTTTGTATGTGGTATGATGTAGTGTCTGCATGCAGGTCGGTGCCCCCATGTCGTGCAATGCCGGCGGAGGGTCAGAAGAGGGTCCTCGGATTGGTTCCCTGGAACTGGAGTTCTCCTGGAATTGGAGTTACGGACGGTTTTAGGCCGCCATGTGGGGTGCTGGGGATCGAACCCGGGTCCTCTGCAAGAGCCGTCCTGTGCTCTTACCGCTAGGCTAATCTCTATCTCTCCAGCCCCCCTCATTATGTTTTTTTTTAAAAAAATAAATAAAAACCAGGCATGGTCTGGTGTGGTGGCACAGGCCAGCACTTGGGAAGGCAGAGGCAGGTGGATCTCTGTGATTTCAGGCTAGCTGGTCTACATAGTGAGTTCCAAGAAATAGCTGGGATACAGGAGACCGGTCGCATCAAAAGACCAAAAAAAATAAATTCTAAAATAAAAAAATAAAAATTTTTTATTTTTATTTTTATGCTTGCATGCATATAATTACATATACACATATAAATATCTGATAAAAAGAAAGAAAATATACCAAAATGTTAATAATTCTTATGTTTGTTTTTAATACTTTTTCTGTAGTTCCCAAAGATTTATTAATGAATGTTTTAGTTATGTAATGAGCCAATGCTGGGCATGGGTGCCACAACATTTAATCACAGTACTCGGGAGGCAGAGGCAGGAGGATCTTTGTGCAGTCCAAGGCCAGCCGGGTCTACCTAGTGAGTTCGATGACAGCTGGGGCTACAGGGAGACCCTGTCTTCAAAAAACATATATATCCAACGCAAGGAGTGGTAAATTGATTGATTGACTGATATTTTTTTTTTTTTTTGGGTGCTTAGCCTCTACCGTTTAACGGCTGTGCTATCCCACAGCACAATTGACGTATTTTTTAATAAATTTTTAACATACTTTTTCTTTTCTTTATTTTTTATTTCATGTAGATGAGTTGAATGTCCACATATGTGTAAGTGCACACCATGCACGCAGTGGCCTGAGGAGGACAGAAAAGGGTGTTAGTCTCCTGGAAATGAGTTATAGACAGTTGTGAGCTGCCATGTGGGTGCTGGATTTGAACCCAGGTCTTCTGTAAGAAAAACCAGTGGCTGCTTAACCACTGAGCCATCTCCCAGCCCATTGAACTGATATTTTGAGACAGGGTCTAACGTAGCGCAGGCTGGACTGGAACTAATCAGTTTCCGGCTGGACTTGAATTCATGGTAATCATCCTACTCCAGGGGCCTGAGTTTNAAGGCATGAGCCATCATGCCTGGCTTTTTTTGGTCTTTTTGGGACAGGGTCTCCCTGTATCTCCAGCTGGCCTGGAACTCACAGACAAGGCTGGTGTCAAACTCACAGAGATCTGCCTGCCTCTGCCTCTGCCTCCCAAGTGCTGGGATTAAAGATTCTTACTATCTATCACACCCAGATAAAATAAAAAAGAATTCCAGTACAATTCACATTTGCCTATATAGAGACAATATGTCTTTTATAGAGACATGTTCTAAATGTGAATGTTAAAATAGCCATGAACCATGTTTAAGGCCTAAGCATATATGGCCTTTGAGTATGGCTTTCTCTTTTCCCTGATATAAATCTCTCAAGAAACCCTATTTTCAGCTAAAATAAATAAAACAAACAAGGCCCCCCCAACTTCCTTGGGACACATGGTTTGATCTATTTTACAAAAGGTTTTCTCATGTTTATTTATTTATTCTTATGTATGTAAATGTACCCGTGTCTTACAGTGTCTGCAGAGGACAGAGGAGGACATTGAATTTCCTGGCACTGGAGTTAGGGACGATTGTTACCTGTCATGTGAGTGCTGGGATTCAAATCCAGGTCTTCTGCAAGAGCAGCCAGTTCTCCTAACTGCTGAGCTATCTCCTCCTCCTCCTCCTCCTCCTCCTCCCCCTCCTCCCCCTCCTCCTTTAACTCCCTGGACACAACAAAAAGGAGACTTGGGAGCCTATGCTCCCAATTGCTTATTTTATAAGCAAGGAAACTGAAGCCCAGAAGGGTTGAGCAGTTTCCTCTGCCCGGCAACTTGTTCTTGAGAATCCAGCCTTCCTCTGCCAGCCACCGGGCCTTTCAAACCCTCGCCCCCTCTCGCCGCACCTCCCTTTTCACTGTAGCAGTTTTCTCCCCGTGTGAGGAGCTGGCCAGCCCCTCCCACGCTGGACCTTCAGTTGTGGAGGAAAGGTTGCTCAGGACGTCCCTTCCTGCCCACAGTCATCCTGACAGACGAGGAGGTGCAGCGCAAGCGGGAGATGATCCTGAAGCGAAAAGAAGAGGAGGCCTTGAAGGACAGTTTGCGGCCCAAGCTGTCCGAGGAGCAGCAGCGTATCATAGCCATCCTGCTGGATGCCCACCACAAGACCTACGACCCCACCTATGCCGACTTCAGCCAGTTCCGGGTATGTCTGCTGGGAAGTCACACAGAGCCGAGCCATAGGGAGCAGGGCTGGAGAGCCAGGGGCCTGCTGGCACAGAAGCCCCCAGGGAAGGAATAGAGGCTGCACTGCCCACTGCAAGACTTTCCCCTCCCACAGACCTTGTTTGAAGCCATTGTTCTGAGAGACAGGAAGGTGGCCCCAAATTGGTGGCCTCTGAGAGCCCGTCTTCTTTTCCTTACAGCCTCCTCTGCGTCCAGAAGGGAGTGGAGGAAGCCACCCCCCTGGATCCAGACTCAGCTCCTCCGGGGACTCCTCCACCTCTGATCTCTACACCACCTCCCTAGGTAAGCAGGGCTCTGACCAAGAGAGGAGGGGAGGGGCTCACCCATCTGCCCTTGGGCTGCGTGTAGGTGGAAAGGTCGAAAGACCCCTGTGGATGAGCAGCCTTTGTACACTGTGTGCAGCATGGGGTCCTCCACGCGGCCCATCTTTGTATACCGTGTGCAGCACGGGGTCCTCCATGCAGCCCGTGTTTGTATACCGTGTGCAGCACGGGGTCCTCCACGCAGCCCATGTTTGTATACCGTGTGCAGCACGGGGTCCTCCACGCGGCCCGTCTTTGTACACTGTGTGCAGCACGGGGTCCTCCACGCGGCCCATCTTTGTATACCGTGTGCAACACGGGGTCCTCCACGCGGCCCGTCTTTGTATACCGTGTGCAGCACGGGGTCCTCCACGCGGCCCGTCTTTGTATACCGTGTGCAGCACAGGGTCCTCCACGCAGCCTGTCTTTAACAGAGGGCTGCCTTATGCAGTACCCGTGCTGGGAAGAGGCCGAGCTGGGTTCTGCTGTGCAGGGGGCACCCCCTGGGCGGAAGCTCAGCCTCTGAGCAGGGCTCTAGCTTTGACTTCCTCCCTGGGGTGACCTGGTTGTATTATACAATATTTTGGTTCTGGGTTCTTTGATGAAATTAGAGGGGGAATAACTCCTGGGCCCCTTGACCTGAGCCCTGGTGGGGACAACTGCTATGGCCCTGGATAGCCCGTCACCTCCCAACTGTCCTGAGAGTCTGGGAGGCACTGGACTTTTCTTCTTCGCCCTCATACAGTTGTCTCATCATCCTGCCTTGCCCTGCCCTGTCCTTTCGGCTCCACCTCTCACCCAGCTCTGCACCCTCCACTTGGGGTCTGGAGGAAGCTGGGGGTGGAAATCCATCTCCCCCTGTGGACAATTATAGCCTTCAGATACTGAACCTCCAGACTCAGTGACACGAGTGCATGGATCTAGAGTGGCTGGGAAAAGTCCCAGCCAACTGGACAGAGACAACAGTTAGTGCCGTGCCTACTCACCAGGAATGACGGGAGAGAGGCTGATAGGCTCTGAAGAGAAGCACTGTCCACAGGTGGACTGGCTGGCCCTGCCCGGCCCTGCCCTCACAGGAAGTCCTTCCAGTGTTCACACCGCTGCTCATTGGATGACCTCGTCCTCTCACACAGGAAAAAGCAGTGGAAACTGTACATTGAGCTTCTAACGAGAGCTTCATTCTACATCCTTTAGGTGATTTTAAGCTTTTCACAAGCGCATTGATTCAGGGTCCTTAATTTAACAATGGGATGTTAGTGTAGCATATTTTTATTTCAAACTCAGGAAGTCAAAAATCCTTGTTATTTAAAAAATTAACCAGGCCAGGTGTGGTGGCTCACGCCTTTAATCACAGCATTTGGGAGGCAGAGGCAGGCAGATCTATGTGAGTTCAAGGCCAGCCTGGTCTACAGAGCAAGCTCCAGGCCAGTTGGGACTAAAGGGAGACCCTGTCTCAAAAAGACCAAAAAAAAAAAAAATTACCCAGGTGTGGTGGTGCATACCTTTAATCCCAGCACCCAGGAGGCAGAGGCATAGATCTCTGTGAGTTCAAGGCCAGCCTGGTCTACACAGTGAGTTTCCAGACCAGCTGAGGATACAGGGAGATCCTGTCTCAAAAATATAAAAAAATTATTATACAAAAGATACACATCTACCATAGATATTGAGAAAATGTGAACTAAAATTTAAGTATGCAAACTTATTATATGTAATTTTTTCCTATTGTTCAAGAATACTATTAATATGTTGAGGTATGTATGTCTCTTTTTAAAAAAAAGATTTTATTTTTTTTTGTGCGTGTTTTGCCTGCATGTAAGTTCACCCACGTGTGCAGTATCCACAGATGCCAGGATTACATCTCCTGTAACTGGAGTGAGAACGGTTGTTAGCTGCCGTGTAAGTGCTGGGAACCAAGCCTAGTTCCTCTGTGGGAGCAGCCAGTGCTCTTAAATACTGAGCCATCTCTCCAGCCAACTTTCGTGTCTTTTTTAAACACATTAAAATTTTTGATCCCATTCAGAAGTAGAACCATGCTATATATGATGATTTACTTCTCTCATTTTTTTGTTGGTTTGTTTTTTTAGTATTTTATTTATTATTTACATAATTATATTGTTTGCATGTATGTAAGTGCAGCCATGATTTGCAATGCACACAGAGGTCAGAAGAAAGTGTTGGATCCCTTGGAACTGGAGTTACAGACAGTTGTAAGCCACTGCGTGGGTGCCGAGAACAGAATCAGGGGTCCTCTCCGAGAACAGCCAATGCTCTTAATTGCTCCAGCCCCTTGGTTTGGTTTTTTAAGATAGTGTCTCCCTGTAGCCCCAGCTGACCTAGAACTTCCTTTCTAAACCAGGCTGCGCTTGATCTCACAGAGATCCACCTGCCTCTGCCTCCCAAGGGCTGGGGTTAAACAATTTCCATTAAAGGCATGGTAGTACATGCCTTTAATCCCAGCTTTCCTGAGGCAGAAGCAGGCAGATCTTTGTGGGTTTGAGGCCAGCCTGGTCTACATAGTGAGTTCCAGATCAGCCAGCTAACTCTACATGGTGAGATCCCATCTCAAAAAACAAAACCAAGGGTCTGAAGAGATGCCTCAGTGGTTTAGAGCACTGGCTGTTCTTGCAGAGGACCAGGTTCATTTCCCAGTGCCCACATGCCAGTCAGCAAATGTGGGTTGCTGCTGCTGTTTCCGGGTCCAGGGGATCCAACACCCTCTTCTGGCCTCTTTGGTGCAGGCAAAGCACTCATATTCATAAAATATGTTAATTAAAATAAAACCAAACAAAACAGGGCTGGAGAGATGGCTCTGTGGTTGAGAGCACTGCCTGCTCCTGCAGAGAACCTGGGTTGGATTCCCAACACCCACATGGCAGCTAACAACCATCTATAACTCCAGTTCCAGGGGAATCTGACATCCTCTTCTGACCTCCTTGGGCGTTAAAGAACATGGGTGCACCTACCTACATGCAGGCATTACACTCATATACATAAAATAAAAAATAATAAAGAAAATATTAAAAAAAAACAAAATAAAAAACCCAGAAGTGTATTAATGTTTAAACATTTACAAATACTAGTATAGACTTTAAACATATTTGTTTCAAGTTTATATTGAACAGTGTATATTTTTCTCTACTTCATAGTTATTTGATCACTGATGAGATTAAACTTTTTGTCTCATGAGTTGAGGGGTCCCCAAACTTGTTCTTTATTGAGATCATAAGGAAGACTCTATGCTCTGCAAATCATCGCTCCTGAGCTTCTCTGGATCTTTGATTTGAAGGTCTCATGCTGCTAAAACAAGAAATAGGGAGAGACCCGGGGGGGGGGGTGACCCTGAAAGAAGGCTGTCATTGTGGGGGTCTTCAGCTGGCTTTGCTGCCCGGCCACGCCAGGTCTTCACAGGGGCCAATAGTGGGGGCCTGGCCTGAGTGTCTTTCAACCTTCAATCGTCTGTGCTCTTTCCTCCTTGTCTCCAGACATGATGGAGCCATCCAACTTCTCCAACCTGGATCTGAATGAAGACGTTTCCGACAACTCTTCCGTGACTCTGGATCTGTCTCAGCTCTCCATGCTACCCCACCTGGCTGACCTCGTCAGTTACAGCATCCAAAAGGTGATCGGCTTTGCCAAGATGATCCCGGGCTTCAGGTAAGACGCACTGGGAAACAGAATCCTGTACAGGGATAGAAGGATGCTAAGATGTCACTAATCTACTGATCCCCGAAATACAGCCTCAGGCCCCACCCCAGACCTCCTAAACCTAACTCTCTGGAAGAAGCCCAGGACTGTGTTATAGCATGCACAGCTATCCAGCATTACTCTGTGAGCCTGTCCTGGAGAGAGTGTCCACAAGAGTGCGTCCACCCCCCACTTTCTGGATGATGAAATGAAACCCCACATGGAGTTCATGGCCATCTAGGATCCCATCTGATCTTAGAGCCAGGGTGAGGACCAGTTCCCACATGTCTATTCCTGCTGGCTTGACTGATCCTCACATCATCCCTTTAGCTTTAGCCTACAAGATTCATCCAACTCCAAGACCAGGATGACTAGTGAGGAGAATGCACAGGGCTTCCAGACTTGTTAACTAATCCAGGAATGATGGAGAAATGGAGGCAGGCTCACTGGCATATATGACCTGACCATCCTTCATTCCAACTTGTATCAAAATACCATCTCCTGACGTACTAAGTCCTTCTTACCCAAATAGATAGATGTTAGTTAAGAGTTCTATTAGGGGGGCTGGAGAGATGGCTCAGCAGCTAAAATCGCCAACTGTTCTTACAGAGGACCGGGTTTAATTCCCAGCACCCACATGGCGGCTAAGAACTGTCTTTAAGCCAGGTGTGGTGATGCACGCCTTTAATCCTAGCACTCCAGAGGCAGAGGCAGGTGGATCTCTGTGAGTTCAAGGCCAGCCTGGTCTACAGAGAGAGTTCCAGGCCAGCTAGAGCTATAGGGAGACCCTGTCTCAAAAAAAAAAAAGTGTTCTATTAGATTACCAATTTTCTTTTACAGAGTTATTCATGCAAATTTCTCTCATTATTTCAGTGCTTTAGTATTTTTTTTTATTTCTGTATGTGTATGAAAGTACTGTCTGCATGCAGGTTTGTGCACCCGTGTCATGCAATGCCACGGAGGTTAGAAGAGGGTGTCGGATTCCCCTAGAACTGGAGTTCTCCTGGAATTGGAGTTTCAGACAGTTTTCAGCCGCCATGTGGGTGCTGGGGATCGAACCTGGGTCCTCTATAAGAGCAGTCAGCGCTCTTAACTGCTAGGCCATCTCTGCAGCCCAGTGCTTTAGTATTTTAATAAAGATGGCCTATGGAGACCAAGAGATGGCTCAGTGGATAACACACTGGCTGTCCAAGCATGCGAGTCACAGTTTAGATTCCCCAGCACCCACATAAACAATCCAGTTGGGTGTGGTGGGCCGCCTGTAATTCCAACACTCAGGAGGTAGAGACAGGATCATGGGACAAGCTGGCTAGATAGACTGATCAAATCAACCAGCTCTAGGTTCAGCAGGAGACCTTACCCCAATCTATAAGGTGAAGTAGATCAAAGAAGACAGCCAATGTCAACCTCTGGCCTCCACACACAGGCACATACATGTACACACACACACACACACACACTTACTTGTTTTGTTTTATTTTTAAAATATTTTATTTATTTTTATTTTATATATATATTTTGCACAAGATTATGTTACAAATCAAATCTAGACCCGTGTCCCCCTCCATACCCCCCCACCCCACCAGAGTTCATGCATTCTGCCAAACATGTTTTTCATCTTTTTCTCAGTCTTTCTCAAAATTCTCAATGTGGAAGTTGACTGTTTTGAGCAGAAGTTCACCATTTCAGTCAGTTCTTTTTTTTTTTATTTTATTTATTTTTATGTGTATGAATGTACTGTCTGCATGTAGGTTGGTTGCACCTGTGTCGTGCAGTGTCTCAGAGGTCAGAAGAGGGTGTCAGATTCCCCTGGAACTGGAGTTAAAGATGGTTCTCAGCCGCCATTGGATGCTGGAGATCAAACCCAGGTCTTCTGCAAGAGCAGTCGGTGCTTTTAACCGCTAGGCTATCTCTCCAGCCCTCAGTCAGTTCTTGGACACAGTCTTTGTTGTTGTTGTTGTTGTTGTTTTCAGTATGCATCACTCCCAACTACTTGGACAAAAGCTCAGGGCCGTGCACAAGAAATACTTACAACTAGGTAATCGGCACTAGCATCCACAGATGAGGGATACCATTCATCCTTTGTTTTTCTGGGACTGTGTTACTTCACTTAACATAAATAATATCTTCTAGTTCCATCCATTGTGCACATACACATTTGAACATGCATGCATACACCACACATACAAAAACTAAAATGTCATAGGTGATACTTATATTTGTTTGGGTTTTGATTTTTGTGAGATTTTTTGTTATATTTTTGGGGTTTTTTTTTTTTTTGTCTTTTTTCAACAGGGTCTCCCTTTAGTCCCAGCTAGCCTGGAGCTCGCTATGTAGACCAGGCTGGCTTTGAACTCACCAAGATACAGAGATCCACCTGTCTGTGCCCCCCAAGTGCTGGGCTTAAATGAGTGTGCCACCACGCCCAGCTTTTTTTTTAATTTTTTTTTTATTAATTTTATTTATTTCTGTATGTGTATGAATGTACTGTCTGCATGCAAGTCTGTGCACCCGTGTCGTGCAATGCCGCGGAGGTCAGAAGAGGGTCTCAGATTCCCCTGGAACTGGAGTTTCAGACGGCTCTCGGCCGCCATGTGGGTGCTGGGGACTGAACCCAGGTCCTCTGTAAGAGCGGTCGGCGCTCTTAACCGCTAGGCCATCTCTCCAGCCCTGCTTTTTTTTTTTAAAGGGTCTCCCTGTAGCCCCAGCTTGCCTGGAACTTGCTATGTAGACCAGGCTGGCCTCGATCTCTCGGAGATCCATCTGCTTCTGCCTCTGCCTCCGCCTCAAGAGTGCTGGCATGAAAGGCCTGTGCCACCATGCACAGCTGATACTTATATTTGAATATTTATGCAGAATAACTACTCTTAAAGCAACAGAGTAATGTTATTTCAGTAGATATGTTGGAAGCTAAGTATTAATATCCTCATTCTTTTTAGAAGTTCATGGGGTACATTGCCATAAAGTATGTTCATGATGTGATCAAGAAATAGAAGGACATCAGTATGAAGCAATGTCACTGTCATTTCCAGTGGTAGCAATAGGTGTGGTTGTAGCAGAAAGGAATGTTGTATCAGGGTACCGCGTGCTTCATAGATTCCTCAGTGCTGGCTCCTGGGAGCTGCATGTCGGCCAGCTTGGGACAGAAACGAATATGAGGTACTGTTCACGGTCCCATCATCCCCTTGCTATAAAGGGGATGCAGTCAGTTAGTTTTCTAAATTTCCCCTCACCACACCAACCCCTCAACAAGCCTGGAACTTCCCAGGTATTATTTTATGCCTCTTACCAGCTCAGAAACGCCAATGCTCTTCCCCTGGAATCGGTGTGACTACTGTGAAGAAGAGAAAATCAGCACATGGTGTTGAGACCTCTGTGCTGCTGCAGTAGAACCCGGTGCCCGCTCTGCCATCGAGGCAGGAACTGGAGTCTCCTGTAAGCCAGCTGAGGCACGGGGCCTGGTTCACCTGCAGAGCCTTTTTTTTTTTTTTTTTTTTTTTGTAATTGGCAGCACATTCCATTTAAGCACAAGTTCCAACTCCCTCTATTACGCTTCATACTGCTGTTCCAAAGTCTTGTTTTATGTAAACACCTGGGGGGATGGGGGGCTGCTCCAAGGTGCTGACGTCTGCCAGCTGCCTTCCACCTGATTCTGAGAAGCAGTGTCCTCCTTGCGACACCATCCTTTCAGGCAACCCCTGAAACCCTCTCCGGATGATAAAGTTTGGTGTTTAGAAGAGGTATCCAGAATACCCACCTAGGAAAACACCTTTGAAGCCTATCACCCCAGTACCACCCCGTTCCATAGTGCTCCAGCCCACTCACTTTCTGTCCCCTAGACTGACACGGTCTGCCCTTTTCCATTCCTTTCAAGCCTCATTTCCTCGTGGGGTTCATGAGCCTGGCCCTCGGTCATTACTAAGCTGATGACACACAAGCAGGCCCTGGAGCCACCCAGCCGTGGCTTCAGAATGGGCACAGTGGATCCCGAGCACCCTCAGATTGGCTTCTCTCTCTTCAGCATGGCCTGCGGCAGCTCAGAGCAGATTGTTTTCTAACAAATATGGAGCAGGCTTGGCCAGCACTCCGAGGGGTGAGGGCGGGGGGACACTAACATGGACGCTCTGACCAGATACAAGGGATGCTGCACCGGGATGGAAGCCAGCTGGCAGCTCTCCCCCATCCAGCTGGCAGCTCTCCCCCATCCAGCCGGCAGCTCTCCGGGTCTGCGGTTTTCACACGAAGGGTTTGTGTTCTTCTGAGAACGGTAGTTGTGTCCCTGGAAGCTTTGATCTTGCTGCCCAGAGGCAGAGGGTGGCTGGTGAGGGCAGGCAGGATGAGCCTTCTGTGTGGGTGAGGGGGGTGGGGATAGCATGAGACTGGAGCATGGGCCAGCGTAGAGCCTTCTGTGTGGGTGAGGGGGGTGGGGATAGCATGAGACTGGAGCATGGGCCAGCGTAGGGCAGGACTGCATGGGCTGCTCTGGGTGCGCACCACGTTGGTGCGCCCTTGGCCCTGCTCCCTCCTCCCACCTCCCATCCTTCATTGGCTCATTGCACCACAATATTTCTCTTTATTGTGCTGTAAAAGAAATGTCTGGTGTTAGCTGGGAGCAGCCATGGCCAGTAATGAGCATCGCCAGGTTCTACCCAGTGTGGTGCACTAGGGACCAGGCCTTGGGGTTCAAGCTCAGCCAAAAGCCTTCAATTTTCCTGCCTCTTTCATTTCCAGGGACTCCTTCTGCACTCAAAGGCCCGGGTTCACAGTCCTTTCCTCACCTCTGCTCTTTTTCACACATTCATTACTCTTTTTTTTATTTTTTTTAATTTTATTTATTTATTTATGTGTATGAATGTACTGTCTGCATGTAGGTCTGTGCACCCGTGTTGTGCAATGCTGCAGAGTTCTCCTGGAATTGGAGTTACAGACAGTTCTCAGCCGCCATGTGGGTGCTGGGGATTGAACCCGGGTCCTCTGCAAGAGCAGTCGGCACTCTTAACTGCTAGGCCATTTCTCCAGCCCATTCATTACTCTTTTATCAAACAAACAACTTTCTTTTCTTTTACCTTTTTTTTTTTTTTTTTTGTCTTTTTGAAACAGGGTATACCTGAGCCCTAGCTGGCTCAGAACTCACTTTTATACCGCTGGCCGTTGAACTCACAGAACTCCAACCTGCCTCTGCCTCCTGATGGTGGGATAAAGGTGTGCACCACCACACCAGCTATTTTTTTTAATTTTTTAAATTTATTCTTATGTGTATGAATGTACTGTCTGCATGCAGGTTTGTGCACCTGTGTGCAATGCCGCAGAGGTCAGAAGAGGGGCTCAATTCCCCTGTTCTATGAAGTTAAGACGGCTCTCAGCCACCAGTGGGTGCTGGGATCGAACCCGGGTCCTCTGCAGAGCAGTCCAGTGCTCTTGACTGCTAGGCCCACTCTCCAGCCCCTCTTTTTTTTTTTTAATACAAAAAAATATGTATTACTTAGAAGCATTCAGAATGTCAACAAAACAGCTGCAATTTCTCTCTTGTGTGTTAATTACAGGTGGCATTCAGTTAACAGAACAATTACTTTGTATACACTAATCAGAGACAACTGAATGAAAAAACTACCATCCCCATGTATTTAATGCATTTTTAAAAATATTTTTAATTAATTTATTTTTTTAATTTTTTAATTAATTTTATTATTTTCTGTTTGTGTATGAAGTTACTGTCTGCATGCAAGTTTGTGCACCCGTGTCTTGCAATGCCGTGGAGGTCAGAGAGGGTTGGATTCCCCTGGAACTGGAGTTCTCCTGGAATTGGAGTTTTCAGATGGTTCTCAGCCCATGTGGGTGCTGGGGATTGAACCGGGTCCTCTGTAAGAGGGTCGGCACTCTTAACCACTAGGCCATCTCTCCAGCCCCTAATTTATTTTTTATGTGGATTGAGTGTACTGCTGCATGTAGGTTTGTGCACCCGTGCCGTGCAATGCCACGTAGGTCAGAAGAGGGTCTCGGATTCCCCTGGAACTTGAGTAAGACGGTTCTTAGCCGCCATTGGGGTGCTGGGAATAGAACCCCGGGTCCTCTGCAAGAGCAGTCGGCACTCTTAACTGCTAGCCATCTCTCAGCCCCACCCAATTTTAGGGATGTGGAATTGGGTGCAGAATGAGTTGAACTCAAGTGCTTTAACTATTTTCTTGTTTTATTTTTATTTTTATGCACAAATGTTTTGCCTGCATTATGTAATGGTACCACATAGCTGCCTCTCAGAGGCCAGAAGAGTGCTGGCCTCTGAGGTGAGCAGGGTCCTCTGCAAGAGCAGCCAGTGCTTTTAACACTGAGCCATCTCTCCGGCCCCTCAATTATGTTTTTTTTTTTTTTTTTTTTTTTTTTTTATTTATTTTTTTTGTATGTGTATGAATGTATGTCTGCATGAGTGTGTGCACCCATGTCGTGCAATGCCCGAGGTCAGAAGAGGTGCTCGGATCCCCTGGAACTGGAGTTCTCCTGGAATTGGAGTTACAGGACGGTTTTTTACCGCCAGTGGGTGCTGGGGTCGAACCCGGGTCCTCTGCAAGAGAAGCCAGTGCTTTTACCTACTAAGCCATCTCTCCGGCCCCTCAATTATGTTTTTTAAAAGTTTTAATGTACCAGGCATGGTGGCAAATGCCTTTAATCCCAGCACTTGGGAGGCAGAGGCAGGTGGATCTCTGTGAGTTCAAGGCTAGCCTGGTCTACATAGTGAGTTCCAAGATAGCTGGGATTACAGGGAGACCCTGTCTCAAAAGACCAAAAAAATAAAATCTAAAAATAAAAAATAAAAGCTTTAATGCATATACATATACTGCATACACGCATATACACATATATACATATCTGCATAAAAAGAAAGAAAATATACCAAAATGTTAATAATTCTTATTTGTTTTTATACTTTTTCTGTATTTCCCAAAGATTTATTAATGAATGTTTTAGTTATGTAATGAGCTCAATGCTGGGCATGGTGGCACACACCTTTAATCACAGTACTCAGGAGGCAGAGGCAGGAGGATCTTTGTGCATTCAAGGCCAGCCTGGTCTACCTAGTGAGTTCTAGGACAGCTGGGGCTACAGGGAGACCCTGTCTCAAAAAGACATATATATCAGACTCAAATGGAGGTGGTAATATTGATTGATTGACTGTATTTTTTTTTTTTTGCGGTTCTTAGCCTCCACCTTTAACGGCTGTGCTATCCCCACAGCACGATTGACTGTATTTTTTTTAATATTTTTAACATACTTTTTCTTTTCTTTATTTTTTATTTCATGTATATGAGTGTTAATGTCCACATATGTGTAAGTGCACCCATGTCACGCAGTGCCTGAGGAGGACAGAAGAGGGTGTTAGATCTCCTGGAAATGGAGTTATAGACAGTTGTTAGCTGCCATGTGGGTACTGGGATTTGAACCCAGGTCTTCTGTAAGAACAACCAGTGCTCTTAACCACTGAGCCATCTCTCCAGCCCGATTGACTATATTTTGAGACAGGGTCTAACTGTAGCTCAGGCTGGCCTGGAACTAATCATGTTTCCCAGGCTGGACTTGAATTCATGGTAATCATCCTACTCCAGGGGCCTGAGTGTTGGGATCACAGATGTGAGTCTCCATACCCGGCTAGTTTTTATTTTTAATAATGTGTATTGAGTATCTAGAGATGTTTAGGTACCATATTGTTTGTCTGTGTTAGAGAGATAAAAAGATAAAAGGACGCAGTATTCCTCTCAACAAAATAAACTCAGGGCTGGTGAGACGGCTCCACAGGTAGAAAGCACTTAGCAGCAGAAGCCTGATCACCCTGTGGTCAGTTTCCAGGAATACACAGTGTAAGGAGAGAAGTGATGAGCAGTAATTGTCCTCCGTCCTCACTCCACGACACCCTTGCATGTGCACACACTAATAAATGCCATTTGTCATGGTTAGCAGGACTTCTCAAGGATAAGTGAGGAGTCCGGTTCTGTGTGCCACTGGGCGAGTATATGGTCACATGGTTTAGCTCAATAGAAGATCCAGAGTCACAGCTGGATCCAGAGGTAGGGTCAATCTGCAGAGGCTATGAAATAGCCATGTGTCAGGCATGGTGCAGAGGAACCGACCCATGAAGTCTCTAGTGGGAGCCTTCCAACTCTAGCACTTGGTGGATATCCCTCAGCCCTGTCACCTAACCATGCAAGCAAGCCCTTTCATTCCGCACCATCTACTATCTGTTGATAGAGAATTCCCATCAGTCCATGTCTGTTTCCTGCATTTACATACTACCATGCCACAGATTATGGCAGCCTGCCTACAGAAGATCCCAGAGGAACTAGACAATCAGGAAAAGAAAAGTAGGAAAAGCCAGAGGCCAGTTGGCCTATCGGCTCTGCTTCTTTCCTGCCTTTGTTCAGACAAGCCCAGCTCTTGACTCAGAAGAGCGCAAAGGCTGGCTTCTTGTCACAGCAACATGTTTATTGATCTTCTTGTACCCAGAGGTAGTGATCAGTGTGTGGGAGACAGTGAGGTAATTAAGAGGAGGTGTTATCACACAAGTAACTTACAAGTTAGAGTTGGGAGTGGTGGTGCAGGTCTATCATCCAGCACTCAGGAGGCAGAGCGAATTCAGAATTGCAAATTCCAAGCCACCCTGAGCTACATAGGGATCCAGTATAAAACAAAAAGCACACTGGGAAAGAGTCAGTGGCCAGTCCACGGAGAACAGAACTGAAGGGAAAAGACAAAGAAGTTGACAGCAGCCTACAGTACATGGCACCATACAGCGGGTGACAGAGGAGGGACCCTGATTCTGCTGGAGCATTAGCAATGGGACATCAAGGGAGATCACACTGCATTCAGGACCAGAAAGGTGTGAAGGAGCGTTAGAAGAAGGCATTCCTGGGCCAATAAGATGTCTCCACAGGTGAAGGTGTTTGCTGTCAACCCCGATGGCCTGAGTTCAGTCCCCAGGACCCACATACTGAAAGGAGAGAGCCAACTGCCAAAAGTTTTCCTCCGCCCTCCACCCACACCAGGGCACATGCAACTCCTCACACACCTTTACATGCACACAAAATAAATAATATAATTTTTAAAATATGTTATTTTCTTTTCTTTTGTGTTTGAGTATATTGCCCACATGTGCGAAAGTGCACCCAAGTTGCCGGGCGCAATGGCACACGCCTTTAATCCCAGCTCTTGGGAGGCAGAGGCAGGTGAATCTCTGGGAGTTCAGGCCAGCCTGGTCTACATAGTGAGTTCCAGACCAGCTGGGGCTACAGAGAGACCCTGTCTCAAAAAAGAAAAAAAGAAAGTGCGCCCACGTACCCATGTCATGCAATGGCTGCAGAGGTCAGAACAGGGTGTTGGATCCCCTGGAACTGGAGTTACAGATGGTCTTTAGATGCCTCGCAGTGCTGGGAACTGAGCCTGGGTCCTCTGCAAGAGCAGCCAGTACTCTTAACTCTGGGGTCATCTCTCTAGCCCCAATAATATAATTTTTTTAAATGAAAGAAGGTGTTCCTGGCTGACCCGTACATGCTTGCAGGCATGACGTGAGGGAGTACACAGCATCTGAAAGGAGACTAGCCCTGTGTTGCTGGAGCAGAGGAATAATGGAGTTTGTGAAGGAGTCTGGAAGGCAGCCTGGAAAGACCAATTGAAGCAAATTATGGAGTCCACCCTTGATCCAGGGTTGTTTGAGAGTTAGGGAGGATCTTGGGGCTCAGTAATGACACTGACCTGTAGTAACAATAGGAAAGATGAGAGACCCGAGACTCCAGAATCCCAGTAGGAAGCTGTTGTGAAGGACCATGAAGAGCGCTGGGGAGCGCCTCGGTGGATGAAGCGCCTGCTGTGCAAGCATGAAGACCTGAGTTCTGATCCCAGCCCGCACCTAAAACCAGATATGGCAGTGTGCATCAGGAACCCCGTAGCTAGGTGGTGGAGACAAGTGGATCCTGAGGTTCACTGGGGTCCAGTGACCAGCCAGTCTAGTTAAAACAGACAGCTCTAGGAACAGTGAGAGACCCTGTCTCAAAAAAATAAGGTCCAGGGCTGGAGAGATAGCCTAGCGGTTAAGAGCACCGACGCTCTTGCAGAGGACCCGGGTTCGATCCCCAGCACCCACATGGCGGCTAAGAACCATCTGTAACTCCAATTCCAGGAGAACTCCAGTTCCAGGGGAATCCGAGACCCTCTTCTGACCTCCGCGGCATTGCACGACATGGGTGCACAGACCTGCATGCAGACAGTACATTCATACACATACAAAAAATAAAAAATAAAAAATAAGGTCCAATAGAGGAAGATACCCGGCATCCATCTCTGGCCTGCACATGCATACACAGGGTGAGCGCGCACACACACGCACACACACACACACGCACACACACGACAATAAAACAAAATAAAATAAGACAATGGAGCTCCCAGCCAGAGCAGGCCTAGTGCTAGCAGGAGCTAAGGGCTGCAGAGATATCCTGGAGACAGAGTTGACCGAGCTTCCTGCTGAGCAGGACTAGACACCTGGAAGAGGAGGAGGAAATACAGATGCTGAAAGTGACTCTGGTTACACCATTTGCCACAACACAGGGAGCTCTCATGGGCTGTCCCTTTCTGTCCCTACTAGCTCCAGCCATCAGACACTGAGCTCCTAGAATCAGCCTCAAGCTGTCTCCCTCCTGACATGCTCTGCCTTTCCAGCCAGGCTGAAACTCCTTGATGGGGCACTCAGGTGTGTGCTGGTCATCTGGCAGGTACCTCCCTGGCCAGACACCAAACCGATGCCTGTGACTTGAAGGTCTCTTCTGGTCTCACGGACCTCTCCCTCCCTGCCCTCCCCCACAGGGATCTCACCTCTGATGATCAGATCATACTGCTCAAGTCAAGTGCCATCGAGGTCATCATGTTGCGCTCCAATCAGTCTTTCACCGTGGATGACATGACCTGGGACTGTGGCAGCCAAGACTTCAAGTATGATGTCACTGACGTAGCCAAAGGTGTGCCTGGACTCTGCCTTCACCTTCTCCAGCTCCCAGACTCTGGCTCTAGGCTTCCTGAAGGGAAACAAGAAAGGGGACTGGGCACCCACAGGGAGAGAAGGGCAAGGGCAGGACCAGTAGGGGTTGCAGGTAGGTCAGTGACTCCTCAGCTCTACCCACACTCTGCCTATTCTCTCTCACAGCTGGGCACACCTTGGAGCTGATCGAGCCCCTGATCAAGTTCCAGGTGGGGCTGAAGAAGCTGAATTTGCATGAGGAAGAGCATGTCTTGCTCATGGCCATCTGCATTGTCTCCCCAGGTATGGGGTCCCCCAGGGAGTGGCTGGGAGGCCTACCTAGAAGTTGGGACTGTAAGTTACAAAGACCTTCTGAGAGCCATCAGGGCAGCCCGAGAGAGAAGGGGGAAAAGACTTAAATAAGGAAACGCTTGCTTTGCAGGGTTCACATGGCCCATATGGGTTGTGGATGTGGAAGGGTCCCTTGCCACCTGTGCCTGTGTCTCACAGGGACCATCGGTGATTCGTAGGATTCCGAGGAACCAGACAAACAGGCCTGGGTGTTCCCAGTACTCACACTTTGTTCTTGTGTGAACTAGGCTGAACTTTCCTGTCATCTGAGTGAGGTTCCAGGGTGCAAAAAAAAAAAAACCCAACCCTGAAGAATGAGAGATGGTTCTGCTTGAAGCTACTGTGGTCTTGAGATGTTACACACTTCTGGTGAAACCCAACCGATATAGGCCTGTCTCAGCCAGGACAACTCATACACTCAGTAATGTTTTACTGGAGCACCTACTAGGACCAGGCATTGGGCAGGGCATAGGAATTTAGCAGCAAACAGGACACAGATTCCTCTCCCATGAAGCTTGGAGGGGATAGTGAACAAAGCTGTTCATGGACTAGTTTGTACGACCATGAGTGTTTGTACTACCGTAAGAGTGTTGACAATAGAGATGAGTGTGATACTACTGGAGCAAGCTTGACAGCTCTGAGCACAGAGCCGGAGGGTGAAGAACAGCCTTTGTCAGGAAGGGCTTTGAATCTGTTCCCTGATGATCAGTCAGGGAGAGAGAGAGAGAAGAGCTGGTCTACAGACCAGCACAGCGGACATATCAGCCAGAGCGTGAAGGGCCAAGCTTAGAGACAGGTGAAAGGTGAGAAGGACTTAGTCCTAAAGGCAGCGGGAAGATGTGGACAGCCGGGGAGCTGCTGAGCCGGGGTGTCTGTGTGGGTGGTGGGTGGCGAGGAACCCAGCCGAGACCCCCGTGCTTTCCTTTGTCCCCTGTGCCACAGACCGACCTGGGGTGCAGGATCCCAAGCTGGTTGAGGCCATCCAGGACCGCCTGTCCAACACACTGCAGACCTACATCCGCTGCCGCCACCCGCCCCCAGGCAGCCATCAGCTGTATGCCAAGATGATCCAGAAGCTGGCTGACCTGCGGAGCCTCAATGAAGAACACTCCAAACAGTATCGCTCCCTCTCCTTCCAGCCTGAGAGTAGCATGAAGCTCACACCCCTCGTGCTAGAGGTGTTTGGCAATGAGATCTCCTGAACAGGAAGGCCGCGGTGGCGCCTGGGCAGGGCACGCCTCCAAAGCCCTGTGCCCGGGCCTTGGGCTGCTTATAGCCCCCTAGTGCCTCCGGCCCCCTTCTGAAATCCAGCCCCTCCTCTGCCACCCACCCTCTCTGCCTGGCCCATCCTTTTTCTTGTCCAGGCTAACACCACGTCTCCTTCCTGCAGGCCACATGCTGCCTCCTGCCCCTTGAGACCTCAGCTATGAGAGGCTGCTATTCATTAGGAAAAAAAAAAAATTCAAGTGAGGACAGAGAGCAGAGGCTGGAGGCCCAGGGGTGCCCCACTTCTCCCTAAGGGACTGCTGCTGATGCAGAGAGGAAGCAGGCAGGATAGATGTACTCACTCCTCAGGGACAGGTACCTGTACCTCTCTCTACCCCAGACCCATCTACCCAGAGCCTGGTGGGAAACTCCCTACCCTTACCCACGAAGGGTACACAGTCCCCCTTAGTACCCCCTGCACCCCATCTCATCTTGCCACCAGTCTATGCCATTCTGTCCCAGGACAGGGGACCACTGTAGGGCCTCTTCCCTCTCCCTCCCAACTCATGGGCTGCCTAGGTCACACCACTGCACCAATGAAGGGGTGCTCACCAAGCTCTGCAGTTCCTACCTTCAAGGCTTTGTCATGGTGGTCCTCAGGGGCAGTATTTCTGAGACAGTAGGCTTCCTCACCACCCCAGAGCCACTGACCCCAAAACCACCTGCAAAGAGGTCCCAGTGGATAGAATAGAGGGTCCAGGTAATGAAGAAGAGACAAAGCCAGTCCCCTAAAAAGGCAATGAATGAAACCCCCAATCTGTCCCTGTCATCAAGGCCAGACAGGCTTCCTCAGCCTGGAGCTGTAGAGTAGGTTGAGGGAGACCTCTCCCTTCACCGTGGACGGGGCAGAACCAAGTTGTCCTCAAGTTTCAGAAAAGTCCCAACCCAGTCGTCATTCCTCACCCTGCCAGTGCCTTACCCAGGAAAGCAGATCCTCCAACTTCGGCCTCCTAAGGGCCTCACCCCCTCTGATTGCCAAGGATGGCCAGGAAGAAGCTCAGCAGCTCTGGCGCCCCCATGTCGGAGCAATAGTGCGTCTCCCTCATTTACCCGTGGAGACCATCTCTTCTCCACCTGACAGGGTGGGATCAAGGAGGTGGGCCTTCAAGCCAGCTGTCTAGAGGTAAAACCCGACCTGACCATTCCACAGCTCAGGGCGTAGGAGGGGTGGTCCGAACGTGTGGAGCAGCGTGACGTGGGGCAGGTCCTCCCCTGATTCTCATGAGTCAGAGCAGGTCTATGAGGCAGGAAGTTGAGGGCACAGCCTCAGCTTCCATTGCCTTCTCTGCAGCAGCCCTGGAGGTGGGAACCCTGGCCGCTCACCCCAGGCACCCTCCTTGCTGAGTATGGGTTTGTTGGTATGCGGGACCCTGACAG
Organism: Rhizomys pruinosus; assembly: GCA_009823505.1. NCBI lineage: Eukaryota > Metazoa > Chordata > Mammalia > Rodentia > Spalacidae > Rhizomys > Rhizomys pruinosus. The sequence goes on from VZQC01015009.1 coordinate 2,051,369, forward strand.
AGGAGGTCCTTCCAGGAGGATTCATAAATGGTCTTTGAGATGACTGCTACATGAGATGCACCCAGAGTGGGATGATCCACAGAAATGTGACCCCACAAGCCCTCAGAAGATGTGTCCTTTCATCTACATCTTACGTCCTCTGAAAACCCTGGAAGGAAGCAGACTTAACATTGCATGAGCCCTGATGTTTCCCAGAATTCTTCAGGTGGAAAAATCATCTAAGCCACACCCTGCATACAGAAGGCTTCATCTTAAACGTATTGGCTAGGCACGGTTTTCAGATATCAGCTGTACCATGTTCTAACACTGAGGGTGGCAGGCGCCGCCGATTCAGAGCTGTTTATGGGAGAAAAACATCATGAAAATACTATACGTGATGATTATTGTTGTCACTGTTAGTGTATCAAGACTAGAGGGTAAGACCTTTTGGATTTTTAGCTAAATGCATTGATCCAGCTTGCTCTTCAATGGGAGGAAAACTCTGGAAATTGCTAAACTAGTTCAACACTCCTGTTAAAAGAAACTGACATTTATTGGGGGGGCATGGCTTATCTAAGCTCTTAGAATTAGTTAGACTTCTTGCCAGGCCTGGAGAGATCTCAGAGCCCATTTCTCACTTCCCAGGATAGTTGACCCAGGATGTGGGAAGCCCTGCATTTTAGAGCAAACCGACATAGGTGGCTTTTGCTCTTCCCTGGGTTATATAACCCACCCACCCATCCTAAGGATGAAGGTGGGTTCTCAGCCCCCACCATGAGGCTCTCCACCTCAGCCCCTGTGATGCTGTTGCCTTGTCAGTAATGTGCGTTGCTTTGTAATGCCTCTACTTCCCAGCCCCGCCCTCTCCAGAGAACACCACTGGCCCCCAGAGAATACCAGTTACTTAGCCCAGGGGCCCACAACCACTGAGGCAGCACCCAAAGGGAAGTCTAGGAACCAGGAAGGAAACAGGGACAAAGTAGGTCTTAAGAGTTGAACTGAGAAAAGTCCTAGTTTTCATGTACTGAACATTGATAGATCCAACACTTCTCAACCGTAGTTTTGGATATGAAGTAAAGTGAGCACCCAGATGGAAAGCCAGAAGCTTTCTGGAGTAGGAGACGCTTCCCACTGGCTCACTGGATGCAAGTCGGGAAGCCAGGCCAACAGAGGTGGGGATAGAGGACAAGTGTGAAAGCAAGATATCACACAGCAGCAGAAGACTTTAAAGAGCCTCCTGAGAGAGTCCCAAAGAGAAAAAAACAATGTTTGCCAGGAGCTTGTCAAATAAACCAATGAAAAAAGCTTTGCTTATGGTAATAAAAAATGGCTCCTACTTACATAGCACTTACTTTGTGGCAAGTATTGCTGTAAATAAATGCTTTGTGAAAACCGACTTGTTTGAGCCTTATAAGGACCCTACAAAAAATGGGTTGTTATCACACCCATGGCGGAGGGGATTACTTGCCCAAAGTTACACTGGTGCCGCTAGCTCTAGAAGCCTTTAAGAACTGCAGTATTGGGGCTGGAGAGATGATTCAGCAGTTAAGAGCGCCAACTGCTCTTGCAGAGGACCCGGGTTTGATTCCCAGCACTCACATGGCAGCTAAGAACTATCTTTAACTCCAATTCCAGGGGAATCCGACACCCTCTTCTGACCTCTACAGCATTGCACGACATGGGTGCACAAACCTACATGCAGACAGTACACTCATACACATAAAAATGATAAAAAATAAAAAACTGCAGGGGCTGGAGAGATGGCTTAGCGTTAAGAGCGCCGACTGCTCTTGCAGAGGACCCGGGTTCGATCCCAAGCACCCACATGGCGGCTGAGAACTGGGGAATCCGACACCCTCTTCTGACCTCCGCGGCATTGCACGACACGGGTGCACAAACCTACATGCAGACAGTACACTCATACACATAAATAAATAAATAAATAAAACTGCAGTATTATACTGCCTCTTAATGAGCTGAGGGGTCTGATGGATGATGGACAGGCTTGGTACTAGGATATAAGGGGTTTCCATTCATAAAGTAGACTCAGAGATAGAGAAATTGGAGGCACTCTATCAGAGTGTTCTATTCTGTTGAAGAGTTTGGCCTAATGTTTTGGACCCAACACTTACCAGAGAACATCAAGAATGAAAACCAGGTAACTATTGGCAGAAAAGGTTCCCAGCATTAGAGATGGCCACTGTGCCAATGACTAGGAGGGTTGAAGAACACTCTGGTGTGTGCATAAGACTCCCGAGGGAACCAGAGAGGTAAGGTTCCTTGGAGCCCACTCTGCAGGGAAGGGTGGGGGCCTCAAGATGGTCATAGCAGAGAAGAATCCAGCCAAGGATGCAGTGCTGGGCATTGCAAATGGTATCATCACCCCCAACCTATGTTACTTGTTTTTAGAAGTTTGTGCAGGAACTTGGGAGTAGGATTTACTTTAATTCGCAGAAACACCTGAAAAGATTTCAAGCCACAGCCTAAGATGTGTCACAATGGAATGAGATGGGTGTAGAGGAATTGAAGACAGGATTTGAGGGCTGCCTCTTCATGAAAAATGAGAAAAGAAGCCCATAGCTGCCTAAACCCAGCCTGTCTCTGACTACAGAAATGTGGAGCTGAGAAGCTGCTCAGCAAATCCAACTTACTGTTCTCACAGATGACCTGGGACAATATACATCTCTAAGCTGTGTGCTGTGCCCAGCTTGCCCAGGTAAGCTGAGAGGAGCGTACCCCAGGAACATATTAAAATCCAATTAAAGTGATTGCTAGTGTTTACATTCCAAGCTTTAGTTCTACACTGCACTGGTGAACTGCATGAACTGAAAGCAATTAAAATTAAACAAAAGTAAAGCATTCAGCTCTCCAGCGCTCAGCAGCCTCAGGACCACTGCAAAAGTCAAGGCAGATACAGAACATTTTTTGTTAGCACAGAAGGCCCCATTAGGCAGGCCTGGTTTACTCCACACAGTCTTTCCTAGTGGTTTTTTTGGGTCTTTTTGAGACATGGTCTCCCTGTACCCCCAGCTGGCCAGGAACTCACTACATACACCAGGCTGGCCTTGAACTCCCAGAAATCCGCCTGCCTCTGCTTCCTAAGCACTGAGATTGAAGGCATGTGCCACCACACCCAGCATGCTTCTTTTCTAAAACAGGATCTTACCATGTAGCACAGGCTGGTCCACAACTCACCATGTAATACAGGCTGCTTTCAAACTCACAAATGCACCTGTTAGCTGGCAGCCAGTGTGGTTGGAAAAGGCTCACTGCTCCAGACAACTGCCCTGAGACCCTGTATTCATACATAACGTATGTTGTATACTGGATGGTGTGGTGAGTGGAGTCCCAGGGAAGCAGACCCCTAAATATAGTTCTGGAAGTCACAGGGCTTATTGGAGGAGGTTGTCAGGCTTAGCTTTGGAAGGAGGTAGGACAAGACAGAGGGAGAAGCAGATAGAAGACAATCTCTGCAAGTCTTAATACCTCTCAAGGAGAGCTTGCAGCCAGATGCACCTTTGTGTCACCTCAAGTTGAGGAAGATGGAATTCTACATTAGATAGTCATTGGATACTGGCTGTCTGAAGAAGAGTGAGACCTTGACATGACTTTGAGCTAGGCCAAGAGCTTACAGTTAAGACTAGAGTATGGGGGCTGGAGAGATGGCCTAGCGGTTAAGAGCACTGACTGCTCTTGGAGAGGACCCGGGTTCGATCCTCAGCACCCACATGGCGACTAAGAACCGTCTGTAACTCCAATTCCAGGAGAACTCCAGTTCCAGGGGAATCCGAGACCCTCTTCTGACCTCCGCGGCATTGCACGACATGGGTGCACAAACCTGCATGCAGACAGTACACTCATACAAATAAATAAATAAATAAAAAGACTAGAGTATGTTTCTTCACGTTTTATCTAACCCAGGCAGGATCTTTCTCAGGGGCCTTCTCTGGCTTGGGGAGAATCTAGAAGCATTCCAGTGCTTCCTAGTGGGCAGCAATAGTTTCAGGAGTTACGTCCCCTCCTGAGAGGTAAGTCAACCCTGTCAAATCCTAGCTGGTATCTTTTTCAGAGACCATCTTGAGTTTCACCACTAGGGGGTGTTACTGCCCTACAGCAAGGCCCTAAGGTTCTGCTAGGGAAGGTACCTGAAGGCGTTCCTCTTCAGATCCGCTCTCATTTTTCTTCAGCCACCTCTGGAGTCGCAGCAGGAGTGTGTGACACTCCCACCTCAGCCAGGGGCCTCCCGAGGTCAAGATCGCTAAACTCCATCTCCACTGGGAGTGAGAAAGGCTTCAGCTTACCCCTTAGGTCCAGCTGCACTGTGTATTCTTGCCAATGTTTCTACTCACAAATAGCACAGAGCTCAGGGCTGGGCATAGTACAACGAATAAGATGGTCTCTTTCCTTCAAGAAAGACAGTCCCTCAGGAGAAGACAGACCTACAAATAGACCACTACTAAACAGTGCCAACGAAGCCACAGAGTAGCAGGCAGAAACCACTGGAGCTGACACCTCACCTTGGCCAAGTTCCATGATGTTTTTGAGCCTTGGTTTCTTTATAAAATGGCAGCAGTAACAGTAGCTACCTTGAAGGGTTGTTCTTGTACTACAACCGCCATAGAACATTTATCACAGCACCTGGCCGACAGCCATCAATCATAAAGGCTAGCCAGCATCTTTACTGGACTACAGAGTGGAGGGGTGATCAAATAAATTTTCACCAAGGTGATGGCATTGCTCCCATGCCCCGACCACTGAGAGTTCATGGGTAGCTGGACTGTCTCCAGACCTCTGCCTCTTCCCAGGGGCCCCTGACCCTCTGATTATCAGCAGCTAGGGAAGGTGTCATTGGGCCATCTGGCCACCAGAGGCCACGTGTACCACTTAATGAGCCAAATTAGACTCAACTGAACTAGACCTACCTGGGGAAGGGGAGGGAGGAGGTCAGGAAGAAAGGAGACTAAACTGAAATATACAGGATTATGGTTACTGCTGTCCCCAACTTCATTCAATGATTTTTTTTTCTTTTCCAACTTCACTTCCCCCTTCAAAAAAAAAGAAAAGAAAAAAAAAACTCTGGACCTCGTGACATATGTTTTACTGATCCGTAATTAAATCAGTCTTCTCTTCTGAGGAGTGGCTCATGTTTAGAGAGAAGAAAATCTATACGAGGTGCAAGAATTGGATTTTATCTGCCGCCACCCTGTTTCCTCGTCCTTTCACATTCCTGTATCCCAGCATTTAGCAGAACGCTGCTCCCTTAGTGTAAATCCCTCCATGACCTCTCCAGTGTTCTGTGTCCCTGGGCCAGATGTTGAAACTCAAGCCTTTCCTGTGTCCAACTAGTCCCAGTTCTCTAGATGAACATCTCAAAGCCTGGCTAGACCAGCAGTTCTCAAATGTTCAGTCAGAGGACCCCTTTGCTTCTTAAAAATAAGGACCAAAAGAAACCTTTTATACATGTAAATTATATCTAGCTGCTAGGTGTGGTGACATACACCTATAATCACAGCACTTAAAAGCTGGAAGCGGAAGGATCAAGAGTTCTTAGGCCAGAGGCTGGGAAGATGGCTCAGCAGTTAGGGGCGCTGGCTGCTCCTGCAGAGTACCTGGGTTCTATTCCCAGCATCCACATGGCACCTAACAATTGTGGTAACTACACTTCCAGGTGCTCTGGCGCCCTCTTCTGGCCTCCACAGACATTGCCCACGTGCGGGTGCACTTATATAATGCAGGCAAACCATTCATGCACATAAAATAAAAATAAGTAAAATTTTAAAAATAAGAGTTCTAGGCCAGCCTTAGCTAGAGAGTTTGAGGGCAATACTGAGCTACATGACACATTGTCTCAAAAAAAGCAAAACAAATAACTAACAAAGAAAGGCTATCTAGCAATATTTACCATGTTAGAAATCAAAACTGAGAAACTTAAAGCACATATTAAATTTCCAAAAACTGTAACAAAATTATTAATTGTTATTTTAAAACAATGATTCTTCAGAACAGTAGCAATTTAATAACAATGGGGTGCTGTTTTCCAGACCTCTTTAACATCTGGATTAATAGGGGGCAGCTGGGTTCTCCATCAGCTTCTGCAGTCAATGTGTTGAGACAGCACATGGCATCCTGGAGCCTCTGGTGGAAAGACAATGTTCATTTGGAAAAAGAAAAATGGGAGTAAAAAATGCAAATAGTGTCGGGCGTGGTGGTGTATGCCAGAGGCAGGCAGATCTTTGTGAGTTCAAGGCCAGCCTGGTCTACAAAGCAAGGTCCAGGACAGCCGAAGCTACAGGGAGACCCTGTCTCAAAAAGACCAAAAAAAAAAAAAAATAGCAAATAGCTTCTGGGTATCATTAGGAAAAGAGTTGAACACAGATTTGCTTTTGCAATGTCTCAAAGACCCACAGGGTCTCTAGCCTACATTTCAAGGTCCATGCCATATAGCTTTCTACCCATCGTCCCAAATGTTCTCCTTCTTCTTTATCCTTAGGTTTTTCTCAATAAGACAAGCTCCTCAAGCTGGGCGTGGTGGCACATGCCTTTAATTCCAGCACTTTGGGAGGCAAAGACAGGTGGATCTCTGTGAGCTCAAGGCCAGCCTGGTCTAAATAAATAAAAAAGCTGGGGCTATAGGGAGAGCCTGTCTCAAACAGACAGAAAAAGAAAAAGAAAAAGACAAGCTCCTCTTGCTCCTTAAATTTCCAACTCAGTCTTCATAGCATTCACAAATTTTCCTCTGATCTTGAACCTCCTATACTTCACATAGCCCCCCACCCCGCAACACACACACACACCACACACACACACACACACACACACACACACACCACATCCTGGTGCTTCACTTGCTCCATTTGAGTAGAATTGCACATTCACCCTGCTGTAGAAAGAAGTATGTTGTGTGTGTGTGTTAAGTTTCTGTTTACCAGACTGGAACAAAGTAGAGATTCCATAGATACAGCTGAACACAGATGGAGAAATAAACGTGACACGATCTGCTGCCCACCTCTGTCTGCATTGGAAAAAATCTGGTCTTCCCAGTAAATGTTAACTTAAAAAAGTTCTGCTGGAAGAGGCAGGATGACACTTAACTGTAATCCCCACACTCAGGAGGCAGAGGCAGGTAGATTCCAAGCTAGCCTGGGCTACATATTGAGATGCTTTGTCAAAATAAAAAAAATTTTTGCTGGGGTCCCTGCAAGAAAATAAATGGAAAACACTTATGCACATGTAAACCTTTTCCTTGAGCTTTAGAAGCTGAGCAGCTAAGTCCACAGCTTCAGAACTGAATGCTAACCCCTTTCCCCCAAAGCGTCTGCCACATCTCCTTTGTCTCCATGGCCCCAATTTGGATTTTGGAGCAAAATGCAAAACTTAGCATTTAGATATTCATAGTCATCTGACTTGATTTATCTCATCTTAGGCTGCTCAAATCTTTGGACTCCAAATTTGTCATCCAGCATTCTTGACAACTCTCCCTGCCTTGCATCTTCCAAAACTTAGTTCCTCAAAACATGCATAGCACTGAAGGAAATGGAGGCAATCTCCTGCAGGTTAGCCTCTGTGTTTACTTGGGAAGGCTTTGGTCCAGTGTTGAAGATGTCACTGGTTGGAAAGTGCAGGGTCTGGGTAAGGAGAAGTGGAGTCTCCGGTGAGGAGAATGATTGGAAAGATCTGACCATCTCCAGCAACGTGGAAGAGCTTTTCAGTGCCCTCAGGACCCAATGGTTGCACCTTAAGTCTGTACAGATCCCTGTAGAATTGGACCAGATCTGAGCTCCAAATCAGGAATCCAGGGTTATCTCATCCAGGAAACTCAGGGAGGCAAAGAAAGGATCAAGTATTAAATTCCAAGCTGCAAATCCCTTCTGAGCTGGACCCCGGGAAGGAAGGCACAGCCTTCTAGATCCTGGGTGCTGAACAAAGAAAGATGGAGAGACATTCCAGGCAGTCCTAGGGCAATGACAGACAGAGCTCTCATTTGGTGGCACCCAGACCCTGGTGGGAAATGGCGTTATAATGCACAGCCAACTTGACAGACTTTCTCTTACTTAGGAGCATAAAAGGGCTCCCCTCTGCCCTTTCACCTGTACTCATCCTCCCGGGTGTCTGTAAAGGCCTACATATACCACCCTGATCCAGCCCGTCTAGTAAAACTTCTGAAGGAGCCAGCTTGGTGGTGCAGGCCTTTAATCCCAGCACTCCAGAGGAAGAAACAGGCGGATCTCTGTGAGTTCAAGGCCAGCCTGGACTACAGAGTGAATTCCAGGCCAGCCAGGGCTACAGAGAGACCCTGTCTCAAAAACACACAACAACAACAACAACAACAACAACAACTCCTGCAGCTATCTGTGAACATCTGTAGCAAGCAGGAAGTTGCAAAGGCAGGTGCTCCACCTGGTTCAGGACCTGGCCCCCATTGTTCCAGCTTCTTCTAGTCTGGCCAGATAGATGGAGCAGTCCCCTGGAAGAACTCAGGAAAGGCCTATCCCAGCAAGAGCGTTGAGCTGCAGGCAAGAGGGCCAAGGATGAGAAACTGAGTCCTTTCTGTTCCCCCCCTTCCCCCACCCCAGTCCCCCTGATTTAAATGCCTTATCCTCCTCTACCCAGGAGCCCCAAGGGAACAAGGGAATGGATTCTGAAGCCGCCCTGGGTGATAAAAAAGGGGATGGGGGAGACATGATAAAAAGAGATGGAGAGAAGCCAGCTCTACTTCCTGTCTGATAGGACCCCACCCCAGGGACTCCCTGCTTTCTGCCGTGTTTACAGGAAGGACTTGGGGTACTGGAGGAGATGATGGAGAGAGCAGCAGGCAGATATCAGTGGCTCCTGCCATCCCTGGCCCTGGAACATGACTATTCCTTGTCCATTTGGTCGTTTGTTCATTCACTCTGTAAATAAGTGGTTAGCACTCACTGCAGCTTTTCCTGAAGCAGGCTGGGCATGGTGCTAAGCCCGAGGGCTGCCTGGGCAGATGAGCTATAGCCCTCTCACCCACTTTTCAACCTGCTTCTTCGACCTTGAGCAGAAAAGCCAGTTACTGAATACAGGCATGGGCTCTAAGAGTTTGTCACCCTGGGCCAGCGAGATATTTCAGTGGCTAAAGGCCCTGGCCACCAAGCTTGATGACCTGAGTTTGTTCCCCAGGACCCACATAGTGGAAGGAGAAAACCAATTCCTACAAGTTGTATTCTGATCTTCACACCTCTCCACACGCATAAATTGATTCATATTTCTTTGTTCTTTTTAGTCTTTTTGAGACAGGGTCTCCCTGCAGCCCCAGCTGTCCTGGAACTCACTCTGTAGACCAGGCTGGCCTTGAACTCACAAAGATCCGCCTGCCTCTGCCTCCCGAGTGCTAGGATTAAAGGTGTGCGCCACCACGCCCTGCTAATTAATATTAATTTAAGAGTTGGGCATCCTAGTAGTGTCCAGGTAACCCTGGGGAAAATGACTTGAGCCATCAGAGCCTGTTGCTGTATCCATGAACAGCACCTTAGTCTTTGTAAAAGTAACACGAGGAAGGATTGTGGTATGGGGCCTATAGGGCCTTGTCTGGGGCAGCAGTTAGAGCAGCAGAAACAGTGTCCGGTGGCAGAATGGGAGCCTGGCCTCATCTAGACTTAGAGCACCTTCCCTGCATCTCTTCTCTATAGCGCGCCCTGATTCTCTCTGAAGAAAGGCACTGTGAGGACTAAATAAGGAACGTTGAGAATAGTGCTTAGCCTGTTAATAAATACTTGGGAAATGTTGCCTTTTATTGTTATACTTTCATATCCTCTGGGGATGCCCACCTCTGCCCAGATATGCTCTTGCCTCCAGCCAGCTCCCATAAGTCCCCTGAACAGAATCAAGCTAGGCTTGGAGGAGGTGGAAGCTGGAACTCACAGGTGAATTTCTAAAGCCCTCTTATGAAGAGCGAGGCAGATGCCCAGCCAGGCCTGGAGTTCTCCAGGCACCTGGGCTGTGCAGGGGCAGCGTCTGCGAAGGCAGGAGGATCTGTGGTGGAGAACTAGCTGAGGGATGTCTGGCCTTGACAGACTGTTATCTCAGCACCATTATCTCCTCCTGCAAAGCCCTCTCCACCCATAACCCCCAACCAAGATGACAGACCCGCAACTGTCTCCAACTGCTCTGATTCAGGATAAGGCTAGACCCTGTCCCCACTGCCACATACCCCATGGCCGCCCCTCCCTTCCCCACAGTTATTCAGAAGAAGCTGCCAGCTTCCCTGGGAGTAGGGAAGATAGGGATGGGGACGTCCCAGCTCGGCATGTCAGGAGCTGTCCAGGAGCTGTCCCCTCTCTTACTTCAGGCGTCCCATCTCTGCGTCCCTGCCGTCTCTTCTGCAATGTCTTCTTTCTCAGGCTGCTCTTCCCCCTCCCCGGAGCCCTGAAGCTGCACACCTGGCTCCCACATCAGATAACTCAACCACAGTAGCTCCCCTCACCCGGCCTGCTCCCACCCTCTCCTCACCCCTCAGCCTCTTCCTCTCCTGGCTCCCCCACCTTCTAGCTTCTGATGTACTTAGATTGCCCTGCAGAGGGTTGTGGGGATCCAAACCCTTACTGGGGGAGTTCGGGACAAGAGACAGCCCTTCTCACCCCAGCATGTGCACGAAGCACACAGAGGGTGGAAGCTGTACTTTCTGTGCCAGTTGGAAACAGTGCTGGGGACAGGACCCCACACTAGGCCTTAAGGTGGGGAGAAAATCCGGCCAGATGAAGTGAGGGGGTGGAGGCTCCCAGAAGAGCACAGGCTTTGGGGCTGGGGTCCCACAGCTTCTAGGTAAAGAGATGCCTTTTTGCTCTTCCAGGGCTTCCGGCCTTCATGAGGTCATGTCCAGCAGGACTACCTGGGGCCAGGATCCGAGCGAGGGAAGTAGGTAAATGTAACCAGTCCTGGGCCCTTTGCCTCAACCCCCATGGGAGGCCATGTCTGGAGGAAGAGAGGAGGCAACAAGGCACAGTGACAGCTGCAAGGCACCGTGGGAAGGGGAGCCTCCCGTCCTAGGAAGACAGGACAGGGACTAGTGGGTGCCTGGGAGCTGAGGTTGGAGGTTTTAATGCTGCTTGACAACAAATGAATCATAGGCAAATGAAGTGGAAATGATGGCGAAAATAAAGATGTGTTGTTTCAAGGCCCTAGTGTGTCTGTCATAAGAAGGTGGGTGAGCAGGGAGGGGCCCAAGCCTTCCCAGGCCGGATGGTATCTGTAGGTGGGGGCCCAGGTAGAGTTCCTGTGGGGGGCTGTGAGGTGATGGCTCACTCACGTCCCCTATCACCTCCGGGGTGATATGAAACAGCAGGTGGCTGACCACAGCCTGACAGCCCTTCCCCCAGAGGAGTGTAGCCCTCACACCCCCTCAGCTCCTTGGTGAATCCCCCGACCCTCCCCGAACGTTGCTATGGCCACTCCTACAGACACAGTACACACCGGCTCTGGAAATGCCTCCTCCCTCGTCTCTCCAGGCTCAGGCCATACATAGCCTTGGTCCTCAGCAGGAGCCCAGGAGACAATGAGGTTCCAGGAGCCACCTCTGGAAAGAACAGCCCGGGACCAGGCGAGGAGTCTGGGTGAGTGTCAGGCCATCGCTCTCTAGCTGTGGGCTTTCTGCCATCAGGAGAGTAGAACAGTTAATGCCCATAGTGTGAGCCCATATGGACTGAGGAAATAAGATTTTGCTGGATAGATAAAGTCCTGACCTCTTCTAGCCAAATCTAAGCTTGGCGAGCCTTCAGTATGCTTCCACAGCTCGTTAACAGTCATTAATGATAAGAAAAGACATGCGTACTCATACCGATGGCATCATTAACTATTATGCATGTTTCCCCTCTTTTTTTTTTTTTTTTCTTTCTCAGACAGCGTCTCTTCCATGTAGATCAATCTGGCCTTGAACTTGGGACTGTCCTGCCTCAACCTTTTGAGTGTTGGGATTACAGGTGTGTGCCAACTATGCCTACCTCTGAATATTTCCTCATCTCTTCTTTCTGTTTATATGTTTTTAGACAGTTTCCATCACAGGGCGCACAGAACTCTATATTCTCCCATGATGTTATGTCACATTCATAAACATCTTTTAAACAGCTTCGTAATTTTCTATTAAGTGGAAATACCATACTTTATTTCATCATTTTCCAATTGTAGGTATTCAAATGATTTCTAATTTTCCATTTTACAGATGGTGTGGTGGTGAACATCGTTGTGCACATATTCTACCCCCACCCCTAATTTTTGACTACAGAAACTTGGTTTAGGATACCCTGGGTAGGGTTACTGGGGAAAAGATAAAAACATTTTGTAGTTCTCACTATATATCGCCAAGCCAACTTCAAAAGCAGCTTGCCACTGCGTTCGCTGCCCTTTGAAATGGCACCTGCCTTCTCTGTGTTTAATTAGCATTACTTTGACTACCTTCAAGTTGAACATCCCCTAACTTTATTTGCTGGCTGTTTCCTCTTTCCCTGAAGAGTTTTTTTCAGTGCTTTGAACTTCAGTCTACTAATGCTTTAGGGCTCCCTATCTGCACTCCCTGGGAGAAAGGTCTAGAAAACACTGTCGCTTGAATGATTGCACGCTGCTCCTGGATGTTCTCTTCCTCTCTGGATTCTGCTTCATTTAAACCCCTGCCTGACTCTTCTCAGCCTCTTCCACTTTCCACTTTTCAGCCCATCTGAAATCACTGCTCCTGGGTCATCCCTACACTTTCATTTATTCTTCGCTTCTCTTCTGAGCTCCACATAGCAACCATCCCCACTATATCTTCTGACGGCTTTCTCAGCACCTTAAACTTTATCTGTCCATAGCTTGATTCTGCTGCCTCTTCCCCTGGTACTCCCTAACTCTACCCGAATGGCTTTGGGCTTGGGATTGTTTAGAGAAAGCAAAGAATAAGTAGAGGCTGACAGTCTTGAAAAAGAAGTAGGACCCTATCAGTCTTCAGGCCCCCTGAGGAAGAGGCCTGGAAAGGAGGTGAGAAGGGCAGCACCTGCGTGACTCAGTTTCCCCCCTTGTTTATGTATTAAATTTCATTCATGATCTAGAGATAGATGCTTGAAAGACAAATAAGCAACCACCCTCCCAAATTAAATCCACCCTTGGCAGTGACCTTGATGGCTTCCTCCTGAGCTCTAGGAACCTTTTTAATGTAATAAAAGGGATGGAAAGGGGCTTATCTAGAAGTCAAAAACTTATGCTGTCTCTATGGCTGTCACAAGCCACAGTACAGCTGTTGAGCTCTTGAAATGGGGCTAGTCAAAACCGAAATGCGCTGTAAGTATAACATACACCCTGGATTTCAAGGATTTAGTATGAAAAAATAAACAATAGAAATAATTTACTCTAAGCTGGGCGTTGTGGCTCATGCTTTTAATCCTAGCACTCGGGAGGCAGAGGCAGGCGGATCTTTATGAGTTCAAGGCCAGCCTGGTCTACAGAGTGAGTTAGTTCCAGGACAGCTGGGGCTACAGGGAGACCCTATCTCAAAAAGAAAAAAAAAAAAAAAAAAAATTTACTTTTTATTATATACTAAATATTTTCAATACACTTAAATAAATATACCATTAATTGTATTTATTTTTTATTTCTTTGGTATGAAAACAAGAAAATTCAAAGCTGCACATGCAACTCTAATATAGAATAGTGCTTCTGCTAGACAGTTCTGCCCTACATTGCCCAGGACGGGAAACACGGTCTATAGGCTCAGGAGGCAGTGATAACCCAGTGGATGCAAGTACCAAGTTCTCTCCAAAAATGTGGGCTGGTTAAAACACCAACTAGATGTCTGCAGACTCTCAGTGTCCAATCTACCCCAAATGAAACAGGGTAGTACATTTTCCAGATATTCCTTCAAGCCTGACTTCTGAGCTGGAGCTTAGCTCTGTGAGCTTGTCCTGTGAATAGATGTTCTCAGGACCTTCCTGAGCTTGGATCTTCTCACCCTAACAGCTCACAGCCCAATTCTCCACCCTTCCCCTTGGGCCAGGCTCTGGTCGCCTCTGGCTTCCTCTCCAGCAGGCTGCAGGCGTCCTTCCTCCTGTCTAGAGTCTTCTTTCTCTCCACTTGGGCTTAGGATCAGCTTACCTATGGGATGAGAGATGGAGGTGGGCTCACCTTGATCCTGGGCCTCTAAGTGCACTGCCTACATCCTGGACGCATTTTGTGCTGTGTGTCTAAGACCTAACTTTCCCATTGTCCATTGATAGGGCGCAGAAATGGAAGAGGAGGCAGAGGAAGGGCCCAGATACACACACGCCACCATGCCCTTCTCGGCCTTCTCCCTTTCCTGCACCCCAGCTGAGGCACAGGAGGGTAGGAGCTGGGCCCATCTGCCTGCGTGGGCCTGCCCCTCCCTTCTGCCTGGCTGACTCCACCTCTCCCAGGTCCTGGCTGGGATCCTAAGGCTCCAGGCAAGTGGGGGGAAGGGGAGCCACTCCTACTTTCCCAGCAGCTGCCACTGCCTCTTCCTGTTTTGCTAAAACTCTGGCTATGGACCCAAGGGGGGTGGAGGGAGGCACTGCTTGTAGCTTCTGCCCCCCAAAGGTCAGCCTGGTCCCCTTGGTCCTCTTAGCTGGTTATTTATAGCCCCCCAGGCCCTGCTGAGGAGCTGGCCCGCTCCTCCCTCAAATGTCAGCAGCTGTGGCCATTGCCCCAGGGATGGAGCCAGATGCGCAGATCACTCCAGATGTGCAGTGCCAGGATTTGGGAGAGGAGGCCAGGCCCTCGCTGTAGTTCATATGGCATCTTCTGAGTCTTGTCCAGGCTTCCCTCAAGGCCAAGACAATTCCTGAGTAGAGAGAGTCAGGAAAGGCTGTACCCATTTCCCCATTTCCCCATTTCCCTGGCCTCGCTACGAGGTACACTATGCATTCCAGAAGGATGCTAAGACTACAGATTCAACTGGTTTTACTTGTGTAAACTAGGTCAGTAATCATCTGAGACTGAATCTGTAGGAAACACAGGCTTAGGGAGGCAGAAGAGACGAGGCTCTGCCTCTCTTCTATTCCTGATGTTGGCATCCGCACTCTGACCCTAGCGTGCGTCAGGCACTGTGCTCAGCACTGCATGTCCTGATCTCAGCAGCGTCCCAGCAGCCCTAATATGGCAGCACAGCTGGCCCTGGCCTGCAGAGAGGGAGCCAAGCCTCCTCCAGGTTAAACAATATGTCCAGCACCACACAGCATGAAAGAGACCAGCTCTGGTCTAGGATTCCACATCTCTGCTCCGAGCCACAGACAGCACCTCTACTCTTCTATGTGTCTTCAAATGCTCAGGGAGAACCCTACAGTCCTGGGCACAGGGCTCCAACGGGAAAGAGGTGTTGTCTGCACCAAGCTCTCCCACCCCCTTGCTCCTGAGCCCCAGGACCCATCCAGAAGGAGGAATCTGCAAGGCAGAGACCAGTGGAGTCATCGTTAAGGCTCCCTCCAAATAACCAAACCCAAGGAGCAGGTGAAGGCAGAACCTCGCTTCCAGCCCACAATGGCCCGTGGAGCCCTTTGCACCAGGGAACTTTAGGAACTCTCTAAGTCATCATCTCCTCTGCGGCTCATGTTGTTGGTGCGCCTTGTTGGATATTTTCCTGAACTCCAGGTTCTTTTCCTAGACTGTAATCCTACTCCTTGGGAGATGATAGGGATGGCAGGGATGGTGGCTTCTCTTCCCTCTTATGGTCAGGAGCCTGGCATTCCTGGACTATGTCAGAGTAGACATTCCTGTGAGCAGATGAAGAGGTATATGAGGGAGCATCTGTATGGGTGGGTAGCTCAAGGGTTGGTTAGAAAGCCTCCACTTACGGCTGGGCGTGGTGGCGCACGCCTTTAATCCTAGCACTGGGGAGGCAGAGGCAGGAGGATCTTTGTGAGTTCAAGGCCAGCCTGGTCTACAGAGTGAGTTCCAGGACAGCTGGGGCTACAGGGAGACCCTGTCTCGAAAAGACAAAAAAAAAAAAAAGAAAGCCTCCACTTACATCCCACCTTGGCCATCATCAACCCCATTTCCCCCCTCGCTTTAACTCCTTTCTCTCTTTGTCCACCCCATCCCACTGACACACAGGAATAGAACTCAAACTTATTCTTGAAGACACCCCTAGATGGGGAGGGGAGTGTCTTTAGGTCAAGTACTCCTCACCTGAACATTTCGAGGCCAGAAGTACCTACCCCCAAAGAGGAACTGCTGAGATTTGTACAAAGTGGGTTCTTTCTTCAGCCAATACAACCACTGGCAACAGAGAAGGTCCAGATGACAGTATGACAAGGCCAGCGTCCAGCAGGCCAGTGGGTGACCCGCTGGAGCGAGTAATTGTGAGCTGGCTGCAGAAAGGCATTTTGCAAGTCAGATGAATTTCTTCTCACTCATGACTGGAGTACGGTCCGGTGACTGCTTCCTTGACCCTAATTGCTGCTGGCACAGGCATCTTGGGCTGGGCCACTGGGCTGTGGAAGGAGCACTGACCTGGAACCAGGAGGCCCAAATCCTCTGTGTACCCCACTGCTGGCTAGCCATGTCACCTCTGGCAAGCTGTCTCTCCTTCCTGGCCTCAGTTTCCTTATCTGTAAGAAGAACGATGTAGATTATTAGTTCAGGCAGTCTCAAACCTTAGAAGGAATGGGAGAGCTGCAGAGTCTACAAAGGGGCCCAGGAATATTTCACAGCATTGAGTCAATGTCAGGTTCAGGGGACCTTATAGACTAAACAACCCTACAAATCACTTGTATCTCTCAGAAGCAGATTCTAGTAATCAAAATGGTCATACCAGGAGGTTTTTTGGCTTGGGGTTTTACCAGAGGGCAGGTAATAGTAGGCAATTTAGTTTATCATTCTTCTTCTTTTTTTTTGAGACTGGGTCTCCCTGCAGCCCCAGCTGTCCTGGAACTCTCTATGTAGAACAGGCTAGCCTTGAACTCACAGAGATCCACCTGCCTCAGCCTCCTGAGTGCTGCGATTAAAGGCATGCGCCACCACACCAGGCTTTATCATTACTCTTACCCATGATATGTTATTGCTTGGTTATTATGGTCTAAGGATGGGGTGGTGCCCCATCTGTCTGCTTTGGACTGGGAGAGCCTTGGCCTCAGGGGTCCTGGTTCATCTGAGGGCTGGGGTGGGGTTGGGACAGCCAAGCAGGGAGGGGTGGGAAGAGACTTCCCTGGTGGGTGGGGCCTCCTGGCTAGGGCAACACTCTCTCCCTCCAGGGTGGAGTTTGGCTAGATGTGCTTTGGCTTCAACTGTTCAGCTGAGAGCCTCTCCCCCGCCCACCTTCCTCCTCCACTTTCCCAGCTTAGCAGTTAAGCTCCCGGGGACTGCCCCTTCTACCCGGCCCTTCCCGACTTCCTCCCCAGGCTCCCTCCAGGCCTTGCCAACCTCATTCTTGAGCCTTACCAATCTGTTTGCACCCCTCCGCTTCCTAGCCTCGCCCTTGCACATGCCATTCTCCCTACCTGGAATGTGTCGCCCCTCCCCCTTCCTCCTTGCACTGATTCACACTTCTGCGCTCCTTCAAAAGCCAGCCCAGCTCCACGCTTGCGGTCCTCATCCTGTTGCTCTGTTCCCATCCCTTCAAGCCTTGAGCCTCTCCTGTCTGCCATGTGCGCATCTACACTTGGAAATACCAGAATTAGAAAATGATTTTCGGCTCAGAAAAGGAGAAATGATCCAAACCAGCTTGCTCATGTGGCAGAGTTAAAAACCGAGGCAGAGAGGCTGTGACTGGGCCAAGACTGCACAGACCAAGAGATATTTTAAATAGTTGGCTTTGTGAGAGGCTTTCAAGTACTGTGTTTTTGTTTGGTTTCTTCAACGCATTGTAATCAATATGAGAGCAGTACTAGGTTTTTTGTTTTTATCTTTAATGTTCTTTATCTTCACATTCCAGTGTGTGTGTGTGTGTGTGTGTGTGTGTGTGTGTGTGTGTGTGTGTTTTCCTGATTTATCCAGGAACTACAGTAAACACATAATATCTCACATGATATGGTGACAAAGTTTCTAAAGCTCATGGTAGTACTCTTCAAGCTATCTAAGGACACAAATAACCAGAGGTGTGAACTTTTGCATGTATTATTCGTGTGATATCTGACAAGCTCCATGAAGTAGGTAGCCAAGATCTTGCTATTTTACAGAGCAAGAAACTGAGACTTAGAAAGGTAGCACCCAGGAGGGTCATGGCAGAACTGGGCCTAAAACTCAAGCTCCCTGAATCCCAGTCTAGGGTCCTAATATCCACAATGCTTCTCTTCCAGCTCTTTCCTTAAGCTCCTTGTTGGGGTTGTCATGCGGGTGAGCCGCAACTTTTATATTCAGTGCATCTTCACCTTGGGGTTGAGGCAACTCGGTCCTTGGCTTCCTGCCCCTCCCCATCCTGTCCCAGCGCTTTCTCCTTGTGTTTCCCCACCGCATTGCTGGCACACAGATACACACACATATTCAAAACTGCAGGTGTCTAGGGCAACAGACCACAAGGGAAACCACATCACCTTTGTTGACTCTGGAGGGTGGTGAGGGGATGAGGGAAGAGACCTGGGTAGCTCTCCACCTGCCCCATTGCCCACAGTCATCATCTCTCCCAACTGACGCCATGGCTGCAGCATCTTCCTGATCTATCCTTTCAACTCTGACTTAGAAACATGTGGCACTTCTTGCCTCGGACCTTGACATCCTAGAGGAGAGGCCTGTCTGCCTGTACCCCAAAGACACAGCCCCAACATTATCCAGAATACTTACCCAGATGGTTGATCCTCCCTGTAAGATGAAACAGAGAATGGTGGAGGACAAAGATGAGGCCTGGTGGCTAGGGTCAGCGGGCAGGAAACTTGTCACCTAGAGGGACATACTTAGATCAAGGGGGACCCTCAAGTAACAGGCTATACCCGAGAATAAGACCCCTAGCATGGCTTCTCCATTATTTGGACCTCGTAAGAGAAATCACACAGGCTCACTGGGATCTAGCTACTTGCCGGCTCTGTGGCCTTGGGAAAATTATTTTTGTCTTTCTTAACCTTTAGTTTACTCACTAAAACAATGGGTATAATAGTGAGAAGTACATGAAAAGTCCCTGAACAGCACAGGATACGTAGAGACTCTCAGTAAGTCCTAAATATCTTTCCTTCGTCTCTACTCCTTCCTTTTATTCTATTTATTTGTATTCTTTTTGTGTGTGTACATGTTTGGTGTGTTTGTGTGTTCACATGTGAGTGGGTACACATGTGCACAGGTGAGAGTATATGCATATACAGGTGTATGTAGAGGCCTGAAGTTGATGCCAGGTATCTTCCTTGACTGGTCTTCACTTTCATTTACGAGGTAAGGTCTTTTGCTGAGCATGAAGCTCACCATTTGGATTTGGTTAGTCTAGCTAGCTAGCTTGCCCCGGGCATCCCACCTCTGCCTGCAGAATGCTGGTATTCCAGGTGGCTGCCAGACCTGCCCAGCTTTTCTATGGGTTCTAAGGCTCCAAACTCTAGGGATCCTCATTCCTACACAGCACATGATTCACTGAGCTGCTCCATCTCTCTAGTTCTTTTCTGATGTTGTTGTTTTTGTTGTTGCCAGTTTTTTGTTGGTTTTTTTTTTTTTTTTTTTTTTTTTTTTTTTTT
>VZQC01015009.1:2071005-2220840 GCA_009823505.1 Rhizomys pruinosus
TAGTCCCAGCTGGCCTGGAGCTCACTCTGTAGACCAGGCTGGCCTTGAACTCACAGAGATCTGCCTGTGTCTGCCTCCCGAGTGCTGGGATTAAAGGCATGTACCACCACGCCCAGCCTTTTCTGGTATTTCTTATTTCTAGTCCCAAGAAACTCTTATTTAAAGTTGAGGACTTAACCTTCCTCCTTCATCTGAAAGCTCCAAACTCTATGTAGTTGGCATTTGATCCGAGGTCAAGAAACTAAAGAATACGGCCCAACCCAATCCTACGCGATGCTGGCCTCCGAGCTCTCCCAGAGCCCTTGGGAAATAAGCACGCTCTAGCTGCCTTGTGAAACCTATGTGAGAGTAAATGCAGGTTGGGGAAAGACTTGTGGCTGCAGTCACCACATTTAGAAGGACAAATGTGGCCTCAGAGCCCTGAGATTTAGATTACATACCCTTCTGGAACTTTGAATCCTGGCCCCAAGTAGGCTCCCAAATAATACTTGTGAATGGACAAATGGCCTGTAACTTGTGCAACTTTGTGAGGTTTCTTCACCATTTTGAGCCATACATTATTCATGAATAACAAGGATTATTATTAAAAATAAGTGATCAGGGGCTGGAGGGTCGGCTCAGTGGTTAAGAGCACCAACTGCTCTTGCAGAGGACCGGAGTTCAATTCCCAGAACCCACATGGCGGCTGACTCAGTTCCAGAGGCTCTGACTCCTTTTTCTGACCTATGCAGGCATTGCATGACACGGATGCACTTCTACAAATTTAGCCAATATACTCATCACATAAAAAATAAAAATAATAAATAAAATTTAAAAAAAGAATAAGTGATCTGATATTTACCCAAAGGTTCGACTAGGGCTGACACTGGCCAGGCACCTGGTAAAAGGTAGCTTACTAAGGAATGAAGGAGAAAGACAAGGACAAATAGTCCCCCAGCCAAAGGGAAGCAGAAAGTGGTGTCCTCAGGCCTTGTGTTGTCCAGAGACCCCAGGGAAGCCATAAAGGAGCCAACGCAGGTCCTTTGGAGCCAGTCACACACCAGGTATTTAGCTGAGCAGACTGTGAGAGGTCTGGATTCAAGGGCTTTTAAAAAGCCTCCCATGGTAACCACCATAGCAAGAGGCGGGTAGCCTGCATTTTTTTCTTTCTTGTCTCTAGGAGTTCCTGGAGGCCAACATATCCTGGCATGTGACTTAGAAACTGGCTTAGGACTCCACTGTGGGGCCAGGACTGGCGGAATGATAGAAGGAGGGACCTGATTCAGCATCCCAGACACAGGCTGTACGTGCCACCTGCCTCTCTGACCTCACTCTGGGGGCAGTGAGCCCTGATGTGTGTAGAAAGCCACAGATTAGGCACTATAAGCAGAGAGACAGGCAGCCAGACATAACTTCGTTCCAATCGCTCAGAAGTGTCAGTGATCAGATTAAAAACAAAAGGCAGATTCACAAACAAATCCATGAACAACGGAGCAGTAGAAATGAATAAACAAGGGTCAAGCTTCAGCATAGAAACAGATACAGGAGAGGGCCAATGTGGGCTTACAGGAGGGAGACAGCAAGGGAGGAGCCTGAAGGTTTGAGTAACCAATGGTTTTCCTGAAGGCTGTAGGTCTCAAGGAAGGATTTGGAAGGTGGGTACTTTGGTTTGGAAGGGGCCTGAGCAGAGGATCAGGTGTCTTGTAGAGCCAGCAGGGGTAAATTTTGGACAGAAGGGTGTCCCGCTAGAGAAGAGTGATCCCCGAAGGCAACGAACATCTGTCACAATTCCACAAATAACTCAGAGTTTGAATTCTGCGCAAAGCACTCCAAGAAACGTGGTCATGACTGAGGTAGCGGCTGGAGCATTCAAAGTAGGCATCTATTCTGGAACGCCCGTGAGGATGAAGGGATTGAGACTAGTAGATTAGGCGAAGGTCAGAGGAGAGAGAAAACCCAACACAGTGCTGGGGTAGGGTCCTTTAAGGAAAAGGAAAATCCTGGGGCTAGAGAGAGGGCCTAGCGGTTAAGAGCTCTTACAGAGGACCCGGGTTTGATCCCCAGCACCCACATGGCGGCCGAGAATCGTCTGAAACTCCAATTCCAGGAGAACTCCAGTTCCAGGGGAATCTGAGACCCTCTTCTGACCTCCGTGCCATTGCACAACACAGGTGCACAGACCTGCATGCAGACAGTACATTCATACACATACAGAAATAAATAAAATAAAATTAAAAAAAAAAAAAAGGAAAAGGAAAATCCTAATGGCTATGGGGATCACGAAGCTTGCCCAAGAAGGTGGTGTGTGAAGGCTGTGGGTCTCAGGGAGTAGAGGGATTTCAACAAGAGAAAAGGCTCTTTTGTTTGTTCGTTTATTTTTTTTGGTCTTTTTCGAGACAGGGTCTCCCTGTAGTCCCAGCTGTCCTGGAACTCAGTCTGTAGACCAGGCTGGCCTTGAACTCACAAAGATCCGCCACCTCTGCCTCCAAAGTGCTAGGATTAAAGGCCTGCGCCACCACGAAAAGGCTCTTTTGTAGGGAGAGTGTCAAGCTAAGGTGAGCTAAGGGGTGGCAGGAGGGCTTGGATACTTGAGAATGACTTCAATACATACAAACTAACAAGTTCAGATGGGTTCCAGTTAGCTGCTGAGCATCAATGGAGTATCAGGTAGTGGGAAGGGAGCTACAAGAAGTTGCTGGTGGTCAGTATGGTCCAGCCCTTCTAGGGTACTGAAGACTCTGGCTTCCAGTATCACGGGTCTCTTGGTCTGCTTCAGTTTCCCTTGGAGTTCCTAGGATTGAGGGAATAGGATGGAATCAGAAGGAAGCTGCTTTCAAGTGGCGCCCCGCATGACAGGGGAGCCCAGTGTTCCTGGGTGGGCAACCTCTCCCCTTTCTGGGAGTTTTTTAACCCAGCAGAACACTGGCCACAACAGGGCTGACCGGCTAGGCCAGGAAGCACAATGGGAGGGTTCTCAGTCCCTGACCCTTGAATCCGACCTTCTCCCCAGCCTAAAGGGGCATTGGGGGAGAGGCCCGTAGGGCTGCTGTGCAGAGCCAGTCCTCAGATGAGTTTATTAGCTGAGGGAGGGCTGGAGGCGGCTGCATTCCGACTCACAGACTGGAACATTTCTGCGATCCACTGTAATGCACTGGGGGACACTGGGCACATTGCTTAAGTTTGACTCATAGGACTGGGAGGGGGAAAGAGGAGGGTCATTATGAAGGGAGAGGAATGGAAGAGAGGAAGAGGCGAGGAGGGAAGGAAACCCCTTGAGAAATTTCTTTTAAAAAAGAAAACTTTCAAAATCTGCACCACCCCACCCCCTTTTTTCTTTTAATAGGAACAGGCTGAACCCTTCTGCTCCTCTCAGCAGGCATTGGGGTGTCAGGAGGGAGGACTGGGCAGTGATTCAAATTAGATCCTGGAACTTTCCTGAAACCAGTCGTGCTTGTGTGTGTGTGTGTGTGTGTGTGTGTGTGTGTGCGCGCGTGTGTCCGTTGGGGGAGGGTCTCGTCTAGGATTCTTTGCATGGGACTCCAAGCGTGTCCTGCTCTCTCTCTGTCTGGCTCTCCCCTAGTGGACCTGATGCGCGGAGGTGTGTGCACAGGAGTCCTTCCCCGAAGTGTGTCTATGTAAATCATCCCGGCCCGTGTAAACATGGATGCACGCTCGTGTACGCTGTGTATACAAGGGTGCGTGCACTCAGGTATCTGGGTTTCCGGGAACTGCGCGCGGGTCGCAGCGCCGCGCGGCGGCTGGGGCTCGGCGGGTCCGGCTGCGTCCCGCGTTCCGGGTTCGGCGCTGCCTCGGGGCGCTGCGCCGCGTCTGCCCGCCGCGGGCCTGTGCGCCGCGCCGCGCCGCGCCGTGCCTGCCTGCCGGGGCGGTGTGTCCCAGGGCCGCGCGCCTGCCCCCTCCCTCCCCTCCCCCTTGGCCCGCTCTCAGACTCAGATAAAGCATTTCCTTCCATTGTCATCCTACCCGGCCGGCCGGGCTGCCAGGGCCCTCCCCCTCCCGGCCCCCTCCCTTCCTCTCGCCGTCTCTCAGTCGCTCTGCAGCCTCCGGCGACTGGGGGGATGTGAGGCCGGCGCCCCGGCCCCCCGCCCGCCATGAGCCCCCCGCTCTGAGGGCCCCGGCCCCTGGATGCACAGCCCCTGCTCGGGTGAGTACCGGGCGCCCCCGCCCCGCCTGCCCCGCCCGCCCCGCCCTGCGCGGCACCCAGCGCCGCCCGCCCGGGCTCCGCTCGCGGCTCCCGCTGGGGCTCCGCAGACCCCGCCGGGCCCAGTCCGCTGCGCGCCCCCCGGCCGCGCCCGCTCTGCGGGACTTCGGGTCCCGGCCGGTTCCGGGGCTGGAGAGCTCGGGCCTCCCGCGGGGCACCCACATCCGCCCGCTCCGGGGCAGCGACAGGCCCGTGGGAGGGAGTTGGAGGCCCGGGGCCGCCTGTGCACCGGCCGGGCGTCCCATCACCCGCGTCCCCAGGAGGATGAGCTCGGGGATCCGGGAGGCGAAGACGGCCGCCGAGGCCGGGGGAGGGGGCGGTGCTCCGGGGCGGAAGGTTTAGAAGCGGGAGGGCAAAGGGTAGGACCCGCGGAGCTGGGGCGGACTTGCGGGGCTGGACATCAGCGCCCCCATCCCGTAGAGCCGGGCAGGGCCCTACTCAGATCCCCAGGCTGAGGAGAAAACCTTCCCCTGGAGGGGTACTGACTGGGCTGGGAGCTTTCTCTGAGCATCGCCCCCTAGCCTTGGCCACCCTTCAAAGTGAGCAGACACCTGTGCCCAGCCGAGCTGAGGAGGGCAGTGCCAGTAAGCGTGTGGGGAGGTTGGGGCCGCAGACTGTGTACTGAGGGGTGGGGCGCTGAATGTGTGCCCCAGGTTAGTGCTGGGTGGAATGAGAACAGACCCGGGACAAGTCTGGAGGCTAAGCTGGGTTCCCACTACAGAATTCCTCGGCCTGTAGGTTGGGAGAAATCTTGGCATTGCAGGTCACCTAGGGAGGTCACCTAGGGAGGTCACCTAGGGCAGGCACCCCACTCCCATTTCCTTCCCACAGGCTTCCCTTGCATCTGACCTGGGGCTGACCATTGTCCCACGCTGACCTTTCTGGCTGTCCAGCATACCTCTAGCCCCCCTGCATCTGGAGGCTGGGCCTGCTTCCTGCTCACCATCCTTCCAGCACCCCAGTTCAATATCTGCTTGAGGCCCAGCTCTCCCTAGTTTGTGAGGTGTAATGGGCCATTGGTCCGCAGTGGCCTTGGTGGGAGCTCACCGTTTGCCATCAGCAGCCAGTTCCCTTGGCTTTTACCTAGATCCATGGGACTTCCTTCAAGTTCCTTGCCCAGGCAGCAGCTAACAGGAGACTAGTCTCTAGTTGGTTTCTGCCCTCTAATGTGTACTTAGGTGGCCCGTTTCTTCCCTACAGGACCCCAGGAGGCTGCCAGACATGCCTCCCTCCCCTCCAACACTCCCCTACCTCCCCAGGCCCTTCTCCAGCTTCTGTAAGCCATCTCTTCATCCTACCCACCCTGCTCACTGTTCCCTCCACACCTCCCTCCCAATTACGAAGTAATTTTCTTCTCACTGCTGAAGGAAACTGAGGCACAGAGCAGTTCCTCTGTGTGGTACCCAGATAACTGAAATTGAACCAAGTCCTGGACCTACTGGGGCTTGTCCCCCAGTCTTTGGTCCCCTAAAGACCCTCCAAAGCTAAGGGCTCAGAGCTGGGCCTTGGTGTTCCATGGTTGGGGGCAGTGTGTACCTGAACCTTCTGTTCCTTGGTTCAGCCCATTGGCTGGGTGTCTCCTTGGTTACCAGGGGCTTATACTGGGATCTTAAGGCAGGAAAGGTTGTACTTCTAAGCTGGCCACTCCACTTAAGCTCAATTTCCCACAACTAGCATGTTGGGTGGGGGCAGGGGGATTCCAAGTCCACTTTCCAGAGCTCAGAGCAGGAGGGACTAACCACAAATAAGGAGTCAGTGTCCAGAAGTGGGGGCTGGGGTTGGGGTGAATATTGTGTCCTTGCCTTAGGGATAGTGGATCTCTCTTTTAGTCCTTGGTGGCTTTTGGTCACTGTATAGTTTACAACTTTCTCAGTGAGAAGCTTGGCTGGGGAATGAGGACCATTTTGTCAAGGTAGACACATTTGCCCAGGAAAGGTCTACCTGGAAAACGGAAGCCTTTGAAACCCATCTCTTCCTTGCCCTCTCCCTCTCCTGGCCTTTCATTAAGAGCTGGTAGTTCTCTAGCACTTGGGAGGCAAAGGCAGGTGGATCTCTGTGAGTTCAAGGCCAGCCTGGTCTACATATCAAGCTCCAGGCCAGCTGAGGCTAAAGGGAAACCCTGTCTCAAAAAAGAACTCAAAAGCTGGTAGTTCTAAAGTGGGCAGAAGGCTGAAAGAAAGATGACCTAATACAAGGCCCAGGGTCACCCAGGCAGCGATGGCTACAACCAGACCTTCCCTGCCAGTCCCTATTCTCCTTGCCCTTCTTTAGTCAGATGGGAACCAGCTCCTCCAGTGGAGTGTGGGCTGCAAGGCAGGGGCTGGGGAAGGACATGTCCCCCTGATGCACCAGGTCCTAGGGTTGTGAGTTTGTGTATGTTGGATTTGTTCACTAGATGGAGCACTTCCTCTGGGGCAGGAAGCCTTGATTTCCTGTGGTGGGGGGTGGTGGTAGGGACTAGGAGTTGGGGGGCTCAGCCCTGGGCTATTCCTGATGTTGTTTGGAACCACAGAGGGGCAGAGCTTTTGCTTGAGGCTGCTTCCCTAACCCAGGGGAGGCAGGAAGGAGAGTGCTGGGGAGTGCAGTCTAGAAAAGGAGCTCCGTGGAATGGGGGTGGGCAACACAGCAGGAAGCCCGGTCAGCAGGTGACCCTGCCGGGTATTGTGTTCCTTATAATATTTTCCCTGTTTCTGTGGTAACCTTCCATGGGGGCCCTGGGCCTAATGGTTGCAGGAAGGTTCCCCAGACAGCCTTTTCCTTAGTGGCCCGTGCACTAGGAGTCCCCAGAGCTAGTCACCCTCCTGACCCTTTTGGCACTGTAGGACGGGGATCTGGGAATCCAGGCAAGTGGCCTGATCAAGCACTGACTTGGGGCCTGAGCAGAGACCCGTAGCATCTCCTGGCAGGCAAGGAAGATGAGTGGACTGGATTTGGGAAGGGTTCCAAGCAGCTTGAAACACTGACTTCAGCCTCTCAACGCATCTTTCTCTCTACTGGCCTCCTCCAGTCATACAAATGGTGGTGGACAGCTTGCCTCCAGAGGCGGAGCCTGAGGGAGGGATGTTTGCATCAGCAGAGCATAGCGCCTTTGGTTCTAGATTTATTCCCAGTGGCAAAATAGGTTCAGGCTAGTGTCCATTTAGTGTGGGTCTCCATGCGATATGTGTGTGTGTGCTAGGTGTGTGGTTGGTATCAGTGTTTGCCTGGGGCTACATATGTCGATGTGGTGGTTCTGTGACAATCTGTGATCCATGTGGTGGTGGCTGTGTTGGGTGTTTGGGGAGTTTGTACACATGTGGCACAGATGTCTGTCTTCTGTGTGGTGTGCATCTTTGCAGTTTATGGCTCTGTGTGGGGTATAGAGCCTACAGACAGGTTTGGGGGTGGATGTGTCCCTATTTAACAGTTGCTTTTTCATATAAAAGTCCAGATGTTGACTTGTAAGACACCATCTATGGTTTTCAAATACCAGTTACTAGACCAGTTTGCTTCAGGATTCTGTGGGAAATGTGTTAAAAACATCCTCAGGCCTGTTGGTACCAGCTGTCAGAATTTGCAGGAATGGGGCCTAGGAACCTGGATTTTCACTTGTAACAGGTGATTTTGGTGCTAACCTGTATTTGAAGAGCATCAGGCTAAGCCAACCTTTTCAGTTTCTTCTGTAGAGGAGACAGACCTGTAGAATGTGTATACTTTGTCTGAAGTCACCAATCATCCAGAGCAGGAACCCAGATGCAACATAAATCTTATAAGACTTGTCCAGGCTTTAGTGTGGGTACCACTGTGTACACCCCCCATGCGGAGGTTTGGCGGAGAACTAGGTGGGCCTGTCTTCAAGTGGGCTTGACTCCTCTAGTTCCAGTCTTGCTGACCTTGTTATTGGTACTGGCTTCCTCCTCCCTGGGAAAATCCTGGAACCCTAAACCTCTTCATTGGCAGGCAGGAGACCTCATGTACCAGGCTGGACACTCAGCAGTTCAATCCATTTGTTAGAGACTTGCTGAGCCTTGCTGTGTGCCAGGGACTGAACACAGATAGATATGCAGTGAACATGGAGGTACGTACAGGTCTGACCTCAGGGAACTTCCACTTGACTGGAGGAAACAAGAACAAGCAAGCATGGAGAGGAATGAGATGAATGGCTGTATGTGGGAATAAACCCTACAAAGGAAACGAATGGGGCACAGCATTAAAAAGTAACAAAGTGGGACTTCCTTAGACCGGGTGGCCGTGGACCTGTGTGAGCAACACTGACACCTTCTCTCCCTGGTCTAGAAGTCAGGCCCCCAGCCTGCTGAGCTATGCTTGGAAGCTCCCTGCATCCAGGTGAGGGATCTGGCTCCGGCTGTTGCTGAGGATTGGAACTGGACTATGAGAATCCTCTCTCCTCATGCAGCCTTCACGGTCTGAGAAAAGTGGGGGTGGCTGAACAGGGATAAGGTCAAGGCTGCTCTGGGCTTCCGCGCTCCCCGCCGGCCATATTGAGTCTTGGGAAAAAGGCAGCCTCTCTCCCGGAGCTCTGAGGCACCGCCCATTGTGACCCTCCTGCTTCACCTTCCTCCCACCTAGTTCCATTCCCTTCCTACCTTCCCCACCTGGGAAACTACTGTGCCAAGTCCCTCCCCTCTGGGTGTAGCTGGCTGCCTCTGTGGCCACTGGGATTTATTTACCTGGCTCAGGGTCACCAAGGAGAGAAGGAGAGGAGGGGTCAAGGCTCAGAGAGGACCTGGGCCCTGGTAGAGGGCAGAAGGGGCAGGGGTAGAGGCCAGAAGGGGCAGGGGTAGAGGCCAGAAGAGCAAGCCTTCTGAGAAGGCTGCGCTGCCTAGCAGGGCCCAGCACTGAAGAGGGCGTGGGGGAGACGGGGAGCTCAGAAGGTTCTCTGGCTGGCTTCCCCAGAGTGACTTCTGGGCCCTTCCATCTGCTCCCCAAGCTGGAGGACTCTCAGACCAGAGAGACAGGGGTCTGGTTCAAGCCACCTGCTCTACTTCTGCTAGAAGGAAGTGCCCCCTTTGCGTCCACCTGCAGCCCTGCCCCTGCACCCTTCTCTCAGGAGGTTAACTTTCACATCGCCAACGTGGGCTTAACCTCGTTGCCCTAGGGCTTCAGACCACCTTCCCCCTCTCAGATGAAGGTTTTCCCTGGGCGGCCCTGAGCATCCCAGTGGCAGCTGGCACAGGAGGAGGAGGAGGGAGCCCTTTCCCTGGGGACCCGAGAGACCAGAGGAGCCCTAAAGGAAAAGAAGTCTGCTTTCCTCCCCTACGGCTGCAGCCTTCTTCTTGGGCCTCTCTGCTGGCTCATTCACCCCTTGGTCCCTGCTTCCCAGAGTTTCCCAGCAACAGGCTGCTAATTGGGTGGTGGGTGTCCCCCACCCTATCTACAGGCTATTTCCCGTCTTGCTTGCAGGGTTGGGACACTCTAGTGGTCCAAACGCCACGGTCTCACAAGCTAGGGATAACCAGGGGACCCCCTTTCCCTTTGCCTTCAGCTGAGCTGGCTGCAAAGCTGCTTCCAAGGAGCCCTCCCCTCATTCCGCCAGTAGCCCCCCCCCCCCCAGTCCAGAAACCGTTCCCCTTGTGCAGCCCCGGGATGCCAGGAGAAGCAGGGCGGGCTGGGAGGTGCAGGTTCGGAAAGAGTCCGGGGTGGGGGAATTCGGAGACCGGGCTGTAACCGACTTGTTTTGCCTGCCCCACAAACCTGCACGTCCGGGGCATCCGCTGCGCCCTCCGGGGCGTTCAGGTTGTAGACGTGCTCTCAGAATGACAGACTGGTGGCACCCGGTTGGGGCGAGGGGGTGGGGGTAAAGGGGGGAGCCCCAGGCAAGGGGGAGCTGGAGGGTTAAAAATAGCAGCAGCCGGGTTTCGGTTAGCAAATGTGGAGGCGGGGAGCTGGAGGCGCGGCGGCAAACAGGGCGAACAGGGCTGTGCTTCCCCTGGGTCCCGGAGTGAGTCACGGTGGAGAGCTGGTGAGGCACAGGCCCCGCACCCCCACAGGCCATTGCGGGGGCAGGGGGGGGGGTGCTCGAAGGAGGTGTGGTTCTGCGCCAAAGGGGTTGTGTGACATGGGGGAAGACTACAGCCCAAGACCTGGGTTTGAGTGCTGGCCGAATGGCCGCGCGGCCTGTGTTAGGATGCTGAGGCCTTCCAGTCTTGGTTTTCTTCCGGACTTTGCAGCGTGGTTCTCCTTTTGGAGTGTAAACACTGGGATTCTAAAGCATCCTGCAGATGTTAGTGCTCACCTCAGACTGCCCTATGCCCCTGACCAAACCCAGCAAGAGGCACTGCCTGTGGGGACGAGAAGGAAGAACGCTTAGCCTGACTGGAATCCCTATTTCACCTGCAAAAGGAGAAGCTTGGGCACCTTCTCTGTGCCTCAGTTGCTTTATCTCTAATGTGACGATAGTTAGGCTTTCAATGTCACGGAGTTGCTGAGGAGATGAAAGGAGATAACGTAAATACCTTGAGTGCTGTGTCTGGAAGGAAAGCAGTGCCCACAGGATAACATCCTTACTGATGTTATTGTTCATATTTTTGAAGGTCAGGGATAGAGAATGTTGGAGACGGGACAGAACTGGGCCCAGCCCCAGTTCACAGGAAAAACCAGGCCAAGTTCCCTGCTCCAGATTCCTCCACCCCTGTGGGCCTGGGACAGCCGGAGTCTGTAGCCAGCAGTCCAGGGTGGACCCTGTTTCTCTTCTCTCCCTTTCCAGAGAAGCAGGGTGTGGGGGACCCCAGGTTTTACAGCCAGCTGGATTGTGAGAGGGACAGCCATGCCAGCCTGGGGAGAAGCTGGGACAGGCCACCACCGATGGCCTTGATACAAGGTACCTTGCCAACATCTGCTGCGGTGACCTTTATTCTATCCCATCCCTGACAGCCCTTAGGAGGGTGAAGCGGAGGAGGCGTAGCCAGGTCAGTGACATCAACAGTATTCCCAGCTCACTGGCCCTGGAAGACGCATGAGGCCTTGCTTTCAGGAAATATCATTATTCAGTCGATAGGCATTTATTAAGTAAGGCCTGACTTTGCCTAGCCTGGGCTAAGCCCTCAGTGTGATTCATAAGAGGCAGAGGTCACTAGTGGGTGGATAACATAGAACTACGGAATATCTGGGGTCCAAGAATATGTAGAGGCCTTGAAAACTCCCTGTCCTAGTTCTCATGAGACCCTTAGGTTGTGTGTTGACTCTGCTCCTGGGGCAGCACCATCTGATTTGTGTGTGTGTGGGGGGGGAGTATACACAGCATAGTTATTGCAGAGGTACTTTTTGTGCACAGTAGAAACAGATACTACAAAGCACTGGTGTTAGAATACAAAGCAGTGTAGACTGTGGAGATCACTGTCATAGGCCCTCAGCACACACCTTTGTCATATACCTCTTTGAATTGCCTTTTTTAACCAAAATGAGATCACACTATTCAATGTAGTGTGTCACCTCATCCAGTCCCCAGTTGGCTAGAAATTGCCCTTGAAGTTGCTTTGCTCAAACCAGTGCTCAGGATCATGCAGCTGGCTGTTGAATTTCCCAAAGGCTATGTAATAGTGCCCTGGCTAGATTTGTGATCTGTACAAATCCTAGCTAAGAGTCAAGGGCAGTCCTGCTACAGAAGGGAATTGGATCACCTGGAGAATTTGCCTGATAGATTTCCACCATCTTCCAAAAATAACAGGCAAAAAGGGGGGGAGGGCCCTAAGGCATGACTGGATTTGGGGATGTCTGGAGTATTTTCTGTCATTAATATTAATGTGGCATCTTGTGAGTGCCAGCACTCATAGCGTGTTGCTATTCACAGATTCCAGATGCCTCTCTTTTGCTTGGTGTGTGCTGAGTGGCCTCCCCCAAGCTGGGGCAGGC
The DNA here is from genome assembly GCA_009823505.1 of Rhizomys pruinosus. NCBI lineage: Eukaryota > Metazoa > Chordata > Mammalia > Rodentia > Spalacidae > Rhizomys > Rhizomys pruinosus. Next base: position 2,083,055 of record VZQC01015009.1, read on the forward strand.
CAGGGTCTGGGCAGTGTTCTCCACCTCCCCCACTACCGGGGGCTAACATGGCTGTGAGCCTGGTCTTCAGGAACCTGTCCTGAAGGTGAGTGCTCCTGTCTGCACTGTGGTACCTCCACCCTTCCACCTGCCCAAGGGTGAGGACTGGGAGTGGAGGAGAGGCTGTCTCCTTCCTAGGGAATTCACTCGAGCACCATCCGAGGGCAACTTGCTCTCGTTATGCAACTTGAATTTCTACAGGGCTTGACAGTTTCCAGAGTGTTCACACAGCGTGTGATCCTCTAAGGCAGCCCTGGGAGGTCTGCGTGTTTAGTTATACCCTGCTGGAGGCAGTTTACAGGAAGCACAATAAAATGGTAAAATGCACATTCAAGAAGCTGGGGAAATAGAAGTTGAACAAGGAAGTAAAGATGGGGATCCTCCTGGAAACAAAGGCATGCGAGGACTCAGGGAACGACAGAGCTCTCCTTTCGTTTCTGTTATGGCTGGGGTGTTCTGGATAGAGCATGGCATGTGGGGACATGCCAGTGCTGGAAGTCACCATTCTGTCCCTTGTGTCGTCTGGTAGCCTCACTTCACTACATACAAGGAGGTGTCCATGCCAGTGTATTGACTGAGCTTAGGCTCTGGAACCCCGGGAGTCCCCCACACCATCCCTGTGACCTTAGCAAGTCCCCTTTACCCCCGTCTTCTCTCGTGTATCTCCTCTTCCCCTCTCTTCTTCTGATGTCTTTTCTCTCCTCATTCTTGCTCGTGAGATTGTGGATAAGCCCAGGGCCTCTCTGACATTAGACAGTCTCTCTGTAGCCAAGGCCAGGGCCTCTCTCATGTTAGACAGTCTTTCTGTAGCCAAGCCACATCCCTTTGGAACTTTTCTTTTTAAGTAAAAAAGTTTATTTTATGTGTTTGAATGTTTTGCCTTCATGTATGTAGGTTCACCTGTGTCATGCAATACCCATGGAGGCCAGAAGAGGGCATTGGATCCCCCTGGAATTGGAGTTATAGATGGTTGTTAGCCACCATGTGGGTGCTGGGAATTGAACCTGGGACCTCTGCTATAGCAGCAAGTGCTCCTAATTGTTGAGCCATCTCTCAAGCCTCTTGTTTGTTTATTTGCTTGTTTGTTTTGAGGCAGGGTCTCCCTGTAGCCCCAGCTAGCCTGGACCTTGTTACATAGACCAGGTTGGCCTTGAACTCACAGAGATCCCCCTACCTCTGCCTTCCAAGTGCTGGGCTTAATGGCATGTACCACCATGCCTGGCTCTTTGCAAGTTTCCTAAACCATTTTAAAAAGTATTTATTTATTTATTATTTATTGCTGTTTTTGAGACAGGGTCTCCCTGTAGCCCCAGATGGCCTGGAACTAGCCCTATAGACCAGGCTGGCCTTGAACTCACAGAGGTCCACCTGCCTCTGCCTCCCAAGTGATGGGATTAAAGGCATGCGCCACCAACACCCGGCTTAAAGACAGTCTTAGCCGCCATGTGGGTGCTGGGAATCGAACCTGGCTCCTCTGCAAGAGCAGTCTGTGCTCTTAACCGCTGGCCCATCACTCCAGCCCCCCCAAAAGCATTTATTTATTTTTATATTGTATATTGTATAAATGCTTTGCCTATATGTAAGTGCACCACCGGTGGGCAGTGCCCATGGAGGCCAGAAGAGGGCGTTGGATCCCCTAGAACTGGAGTTGTGGTCAGTTGTTAGCTGACATGTGGGTACTGGGAACTGAACCCAGGTCCTCTGCAAGAACAGCCAGTGCTCTTAACTGCTGAGCCATCTCTCCAGTCCCCAGCCTCTTAACCTCTGTGAGCCCTGATTGCCTATGCCATAGCACCCACTTTGTAGGGCTGTTGTGGACATCCATGCGATGGTGCATGACTTACTTAGTACAGTAGCCAGCGCACTGTCAGCCTGAACATATGCTTGTTGGTCTTTAGTAATGTTATGAACTGATGATAATAGTAACATGCTAAGCAAGTAACTTGGGCCTTTTCCCTGCTATCTTGGGAATGGGCTGAGAGAACATTGGGTGGCCTAGGCAGGCAGTACACAGGAAGTCACCTCTCTAGGCACACTGGCAGCTGGAAGGAAAAACTCACAGTCAAGCAGGAATGGGGTGCATAGACAGGCCCAAGCCCGCGGCAATCCTCAAAGGGGAGAAGGCACCACCCCCAGAGGCAGCCTGGGTGATGACTGTGCTTCCTGTTGAGGCAAGCACTTGAGAAAGGCTGGCTGGGTCTGGCTGAGTGGGCACTAGGGGGTGGGGAGGAGAGAGGTGAAGACAGAAGCAGACGAGCCCCAAATCCGCAGCCCCACAGTATAGATGGGGCCTCAGATCTTGTCTGCTGGGGATGTTTTCCTTGGGATAGAAAGAGACAGTGGTTAGGCCTGACTGTAACTTCCTATCTTAAGGATTAGAGCTACTAGAGTAGGGAGTTGAGAGAGAATATGGAACTTAGGTCTGAGGGCTTTCAGGACCTAGAAATACAGGGGCTGTCTGGACTGGGGAGCCTGTCTGCTTGGGAATTCCCTAGGCGAACAGTGTGGTGGAGAGCAGGCTTGCCACCCCCAGGAGGCTAAGTTGTGGTATGTGAGGGCCCAGGGGGCGACAAGGCCTGCAGGACCCCTTCTGAGCTTCAACAGAGAACAGCACCCCTCTCCAGAGCATCACACACTTGAACCTGCAACTGGAAAGGACCTGGGATCCCTACCCCAAGATCCATGAGGACAGGCCCCCAGAGGTGGGAAGAGGACCTGGGTAGGTGACAGAGAGCCAAGGACGGGGACACTTCACCACCCCAAGGAGCTTTAGCTGCCACTGCCATGGTTACGTCTACTTCCTGTTTGATTCATTTCAAACAGCAGAAGTGGGGGGTTGGGAGGCACGCGGCTCCCAGTTTGGTCCACTGCTCCTCTGTGTGGGGCTGTTTACAACAGCGGCATGTGGGATTCCCAGAAAGAGACTCCAAACCGGACATCCTGTGGCTACAAAATACCCAGGTGTCAAGAGCTAAAAATAGCTGCGCTAGAGCCCCAACCACCCAGAGGTGCCGGGGAGGGGGCCTGCTTACTGTGGAGGGAGCAGGAGGCAGCCTGCACTTTCAGCCCTCTGCTCTCTGGGTGTCCAGCCCGTCACCTCCCCCTCCCGTGCTCTCGTGGCTGACCCACATCCCAGCTGAGTCTCCTTCTTTGGAGAACCTGGGCAGCTGGTCTGGGGCCTCCTGTAGGCTTTGGGAAGGCCCGGGAGCCTCTAGAGAAAAGATGCAGCAGGGTGCCAGGGAGTAGGAAAAATGGAGCACATGCCCCCTCTGAGTTCCCAGGCCTGTAGCCAGCTGCCTTGGTTACTGCAGGTCCAGTTGCTGCAGGGGAGTCTTTAGGACTCAATTCACAGGCACCCAGAGATGAATGAGAGCCTGTGGCCTGTGGCCTGCACAGGGCTGGAATTACCTCTAGCACTCTGTGGGCCAAGAGCAGCTTCACCTTGCATGTGCCCTGTGCTGGGCAGCCAGGAGGGAATAGAGGTGCTGGGAAGAACAGAGATGTGTTGGTGGAGTGCAGGATTCTAGAGCTGTCATGCCAAGTGGCATTTAATACGGGTGGTTCCTAGTCTATTCATGTGTACAGTAGGGATACAACAGTAACCATCTCAAGCTTGTCACAAGAGGAAAGTTAGCGGATGGAAGGTATGTGGAAAGGCTGGTGCTAGCTCACAACAGTTGGGGAAGAAGGGAAAGGGAAGCCACTGCAGTGGCAAGGGTAGGGAAAAACTATGGGCTGGGGACAGACAGGGCAGATATCCGTGCTGGAGGAAGAACCTGGGACCAGACACTGCTTCTTTAGAATTCACAGAATGGAAGTTCTGATGCATTGAGGACAGACAGGAATGAGTGTGCATGGCTGACCGCAGCTGGCCTCTCCTGCTTGAGGATGCAGCAACTGGACATTGATCAGGTGTGATTGTGCTCCTGGCTTTCCCTGCCTGACCTCTCAGCCAAAGTCCTTGCTACTGCAGACCCTCATTCCTCTCAGTGTATGGCCCCCTGGGTTTCATCTGGGAACCCTCAGGACTCAGGATGAGTCTGAGGAAGAAGCAGTTCAGAACCAAGACAGTGAGTTTCTGGAAGGAGGCTGTAAGAAATTATTAAAAAGGGTTAGTTCAAGGGAGTTAGTTCTGGGGAGTCTGGGATGAGAACCTTATCGCTATGTAGACCAGGCTGGCCTTGAACCCACAGAATCTGGCTTCCTCTGCAGGGATTAAAGGGGTGTACCACCATGCCTGGCCTCTTTGAATTTTTTAGTAGATTTTTTTAAATTGGTGGGTGTGTTTGTGTTCACATATGTGTAGTTGCACATGTGTGTGCGTAGGTGTGTGGAGACCAGAGGCCTCAAGAGCCATCCACCTTGTTCTGAGACAGGGTCTCTTACTACTACCTAAGACCCACTGATTAGGCTAGGCTGGCTGCCAGTGAGTCCCAGGGACCCCTGTTTCTGCCTTCCTTGGGCTAGCATTATAAATACATATGACTGCACTTGGAGATGGAACTCAGATCCTCGTACTTGCGAGGTGAGCACTTTACCAGCCAAGCTATCTCCCTAGGCCCTAAAAATTACTTTAAAGTCAGGCACCTTTCACCCCTCAATGTAAGTTCTTTTTACTTATTTATTTTTTCCTTTTCCTTTTTTTGCTCTTTTTGAGACAGGGTCTCCCTGTAGCCCCAGCTGGCCTGGAACTTCTCACTATGTAGACCAGGCTGGCCTCCATCTCACAGAGATCTGCCTCCCTCTCCTCCCCGGTGCTGGGATTAAAGGTATGTGCCACTATACTTGGCCTAGCTTTTAAAAAATTAAGTAGCAGGCCAGTTGTAGTAGCTCATACCTATAATCCTGACACTCGGGAGACCAGCCTGGTCTGGATAGCAAGTTTTAGGTTGGCTACAGTTACACGACAATTTTCAGACCATCTAGGGCTATGTATTGAGACCCTATATAGAGACGAAAAGAGGGAGGGAGGGAGGGAAAAAGTATCTGCTTTTTGTTTTTGAAAGAAAGGGTCAGGGCTGGTAGGTAGATAGCTCAGCAGCTAAGAGCACTGGCTGCTCTTGCAGAGTACACGGTTTCAAATTCCAGCACCCACACAGCTAACAACCCTCTGTAACTCCAGTTCCAGGGGATCCAACTCCCTCTTCTGACTCCTAGGGCATTGCACGACATGGGTGCACTTACATACATGCAAGCAATACACTCATACATATAAAAAAAAAAATAATGATCATTGAAAGAAAGGGTCTTACTTTGTAGCTGAGATGAGCTTCAAACTCTTGATCCTCCTGCCTCAGCCTTTCCACTGCTGGGATTAAAGGTGTGGACTATATTTGAAACTCCTTGAAAGTAGGAACCAGGTCTCATTTATCTGTCCATCTTCTTAGCCCAGGCTGGTGGCCTCCGTGGAGGGCGTCAGCAGCTGCGTTTGGAATCTGCTGCTCACGCTGGTCTGGCCTGGCTGTCTGGACTCTTGCCTGCTGTGTGGTTATGGCCTAGCACCCTTCCTCCCTCTTCCCTTCTCTGCTGTGACAGTGTTGGGCTCAGTGATCTCTGACCCTCCAGAAGCCCCTGGCATTCCTGGATTCTGACAGGGAAATGCCTGCAGAAAGAGGCCTCTCTCCATGCTCAGCCTCATGGGCCTTGGAGGCCTGACAAGCATTTATTCCTGGCTTCTCTTGGAGCCATGTCACGTTCTGTGCCAGCTCCTACAAGGAGTCAAGCTGTGTTCTCCCTATGTCATGGACAGAGAATCTGCAACCTGGAGAAGGGGCTCAGCCTTGAACCCAGGACCCTGGCCTGCCTCTTCTTGCTTCTCCCCTGTGGCTGAGGCCTGGCCTTCCTATAGCTTCCTTTCTAAGTAGCTGCTAAGGACGAGGGTGCTGGGAGCAAGCAACCTCGACCTAAAGCAGGGGCATTCAGAGCAGGCATTTGGGTGTTTCCTTAGAAGCCCTGACTCCTGACATGGGGGGGGGGGCAGGAAGGAGAGCTCAGGATTCCTGTCACCTTGTGGGGCAAGGCCAGCTTCAGGGGCAGATGAGGTCAAAGCTGGGCCCTGAGGAGTAGTGCTGGGGCCAGGGAACCCAGTTTGCCCCGGGAGCTTGGGGTGGAACCACAGCGTTTATGTCTAGTTTGGAGACTGCCAAAGGCTGTGATATACCCAGAAGGGCAGGATTTCTGAGCCTTTTGGTTCTGGGTGATATTAGATTCTCTGGTTTAGGAAGGTAATTTGATACGTGCACGTTCTCCACACTGAGTAAACTGCTTAGCCCTGATGGGAGTTGGTTCCAAAGAAGGTGGAAATGGGTGGTATCCAGGCTTCCAGGGAGAGCCTCAAACTCAGCCAAGAGCCGTGTGGCAGAGTCCAGCCCTGGACAGTATTCCTGGTCCCTTAGGTCCATTTTCTCCTCATTTTCTTTTGGTTTGACCCAAAATTAATAGTAATTACCCTCTGAGAAGGCCAGTGAAGTCATTGAGAAAAGGGGTCTCCCAGTTCAGGCTGGAAACGGGGTATAAGATACTCACTTTCTCCTTTTAGTTCAGCCATTGATAAAGTACGGAGACACCTTCCCTTTTCCTCTGCCTTTGGGCACCGAGCACTGTCCCCAAGTGCTGTCTCTTGTTGCTCTGGGCTATTCTGTATCTGGCTCTTCACATAGAACCAGTGAGAAGAGCTTTTTCTAGAAAATTCTTTGGATGCACCCCTTTGTCAATATGCATGTGTGCACACACGCGTACACACGTGCATGTGTGTGTGTGCACACACACACACATGCATGTTGCTCTTCTGAGAAGAGTTTTATGTCATAGGTCACCACTGCAAAATACCGCTTCCGGTCCTTGTAACAAACCACAAGGCTCAAGGTTTCTCCTATCCAGAGAGTGCATTGTGTCTAACTCTGTGGTTACCAGGGCCATGAGGCACAGTGGCTCTTAGTGTTCTTAGGCATGAAGGCTAACTGACCAGCCCTCAGGCAGGGCCAGAGGGAAGGTAGGAGAGAATTCCTAGGAGGAAGGAGACTCTAGGCCTGACACGGTCTCTGGGAGGACATCCCAAAACCTCTTAGAGGACCAGGTCCCACAGAAAAGAGACTGTCAGATCCACAGTGGGGGGTTATTCCTGGGGAGATGATACCTCTTGAATAGGTAGGTATTCCTTGGGGACCACAAACCTTGAGAAATTCATGACTTAGGTAAGGAGTCAGAGAGAGTCACTGTGTGTGATTCCCCAGCTGCTAACAAGGTTGCCCAGGAGGGTGTCAGTGCTAATGGGAGTTACTGATAATCACCATCACAGATACCATGATTAATGACAAGCCTGAGGTGTAGCACTCAGGTGAGTGATTGTATGAGAAGTGAGGAGAAGAGGTCAGGACGAGCTGCACACTGGCATGGGCTTAGGCAGATCTCAGAAAGGTGAACTGAATTAATAGGTGGGCGGCACATTTCACAGAACTGCCAATCTGGGCAAGTGGTGCTGTCTGAGGTCAGTGGGGGGCGGGGGCGGGGGTGGGGGCGGGGGTGAGGGCGGGGAGTCCCTTCTTCTGGAGCTGCCCCTAAGCACAGGCCCAGAGAAGCACCCGTCACTCACCCTTCAGAAAGTAACTCTTCTGCTATAGATCTGTCCTGAAGAGCTTGTGTGTGCCCACCAAATGCCACCTGCAGAAGGCCTCAGCTTCCTTGACCCTTCAAAGAGGGCTCCTGTCCCTTGACCCCAAGCTGGGATGGCAGGAAGGGGACAAGTGCCCACTGTAGACCTCACTTCTGCTTCCCTCCCCCAGCCTGCCTTGTTCCCTGGGGTCTTCCGTTGTCAACGAGCCCAAGGTCCTACTGTAGTTTTGTGGCTCAGGAGCCCAAGAAAGGTGGCCTTTTCCAAAAGAAAGACTTCCAGCCTTGGGTTATTTCAGAAAGAGGCATGAGGTCCCCTTCCCTTGGACAGCAGAGCTATTAAGATACAGAACGGAGCAGATGGAGAGGGTCGGTCCCCACTCTGGGGTCCCCATCACTTTGTAGCTTCCACTAGATCCTGCGACCACAGCGAAGGCCCCTGGTACTGTGGAGACTCCTTCCTGCTCTGGTTGTTACTGCCCTGGAGGCTCTGACCCCGCAGCCACACGCTCCACCTCTAGCCCCACTTCATCTCCCAGCCTGATTTTCCCCCTCAGGCCATCGGGAGCTGCTTTGGCTGCCCAAGGAAGATGGTATCTGACCACACCAGGGAGTGCTGAGGGCATTGTTGGGTGAGCTGGGGCCTCCTTGGGTTCTTGGTATACACTGTGCGCAAGCAGCTGAGTTCTGAGTCATTTCATTGGCTGAGGAAACGGGAACTGGGGATTCCACCCAGCTGGCCTGGCGTGGAAGGGGGCCTGCCTGGTACGGCCTTCCTCAGCCCCCTTGCCCCTCATCTGCCTGTCTCCACTGCTGCCCCTTCAAGCCTTCTCTTTTCTCTCTGCAGGTGGGACCCAGGTGAGCCCGGGTGCCCACTGCCCCAGTTGCCCTGGCACAGGTAAGAAAGACAGTGGTGGGGGATGAGGAGAGGGGATGGAAGCAACCTAGGAAAGGGTTTGGAGAAGTAGGGATCTGTCTCTGGAAGAGAGTTGGGAGGTTGGGCTCTGGAAGAGCAGGAACAAGACAGGCACCTTTGGATACAGGCTGGGAAGCATAAGAAGAGGAGAGCAGGGTGCTTTGCCTGTCCTGGTTGGGTGTAGTAGAGTGGGAAGAAAAGTAGGAAGGCAACATTTATTTATGCTTGGACCCCCTACCCCATGTCGGATCCTGGCTCAGATGAGTTCCCGTTTTCCGGTCGGTCAGTCTTCACATGGGCCTTGCAGGGTGGAAGGATGTCACCCCTTGGTGAATTGACCTTCTTCTCTACTGTTATCCCTGGGGAAGGACTAGAGTGGACCTGTTGCAGCTTACATTTAGAACATACCCACAGGGCTAGGTCTAGACTTTTCCCTCTCCTTCCTTAACCCCGGTGGAGAGCGACTGAGCACCTACTAAGTGGGCGATGATTCCATGTGGCAGAGAGACTAGAAGGCTGGGGGTCTTCACCCTAGTCCCAGCTGTCCAAAAGCTTGGGAAGACAGGACACATAAAAGAAGAGAAAAATGGTAGAGTACAATACATGCTATGACAAATGTTGGATAGAGAGACTTTGTTCATGACTTGATTCTTTCATTCAAGAATCATTACTGAACCTCCTGTCTGTGCCGGGCATCTTCCTAGACTTTGAGGAGGGACACCTAGATTTCCTGAAGATCGTGTTGATCTAGTGTCCAGTCTTGTCTTCTCCAGGTAGTATTCTAAATCCTAAAATAATGAGCATTGGGCAAATCAAGAGCCAGGTTTTGGAGCCTAACCCAAGCCTGGCACTGCCCTTAGGGTGTCTACCATGTGGAGAGAGCCAACATGAGGCCCAAGGAAAAGGGGCGCTACTTCCTGGCCTGGGTTCAGGGGAGGGAAGACTCCGTCTGGGCCTTGAGCAGTAGGTAGAGTTTGGAAAAGTAAAATGTAGGGATGAGGACACGATTGGCAGGGGACCTGGTGTGAGCCAAAGCCCAGAGGATAACAGGCACTGGGGTTATTCAGTAAGAAGCTGCTGCCTGAGCTGATGGGTTTGTTCAGGTGGAGGAGAGCAAGTTGAGGTCCGTGAGGAAATGCCTGAGGCCTCCCAGGGAGCTTACCCCACCCCTGTGTCCTGTGGGTGCCCCCCACCCCACCCCATGCTAAATCACTCAGACGGGCATTCCCAGGGTTCTGAACAGAACCATTCCTGTGTTCCCAGAAGACTTCTGCATTGGAGGGAGTAATACTGAGAGTGAGGGGGTGGGTCTACTATTAGGCGACTGCTCCTTGTCGGTGTGGCTGAAGCCTGGGGTCTGGTGCCTTCCCCTAAACCATCATCATCAAGACAGTTGCCTCAGGAAGCTAGTGCACCAGAACTGTGGAAGACAGAGACCTTCTGTGGGCCGGGCACATGTTGCCACTGGGGGCCCATAGTCAAGCAGAATGAGACTCCAGATTCTTTGGGTAGCCGCATGAACAAAGGTGAAGTCCTCAGAGCCGGCGTTGGTTACCATGGGCCGGGTCTGGATGCACCGCCACCTTCTCCAATCTCCTAGTGACTAGAGAGTCGAGCCAGTCCTGGATGTGCTGGGGGCCAGGCGTTACGGCACAGGCCTTTAATTCCCAGCACTCAGGAGGCAGAGGCAGAGGCAGAGGCAGGTGGATCTGTGTGAGATCAGGGCCAGACCTGTCTATGTAGGAGTTCCAGGCCAGCTGGGTCTACAGGGAGATCCTGTCTCTAAATAAATAAATAAGTGAGCTAGAGGGGCATGGTAGGCCTTGCTGGACTCCTCTTTCAAGTCCACCTCACGGTCAGTGTTGGAGTGATATCCCTTAGTGACAACTTCCTTCAGGTTTTTCCCTTGCCCAGTGAGAAACCTTACCATGGTGGGAAAATGGAGTATTGGCCCTAGTGGGACTGGAACTCGTGTTCTCTGTGCCCCTGGCTAGGTGACCCATACCTTGGGGTCTCACTTCCCTCAACTGAGATGAGAGGATAGTGATAACTAGCTCCAGGGCAGGTGGCATGGAAGCCGAATAGGCTTTATTGACTTACGCTCATGCACTATGGACACAACTACGCATTCCCTAACTTCCCACCGGTGCTTTGCTGGGAACCTTTCCTTCCATTCCCCGTCAGGCCTAGACCTCAAGACCAGCTATAGCTGTTCTGCTGGGAGGATCCCTGAAGGCCCCTGAGAGGACTTTCCCTGCTCTTACGCTCTCATCACTTCCTATTTCCCCTTTCCCAGGATAACCCCTCTACCCTGACCCTGCAGCAGTGCCACCGCCCAGTATCTTGGCATCTGGCTGCCTAGCCCAGCCTGGCCAGCTGGCTGTGCTGGCACAGCCCCTGGTCTGCTGGCGAGCTATAATTAGCCCCTGCACCCACGGCTTTGGCAGGGTGCTCCTGGCGTGGGTGCAGAGGACACTGGAGAAGAAGCAGCTGAGCCTGTTGTCCGTGCCAGACCTGGCCCACAGCTGGCTCCACTGGAAACGAGGAGCATGTTCCACAAGCTTGTGGGCCTGCTGAGCTGAGGAGCTCATCCTGAGAACAGGCTCTCTAGGCCCCAGTGGCCAACCAGGGCTAGTTGTGAGCTCTAAGCATTACTGCTGGATCCCAGGATCAGAGTGGTACAGTGCAGGAGTGGGTGGCAGCCAAGGGCTGTGAGGTCCTTAGGGCTGGAGGCTGAGCAGAGTGGCCCTGAGTCACCTGTCTGATCTCTGAGACCTGCTCACCTCCTCATTCCTGGGAGAGCAAAGGGAATGGGGCCGTGAACTGCACCACCGTGTCCCCATGTCCCCACACCCCGTGACTCTTAGCCCCAAGCCTGGAGAAATGCATGCTAAGAGGAAGACACCATGCATACAGTCAGATGGTCCGGTTCATGCCAACAGCAGTCAGGAGGGAACCTGTCTATAGTCTGTAGATCTCATGCCTTACAGGTACAACGGAATCTACAGGTCATACTTGTAGCTGGATGACAAGGCTTAAGTTGGGAAAATGGCCCCTGAGGGCATTTTGCTGATATGGCGTCCGCCCCAGGAGGTCCATTAGCCTATGTCCAAGTTCCTGCAGACCAGACTCCACCTGACTCTTCTGTATGTCCCCAGGCTGTCCTGCCCTCCAGCCAGACACGCCAGGCTCTCAGCCCCAGCCCATGGACCTGCGAGTGGGCCAGCGGCCCACAGTGGAGCCCCCACCAGAGCCCACGCTGCTGGCTCTGCAGCACCCCCAGCGCCTGCACCGCCATCTCTTCCTAGCAGGCCTGCAACAGCAACAGCGCTCAGCTGAGCCCATGAGGGTAAAGACAGAACTCTAGCCCATATGCCCAGCCTTCCACTCCCCACAGCCTCTCCAAACCTCAGCCCCTCCTGAGCTGCCAGCTCTGTCCACAGCTCTCGATGGACCCACCAATGCCAGAGCTGCAGGGGGGACAGCAGGAGCAGGAGCTGCGGCAGCTTCTCAACAAAGACAAGAGCAAGCGAAGTAAGGATGGGGTCTGCCTCTCCGTGCTCTGCCTGGGTATCCAGGGTCTAGGGGGCCTGGGCGGGGGTCACTGGGAAGATCACCATCTGGCCTGATCCCCTCAAACAGCCTTGCTGTGCTGTGAATAGAAGTGGGTGTGGAAGGGCTACATGCTTCCCAGGAGGGATGGGGCCTTGGGCTGGGCTTCTTGCCTGACCCTGAGGAGTCCCTGGGACATCGTGTCCTGGAAGTACTGACTGGAAAATGGGAAGAGAATGTGCCTAGGAGGTCACCTATCCGCCCATCCTCAGCCCACTGAGTCCTGTCGTCTCTGTAGGTGCCGTAGCCAGCAGTGTGGTCAAGCAGAAGCTCGCTGAAGTGATCCTGAAGAAGCAGCAGGCAGCTCTGGAGAGAACGGTCCATCCTAGTAGCCCCAGCATTCCCTACAGGTAGTTCGCTCTCCCTCTTGTCCCTCGGGCCCTCGCTGTGCCGCCCTTTCTACATACCAGCCCTCTTTCCTGCTAACTAACCTGTGAATGCATGTGGATGGCCCCTTTTACTCCTTTTACTGGTCCTTACTCTTGGCCTCAGCTAATACCCAAGTCCCCATAAACCTGCCTTCCTCTTCCCTTTCGTTTTCCAATGGGTCCCAGTCCCTTAAGCTCCTGGCTTCCATGCTAGGAGCAGAACTGCCTTGGGGTGGCTCACTGCTGCCACCTGGAGGCAGACTCTGTTCCCGCTGGCTCCACACTCCCGAGCTGGGCTGGCAGTAGGCTCAGGAAGGTCCCTGCAGAGAGCAAGGTTTCAGGGCCTTTGGGCATCCAGTGCTCCTGACGCTGCCTTGACACTCACTCCACAGAACTCTCGAGCCGTTGGACACCGAGGGAGCTGCCCGCACCGTGCTCAGCAGTTTCCTGCCTCCTATTCCGAGCCTGCCCACGGAACCTCCGGAACACTTTCCCCTGCGGAAGACAGGTGAGCTGGGCAGACAACCAGAGACCTTCACGGGGATTAGGCTGCACGGAGGGTCTTGTATTTTGGTTGAAGGAGGGCCGGGAGAGCCGGCATGCTGGTTTTCTGTCTGACCACGCCCTTTCTCCCTTTAACTGACTGGGAGGGAGGGTAAAGGACAGAAAAGACAAGAGAAGGGTGGTTGGCATGGGGGCTGAGTGACCTTAGTGCTCCCGCAGTGTCTGAGCCCAACCTGAAGCTGCGCTACAAGCCCAAGAAGTCCCTGGAGCGGCGCAAGAACCCGCTGCTCCGAAAGGAGAGCGCCCCACCCAGCCTCCGTAGGCGGCCTGCAGAGACCCTCGGAGGTGAGGGCCAGCACGGCTGTCCCTTTGGAGTTCCCACTGGGGCACAGCGTAGTGTACAGGTCACATCCCACATGCCTGTCTGCCAGAGGGAGAGTTGAGGTTAAAACTCTTGGGTTGGCAAAGCTGACATTTGCCTGGAACGGGGAGCACTATGAAGAAACCTGCCCAGAGATGCTGTAGGCTGGTGGCGGCCTCTGGCTTCCTGCTCCTCTGGGAAGAAAACAGGAAGCCAAGGAGGTCCAAAAGGGAAGGAGCTGTGTCTGGGATCCCGCCCAGGGGGCCTGGGTGTGTGTCCCCCCACCTCTGACCCCTGATTACTTTCCTTTCTCCCCGCCCCTCAGATTCCTCCCCCAGTAGTAGCAGTACGCCCGCGTCAGGGTGCAGCTCCCCTAACGACAGCGAGCACGGCCCCAACCCTGCCCTGGGCTCTGAGGTAAGGCCTTGTTGGAACTGGGCTCTCCGGGGGCAGTTCTGAGGCTCAACTTTTTTTCCAGCAAGTGGCCTGGCCTGGCCTGAGGCCTCAGGGTCTGGGCAGCCCCCACCAGGGCCTCTTGGGTGTTCTGGGGACAGTGTGCCAGGGGTAGAGTTCTGGGACTGGTGACCCGTCGCCCTGCTCCCCATGGCAGGCGCTCTTGGGCCAGCGGCTGCGGCTGCAGGAAACTTCTCTGGCCCCGTTCGCCTTGCCGACAGTGTCCTTGCTGCCCGCAATCACACTGGGGCTGCCCGCCCCTGCCAGGGTGAGTGGCTGGGGTGCCCTACCCCCACTCCAAGCTCCTCTAGCCTCTTTCCTGCCCATGTCCTACTGTCTCATTGTCCCCTGCCAGAATCGTCTCTCCCCTGACTTCTAGCCTCTCCCTTAGGCTGATGGTGACCGAAGGACCCATTCAACTTTGGGCCCTCGGGGTCCAGTCCTGGGGAGTCCGCATGCTCCACTCTTCATGCACCATGGTCTAGAGCCTGAGGCTGGGGGCACCTTGCCCTCTCGTCTGCAGCCCATTCTCCTGCTGGATCCCTCTGTCTCCCACACCCCCCTGTGGACTGGTGAGTCCTGCCGCACACCCCACACTCCCACGGCCTGGATTTCTATGCAGCCAAGCTCTGCTCCTTCCCACGGTGCTTCTCTTACCACCCATCCCGTTCTTTCCAGTGCCGGGGCTTGGACCCTTGCCCTTCCACTTTGCCCAGCCCTTACTGACTACGGAGCAGCTGTCTGGGTCAGGCCTCCATCGGCCACTGAACCGGACCCGCTCAGAGCCCTTGCCCCCCAGTGCTACTGCCTCCCCTCTGCTGGGTTCCCTGCAGCCCCGCCAGGACCGGCTCAAACCTCACGTCCAGTTGATCAAGGTAAGGGGCAATGCTAAGGGGGTGCTTAATTGAGCCTCAGGGGAATGCAAGAAGGTGGTCTAGGAAGACAGGAAACTGGGAGGGAGTCCCAGCAAGACGACTACGGCCCCAGCCAACCCGTATCTCCCCTCCACCCACCTCCATCTGCCTTTTAAGCCATCCTTCTCTCCACCCCAGAGGCCAGCCAAGCCGAGTGAGAAGCCCCGACTGCGACAGATACCTTCAGCTGAGGACCTAGAGACAGATGGTGGCGGAGCAGGGCCTGTAGTAGATGACGGCCTGGAACCCAGGGAGTTGAGCCACGGGCAGCACGAAGGCCGAGGCCCTGTTTGTCTGCAGCAGCACCAGCAGGTATGGCTGTGCCTCGGAGTCCTGAAGAAAGTAGAGTCAGGAGGCTTGTGGCTTGGGCATAGAATTGAGAATGGAGGGAGCTGTGATATCAGTGCAGAGGTGTGGGGAGCTGTGAGACCCCACACACACACACGTTCACATGTGTGGAATATTCAAGCAGTCCTGCTACCTCAAGATGGAACCCTGTTCCCAGCTTCTGGGTCTTTCACAGAGCCACACATTGTCCTTGTACTTCTTTCTCTCTGTGACCTCTCATCTTACATCCAAAGGTAGTTAGGCCAACAGGTAGGACAGGGACAAAACCAGGCTCCTGCACTGAGCCAGATTCCTTGCATGGGAACCAAGGCACAGTGTGTTCATTTGCTATGGCCAGTGTGACAGGAACTACACAAAAGGTGCCTTGAAAGGCAGATATTCATCACCTTGGCTCTGGAGGCTAAAAGAGTGAAATCAAGGGGTGTGTGTGTGTGTGTGTGTGTGTGTGTGTGTGTGTGTGGTGGAGGTCTTCTCAGGACTCTGAGGGAAGGACTTTTCCAGCTCTCTGTTCAAATTTCCTTTTTATAAGGACAACAATCCTATTGGATTAGGACCCATCCTAATCATATCAGTGTAATTTGTTTGCCACTGCAAAGATCCTGTCTTTTTGAGGGGTTAGGACCGAAGCATGTGCATTTGGGAGACACAGTTCCACATGTAACACTTGGTAACAGTCCACACACATGTAGTGACTCACGCAGGTCCCCCTTGTCCTTGGAGATGGGGTCCTACTCAGAATGGGTAGGGACCCGGGAGCTCTTGTGGAATGGGACGCTCAGTCCAGTGCAAGGCTTTAAGGGGCTGCTAGAGAGCAAAGAGTTCAGAGGGAGGCCAGAGCCCACAAGGGAGGCAAAGCTGGGGACTGCTTGGAATTTCTCTAGAGAAGGAACCTGTCTGGAAGTTCCCTAGACATTGGTCAGGAGCATATGACCCAAACTTGAGACACTGTGGAGACTAGGGGCCATGTTTCCCTCAGGTGCTGCTCTGGGAACAGCAGCGTCTGGCTGGGCGGCTCCCCCAGGGAAGCACTGCAGACTCTGCGCTGCCTCCTCTGGCCCAGGTTGGACACAGACCCCTGTCCAGGACCCAGTCTTCCCCAGCCGCACCTGCCTCTCTGCTGACCACAGAGCCCACCTGTCAGAAGCGAATCCTCAGCAGCCCAGGGACCCCCACCACAGGTAAGAACAGAGCAAGACTATCATGAAGGCAGGAGGAAGAGTCTGGGAACCTGAGTCCAAGTCTGTGCTGGCCCACAGGACAGTTCCAGAGGCCACAGAACACTGCCTGATCTTGTCGAATCCCCATGGTACCCATGAAGCAGGTTCCATGAGTTATGGAACCCAGTGTGCCAGTAACTAACTTATGGTCAAATCACAAACTGGCAGTTAGGCCAGGATAGGAATTTAAATCTTCTATTATGTCCAGCCCTTAAATAGAATGACATTACTGCTAGAGAGATGGCTCAATGGTTAAAAAGCACTGGCTGCTCTTCCAGGAGACCCAGGTTCCAGTCCCAGCACCCATGTGGTGGCTTACAAGCATCCATAACTCCAGTTTCAGGGGGATCTGATGCCCTCTTCTGGCCTCTGCAGGCATTGTGCACACATGGTGCATTTACAAACAAGCAAAATAACTCATACACATATTTTTAATGTTTTTTTTTACTGTGCCTGTAAAAATAACTCAAAAGTATTTCAAAAAATTTTGAGAAATACCAAAACACATAAGAATCAAAAAACAAACAAAGAATCAAATAAAAATCACCAAGTATCCTGGCTATATTCAAATTCAGGCTTTATCCTCCTAACTGTTTGTACCTGTCCAATGCCACAGATAGCCTAATTATATTTTGCACCCTGGTTTATGGAGTTCTTCGTTGTTTGTTTGTTTGTTTGTTCATTTGTGGTTTTGGTACTAGGAATTTTTTTTCTGGTATTTTTGAGACAGGGTCTCCCTTTTAGTCCCAGCTGTCCAGGAGCTCGCTCTGTAGACCAGGCTGGCCTTGAACTCACAGAGATCCACCTGCCTCTGCCTCCCGAGTGCTGGGATTAAAGGCGTGTGCCACCACACCTGGCTGGTACTAGGAAATTAAACCTAGATTCCTGCTTATACCAGGCAAGCACTCTGGCACTGAGCCTTTCCCCCAGGCCCTGTACGTTAATAGTCAGGATATCTAAAAACTTCTTCAATCTTTAAAACTGAGGTGTTGATATTTTATCACAGTTTTTATTTATTTTTGGCTTTTGGAGACAGGGTCTCACTCTGTAGCACAAGCTAGCCTGGAACTCACCATGTAGCTCAGGCTGGCTTTGAACTTGTAGCAATCCTCCTGCTGTAGCCTTCCAAGTGTGAGGATTACAGGTCTGAGTGGCCATGCCCCTTCAGTTTTAATTTTAACTTTTTCTTATTAATTGGGAAGTTAGATTTCTACCCATTTTTAATTTTCTTATGTTTTGGTCTTATAATGTCTAGGATTCCCCAGGGTCACTCTTAAGGAGTAGCATTCCTGGGTCAAATGATTTGAACATTTTGAAAGTCCCTAGTGTTCTGAGACAGACACTGACCCGGAAATGCAAGCCCTTAGTATCTCAGAGGGTTGCTTCTAGACCCTAGCAAGGTACCAGAATCCACAGATGCTTTCGTCCCTCATGTAAAACGGTGTAGTATTTGCATAAAAACCTCCCACATATTTAAATCACTTCTATTTTGCTTTTAATGCCTAAAACCACATAGATGCTATGTAAATAGTCATCATGCTATTTACGTATTGTTCAGGAGGTAAAATAGTTTCTGAGTATTTTCCATGTGCAGTTGGGAGACTGACTAAGCCCAGGTGATTGCATTCGTCTTGCCAAATGGCCAGTGATACTGCGGAATCTCACCTCAGTCTTGAGGCCTCCCCAGAACTGTTTCTCCTCTTACACTGTGTTGGGAGCCTCCGAGTTATGACTCCCATAGGGAGATCCCCCGTGTTAAGCCTCTCTGGGTGAAGGATGGGAGCCCTCGAGGGCACAGGCGATATGCCGGGTCATGTGAGCAAACGGAGTGTGGAGAAGGCAGGGCTAGGCAGGGCAGCGTGGGCGGCCCCTGTGCTGGTGTGTGCGTCAGGCTGTCAGAGACCACTCGGGAAAGCATCTAGACATGTGCCTAGGGAAGTGCAGGCATGCGTGGCAGCAGGTATGTTTATGTACATGCCTGGCTCAAGGTGGGTCTGTGGGTGCAGCCTGTCCTCTCATCTGTACCCATGGTGGAGGGCTCCCTGGGGTTTTAGCCCTGACCACTGCTCCCTGCAGGGCTGGTCTACGACTCAGTGATGCTGAAGCACCAATGTTCCTGTGGAGACAATAGCAAGCACCCGGAGCACGCAGGCCGCATCCAGAGCATCTGGTCCCGACTGCAGGAACGGGGTCTCCGGAGTCAGTGTGAGGTGAGGAGTCAGGGCCATGCCAGGGAAGGTGTGAGAGGCCCTGGGGCCAATGAGGGATGAGAGAGCAGGTGGTCTGGCGGTGGCCAAGGGCAGGGCTGAGCAAAGCTTAGGAGCTCTGTGGGCCTTTTCTCAGTGTCTCCGGGGCCGAAAGGCCTCCTTAGAGGAGCTGCAGTCAGTCCACTCTGAGAGGCACGTGCTTCTTTACGGCACCAACCCGTTCAGCCGCCTCAAACTGGACAATGGGAAGCTGACAGGTACGGGAGGGGACAGACGACGTGTGGCCCCGAATCCCCGGGGACTTGCCCGTCTCACCCACATCTGTGCTCTCTTGCCTTGCCTGTGCCCAGCTGACCCTTCCAGCTTCCTGGATAGCCCCATGCCAGTTTGCTGCCCACTTCCCTGTGTCCCTGTCCTATCTCTCCCTCCACCCCTCTTCTCAGGGTCTCCGTGTTCCTCACTCACGGTCCCGGCCTTTTCCCACAGGACTCCTGGCACAGCGGATGTTTGTGATGCTCCCCTGTGGTGGGGTTGGGGTAAGTGTGCCCAGAGATCTCAAGTGGACATTGCTAAGGGCTTTCAGCTCTCTTCCCTTAAGTTCTGTAGCCCCCACCACCACCACCACCACTGCTGCCTGCCTGTTCTTGAGGTTCTACTAGATTGGGTAGGCCAGGGACTTTCCCATTATGCCCTTCTGCTGGGCTGGAGGCTTCCTCATAGACAGGTGTATTCCAGGCCCATTAACGTCACTGAGTGTGGAGCCCAGTGCCTTGCAGTTAGAAGGTATTTGGTAGATGTTGAGTGAGGCCTGGGCAGCGCCATGTGATCCCCTTGTAAGACCACAGTGGTCGGGGATCGGCCATGCTACACTGGCCCCAGGAGCCTGTGGCTCTGCTTGCTAAGCAGTGGGTCTCTCTCAGGTGCTCTAAGTAGTCCATACTTGATCCCCAGGCTTTGCGCTGCCTGATATGGGGCTGCGGGGTGCTTCCCACGTGCCCTGCCCAGGACACGGCCCTCCAGCCCTCCGGCCTTACTCACCCTCACTTATTGGGGGTCTTCCTGCCACCTCTGGCATGGCCCTCCCTGACTCAAAAGGTCCCTGCCGTGGTGCCAGGCAAGGTGTGTAGAGACGGGATGGAGACCAAGTTCAGGGGGGCAGTGGGAGCTGTCGGGGGCTGTTGGGGAGCCAGTCAGCCCCTGTTCACAACCCCCCATTTCTTGCCACTTTCTGGTTTTTCCAACTGTTGTTGCTTCTGTTTTCTCCTCCTCTCCCTCTCTGTCCTCCTCTCTCTCTCTCTCTCTCTCCAGCCTCTTGCGACTCTCTCTGCCTTCCTCGCCTCTCTCGGTCCGCCTCGCCCTCCCCATCTCCCCATCATGCCCCCCGGCCCCTCCCTAGCCTTGAGGCCCAGGGACTGGGTTTGGGGGGCCTCCCAGCCTGGGCTAGGGGCCCTGAGTGGAAGACAGTGGTGCAGACGGCCCCTCCAGCTCCGACCATCCCGCAGGGCCTGAGCAGAGTCAGCTGGGGCTTAAAACCCCTCCCGGCCCAAACCCCAATCCCGCCCAGGTAACGCCATGCCCCCTCCCCTGACTGGGGAGGCAGAGTGCTGGCCACACATGGGCTGGTGCTGGGACTTCTGCTGGGAAGAAGTCCTGCTGGGACTGGGGGACGCAGGAGGCCTTGCCTTTGGGCGGTGGGGCACTGGGGAGGCAGCACTGTCTGCCCAGCTCCCTGCCCCTGGGGTCCTGGCCATAGGGGTGGGTACTGCCTCACTGGGCCCAGGCTCCTGTCTGAAGCCTTGGATGATGCAGTCCCTGACCCTGGCCCCCACAGGTAGATACTGACACCATCTGGAACGAGACACATTCTTCCAATGCAGCCCGCTGGGCCGCAGGCAGTGTTACTGACCTCGCCTTCAAAGTGGCTTCCCGTGAGCTAAAGGTAGGAAGCTGATTGAAGGCCAGGCAACTACAATGGACATGCTGGGCGAGGGGAGTGAATCCACATCCTAAGCCCCAGACCTCTCACTGCTTGTGGATATTGCTACAGGGTTTGGGAAGGGAAATGGAGGACTGTGGGAACCATGGTGAGACTTGACCCCTAAGCTCATGTCACTTGGGTAATCAAGCCACTGGATCCCGGACCCTCGGTGGAGTTCTGACCAGCCAGGATTATTGAAGCAGGTAGAAGACCTGCTTTGTGGCTATCAGTACATCTCAGCTCTCTCTCTGGGTGCCTTGTGCACAGGCCCTCTGGCTCCTTCTAGGCCTAGGGTCCTGCACACCACATTGGCATTATGCCCATTACTCTAAATCTTGCAGGGATTTGCCTGAGGCCCATGGCTCCATTGTCCAGGAGCTCACAGCTCAAGGCAGGCACCGTATCCTTGGTTTAAGGGCCTTGGCAGCACGTGGCACTCATCAGGAGCTCAGCCCTGATCGTAAATGGCTCTACCACTTGCAACCAGATAACCTGAGACACGTTGCCTTGTATTCCTATCAGAGAAGAGGCTGGGGCAGGAAGCAGGCTTAGGCAGGTGTGGGTAGAGGCCTGGCTCTTTGGGTGATCAGTGTATTTTCCCTTTTCAGAATGGTTTTGCCGTGGTGCGCCCCCCAGGACACCATGCGGATCATTCCACAGCCATGTAAGGCACTGGGGAGGCCATTGTGGGGTAAGGTGGGGATTAGCCCCCCCCCAGAGCCTTCTTTTAGGCCAGGGAGTGTTCTGGGGGTGGGAGAGGGGATGGGCTGGCAGGATCTTCTCTCCTCCCCAGGGGCTTCTGCTTCTTCAACTCAGTGGCCATCGCCTGCCGACAGCTGCAGCAGCAAGGCAAGGCCAGCAAGATCCTCATCGTCGACTGGGTAGGTCCTGGTTCCTCGCGCCTTCGGAGTCTAGAGGCCGCGGAAGGAGCCCTGAGCCTAGCATGAGAGGCGCAGCTGCATATCTGAGTTTGGCATGACCCTGCCCGAGCCTCAGTTTCCCCTTCTATAAAATTTGAACTGCTAGGAGGCCCAGAGAAGATGGTATGTGGGAAGCCATTGGTGCTCATAGATTTCTGCAGTGGATAGGAATTCTCATCTGCTGTCTTTAACCTCTGCTGATGCTCCAGGTGAGCTGGGGCTACAGGGTGACCCTGTCCCCCCATAATGAAGCAAAACAAATAAACAAAACCCAAAACATAGAAGGCAAACAAATAAAACCTCTGGTGTCTTCTTTTGGCAGAGTGAACCATTTCCATACTTCACCTACACATGGTTACTAGGACAGTAATATTTGATAGTGTCAGTATATCATGGATCACATCTGGGCGCTGATAGATTTTACATCTGATCCTGACTATGGCCCATTTCACAGATGAGAGTGTGTAGACCTTAAGTATCTTGCACAGTCACTCACCTTGTGAGATGTGAGAGCAGGATTGGAGCTCTATGGTATATGCATCTAACTACCAAGCAATATCTCCTCTGTGTGGACAGCTGTGAAAGGAACATTTCCAAGCAGACAATGAGAACAGTGGGAGAAATTTAGCCCCTTTGAATCTCTGCATGGTCTTGGGAGTCAAGTGCAGGGACCAGTCCTTCCTAGGAGGAGTGGCCCTGGGTCTTGTGTATCTGCCCTCTGTAACTGAGCTGCAGTGCTTCATGACTTCATACAAGGCACAGTGGGAGAGACATCTAGATAGATAGATAGATAGATAGATAGATAGATAGATAGATAGATAGACAGACGATAGGTAGATGATAGATAGATAGATAGATAGATAGATAGATAGATAGATAGATAGTTAGATAACAATATAGACATATTTCCTTTACTTGGGGACAACTCAGTCATGTGGTTCTGGGAAGTCTAGTTTCCCACCAGTCTAGAGTCCCAGTACTTTGAATGGTCACTGACCTTGAACCCATTCCAGCGTGTCCTTACCTCCATCTCTCTGCCTTTGGACCTTCTTTAATCCATGGCCCAATATCCTGCACAGGATGTTCACCACGGGAATGGCACCCAGCAAACCTTCTACCAGGATCCCAATGTACTGTACATCTCCCTTCATCGCCATGACGATGGCAACTTCTTCCCAGGCAGTGGCGCAGTGAATGAGGTAACTGCGTGTTGCGTCAGCTTCTAGTCTATTGACTTTCCTCTTGGACTCTACACTCTCTCTGCCTCTTTCCTGTGTGATCCTGAGCAGACGGCTTAGGCTTGCTGAGCTTCCGCATCCCCATCTTGACATGAAGAGGCTGGACGAGCTTGCAGCATCAACACCTCGACGCTCTGTTCTCAGGCCTTCCTTGCACCCTTTTCTCCAGGTGGGGACTGGCAGCGGTGAAGGCTTCAACGTCAATGTGGCTTGGGCTGGGGGCTTGGACCCCCCCATGGGAGATCCTGAGTACCTGGCTGCCTTCAGGTAAGTAGTCTGGGGCCCTAGAGGAGGCCAGCCCAATAAGACTGCCTCTCCGGTCCCTTTCTCACAGCCCTAGGTTGGAAGTGATCAGTTGGCTTATCACCCTGTCCCCATTTACTGGACTTTGTAGGTCAGTCCCAAGAAGAAGAAGGGACACACACAAGAACGAGGCCAGAGCTGCATAGTATCACACATTATCAAGAACCTGTATTAATGCAAGTGCTGGGAATGGCTGGGTAGAGTGAGCAGAACCAACACATTTAGTCAAAGTAGGCTGTGTAAAGGAGATGGACCTTGAGAAAAAGGCACTTAAAAGTGTCCTTAAGTGATGTCCACATAGAGGGGTGGGTTTGCTTCTAAAAACCACTCTGGAGAGGGCTTTGGGCTCTTGTAAGGAGTCCTCACCTCCTCTACTCCAATCCCTGCATCCGTTTAAGAAAAGGGATCCCAGCCGGGCGTGGTGGTGCACGCCTTTAATCCTAGCACTTGGGAGGCAGAGGCAGGCGGATTTTTGTGAGTTCAAGGCCAGCCTGGTCTACAGAGGGAGTTCGAGGAAAGCTGGGGCTACAGGGAGACCTTGTCTCGAAAAGACCAAAAAAAAGGGGGGGGGGAATCCCTGGAATTAGGTTCCGAAGTCCTTTGCTGGAGAGTCTCTTCATGAGTGTTAATTCTGCAGGAGCCCTGGGTAGGACTTCCCAGCATATGTGCCAAGTGCCCAAGGCTTCAAAGAATCCTTAAATGGATACCAGAGTCGGGTTAAGGGATGGGATGGGAGTGGGGGTAGAGAAGAGCCTGAAGAATAGAGTTTGGTAGCCCAAGATCTCTGAGGGTCTGGTTGCCCTGGTTAGCTCTCAGGTATTGAGCCACCTAGGTCAGCTGTGTGCTGTGGTCCACTTTGGCTAAGAACTGAATGTTTCCAGTCCCTCAGGCTTAGTGACCAGATCCTAGTGCAGCTGGCTGTGTGAGAATCTCTCTCTCTCTCTCCCTCTCTCTCTCTCTCTCTCTCTCTCTCTCTCTCTCTCACACACACACACACACACACACACACAGTCCTCTCTCCTTCCCTCTCATGGAAAACTTTGCCCCCTTTGTGCCTCTTGCTAGTTAAGTTTTCTCTATGGCTGAGTCCTCTAAGGCTGTTGGACCACGGGTAGCAGGTTAGGAGACTTGCTAATACCACTGCCAAGATTGGGTATCTTTGCAAGTTCCCCTAACAAAGTTGGCAAGAAGGGGCTGGGATGGGCTGGCCTGGACCATGGCTTGTACCATGGGCTGGACCCAGGGTGGTGACGCCTTTCCTTACAACCTTAGGATAGTGGTGATGCCCATCGCCCAAGAGTTCTCTCCAGACCTGGTCCTGGTGTCTGCTGGGTTCGATGCTGCTGAAGGTCACCCAGCACCTTTGGGTGGCTACCATGTTTCTGCCAAATGTAAGGGGGCCCCAGTTGCATGGGAGGTGTGGGGAATGAAAGCCAGGCTGTGGGAGGACGGGAAGGCCTGCTCAGATGAAAGGGAGGCAGCACTGACCAGCTCAGGACTGCTCGTGAGGTCCAGGGTGGTGGCCCCTGGAATTCCCTGGGTTCTCCCAGCCTAGCACAGCCCAGGCTCTTTCCCAGAACCAGGCCAGTTCTTCATAGGACAGACCTCTGGGGACTTAGGTCTGCCAGATGGAAGCTCAGTTGTAGAACTCCTCACTAACCATGGCTTCTGGACTGGGCTGGCAGCTGCTTCAGAGGGAGGCAGGAGCGACACAGTGTTCTCAGAACAGAGTACCAGTTGTAGTTCATTGTGCCACAGGGCTGGGGGACAGAGAGGAGGTGGTACGGTCCACTGAGAGAGACTAGGGTTGGAGTTGAAGCCAGGGATCCCCGTCCCAGGTCTGAGGACCTCGAGCAAGACCCTTAACTTTTCTGAGCCTGGATTGAAGCATATGAATGGGTTTTACATGGGGATCTCAAGTCACCGTCAAGTCACTGTCTCTAAAGGAAGAAGAAAGCAGCGGGTGACAGATAGGGAAGGGGTCTGCCTCCCCGCCAGTCCCCCACTCTTTCTTCCCCCACAAGGTTTTGGGTACATGACGCAGCAGCTGATGAACTTGGCAGGAGGTGCGGTGGTGTTGGCCTTAGAGGGTGGCCACGACCTCACGGCCATCTGTGACGCCTCGGAGGCGTGTGTAGCTGCTCTTCTGGGAAACAAGGTGAGCGCCTCACCTGCAGCCATCCGTACTTCAGTGGGAGAAGATGAGCCTGGCTCTCACGGGTCTTCCCCTGGAGAGCAGGTCGATGAGGTGGATACGTGGAAACCTTCCGACCTGGCTAGAGCCAGCAGCTCGTGCTTATTTGTGAGGGGGTTCCTGAGAGACTGGTGCCTGATGGATTGTTTTCTGCAGGTGGATCCCCTTTCAGAAGAAGGCTGGAAACAGAAACCCAACCTCAATGCCATCCGCTCTCTAGAAGCTGTGATCGGGGTGCACAGTGAGTTTGCAACTCGGACCTTTGCTGGGCCCAAACTTGGGAGAACTTCAGGGGTCCGTCATCTCAATGACCAGGGTGCCAGAGATCGCAGAGGCAGCTAGGCCAGGAGATGTGCCAGTCTGGTCCGGATCCTCATCATGAGTCACCCCAGGAATAATGGTGGGCCAGTCCATGAATGGGTAACCTCTGAGTCCCCCAGCAGGACGCAGCAGGGACAAGACAGCAGCGTCCTTATGGCAGGGACTAACCTCATTTCTTTAAAAAAAATTTTTTTATTATTAATTTTATTTATTTCTGTATGTGTATGAATGTACTGTCTGCATGCAAGTTTGTGCACCCATGTCGTGCAATGCCGTGGAGATCAGAAGAGGGTGTCTGATTCCCCTGAAACTGGAGTTCTCCTGGAATTGGAGTTTCAGATGGTTCTCGGCCGCCATGTGGATGCTGGGGATCGAACCCGGGTCCTCTGCAAGAGCAGTCGGCGCTCTTAACCGCTAGGCCATCTCTCCAGCCCATGGACTGACCTCATTTCTAACTACAGCTTTGGGCAATTTTTTAAAAATTTTATTTATTTCTGTATGTGTATGAATGTACTGTCTGCATGCAAGTTTGTGCACCCATGTCGTGCAATGCCGTGGAGATCAGAAGAGGGTGTCTGATTCCCCTGAAACTGGAGTTCTCCTGGAATTGGAGTTTCAGATGGTTCTCGGCCGCCATGTGGATGCTGGGGATCGAACCCGGGTCCTCTGCAAGAGCAGTCGGCGCTCTTAACCGCTAGGCCATCTCTCCAGCCCATGGACTGACCTCATTTCTAACTACAGCTTTGGGCCAGGGTAGCAGCAGCACTCAGGGTTTCTATGCCGGAAGGCTTGGTCTGCTTCTTCACTGGTGGTCACAGTGCCTGGGGAGTTGTGCTTGCTAAGGACTCTACCTGGGTCTCAGAACAACCATTTAGAATGGCCCACATTTGGAAAGCATGTTAAAGATTCAACTCAGTGTCTCTTGAGTACTTTATGTGAAGGCCCTAGAATCCATACTGGGGATACAAAGATAGATAAAGTAGATTTCCTCATATCCAGGGCTTGGGCTGGGAGAGGCATGCATAACTACAGGCATGGCTGACTGTATGGAACCTCCTATAGGCCTGGTTCAGGACTAGCCTGGCTCATGACCATATGTCTCAGGATAGCAGGCCGGATAGGTGTTCCTATGGTCTGAAGGGGGCTGCACAGAGCAGCCATGGGGATACATTTGTTTGTCTCCCACCTCACCTCACCTCATGGGCCATGATGCCCCCCCCACCTCATGGGCCATGATGCCCCCCCACCTCGTGGGCCATGATGCCCCCCCCACCACCACCTCATGGGCCCTGATGTCCCTTCCTGCAGTGCTGGTGATTGAGCCCTGAGTCCTGCATAAGCTAGGTAGTTGCTCTACCACTGAGGTACAATTCCAGCTCCTTTTATTTTGTTCAAGGGGAGGAAGTTGATTTTTTTTTTTTTAATGTGAATGTTTTGCCTGCACCCATGTTGTGCAATGCCTGCAGAGGCCAGAAAAGGGCATCAGAGCCCCTGCAGTGGGGTTAGGGACAGTTGTTAGCTGCCATGTGGGTGCTAGGAACGGAGCCTGTGTCCAGTGAAGAGAAGCTGAGCCGTCTCCTCCAGCCCATGTGTATGGCTTTGTTTGTTTTGATACAGAGTCTCATTATGTAGCCCAGGCTGGCCTCCAGCTTAGATCCTCCTACCTTAGCTTCTTGCCTGTTGAGATTACAAGCCTACAGCACTAGGCCTGGTTCATATTCTCCCTTCCTAGGGCTGGGCTGAGCAGTGGGGAAGCCACATTAGGGGACCCTGTGCCAAGGCTCAGGGGTATATGAGCAACTCTGACACAATTCCCACCTAGGGACAATTGGACCCACCTGGTGCTCTTGGACTCCACCCACTTTTAGCCAAAAGGATTGAAGAAAGGCTTGGGTGTCTGTGCGGATGCCCATATAGCCATGATGAATCTATGCTGCCCACCACTCAGGCCTGCAGGGAAGGGTCAAACTGGGAGACGGTATTGCATTGAGGGTCAGGGCAGATAAGAAGAGCTGACCTCAAGCTGATGCCATAGCCACCATTCTTGGGTTCTGGGCCTGAGTCTCAATCTAAGATGCGGCTCAAAGGGCTTGTCTTCTTCAACCTTTCTAACCCAGCTTCTCCTCCTAGGAAAATACTGGGGCTGCATGCAGCGCTTGGCTTCCTGTCCAGACTCCTGGCTGCCCAGGGTGCCAGGGGCTGATGCAGAAGTGGAGGCTGTGACTGCACTGGCATCCCTCTCAGTGGGCATCTTGGCTGAAGATAGGTAATGCCAGACCCTAGCCCTAGGCTCACGGCCTTCCAATCCCCTTGGATCCTCCCAACCCCCCCCCCCCAAATCCTGCATGGCTAACCTGATCACCTCGGGCTCCTGAAGCAGAACTACAAGGGCAACTCCACTAGGCCCCTGCCGGCATCCCAGCCTTGTCCCTTTTCCAGGCCCTCAGAGCAGCTGGTGGAAGAGGAAGAACCTATGAATCTCTAGGACTTCAGAACCGATCACCTACCCTTCAGACATGGCTCTGCCCACCTCGGCCATGGGCGCTGTTCCTGGGTCTTCAGAGATCCTGTGGGCAGGTAGTCAGGTCCAGAGCACAGCCTACCTTGATAGCCACCCCAGGGAACTTGAGAAGGCCCCTGGGTCTGGGATAGGGCCCAAAGAAGACTCTGGGAGGAGGCAAGCTGGGCACTGGGGCCTGGCTGGGCTCTGTCCAGAACGGATTCCAGCCCTCTGGTATCCAGGCCCCTAGCTGTGGCCTCCATCCCTCAGGACTGCACAGAGGAGGACTGGCTCAGGTGAGCCTACCCCTTAACCACTATTCTTAGCTCGGCAGACCCCAGACTTTGCACATCGGCCCTGGCTCCAAGCAGAAAATGTGAAGTTGGCCTCAACCAGGGTAGCCCTTCCCAAGCTCTGAAAGGGCTGGAGGAGTTGGGGGAGGAGACAGGGGTACCCTATTCTGAGTACAGGAGAATCTCCTCTCACCTGCTTTCTCAGATGCCCCCGGAAACTTCCTTATAGCACTGGGCTCTGAGAGCCATTCTGAGCTGCTCTCTCCCTGCGAGCACTCACCTGCAAACTCCCATCTGGTTGCTGTTCCACCAGAGGCTACCCCATGTGGACCATCTCAGTGCCCTGGTGCAGCAGACAGGTGCTCTTTCGAGTCCTGTGCCTCCTGACCCAATGGTGCCAAACCTTCATCTCCCCCTCAGAAGCACAGCACAGCCCCAGGGATGCGTGGTCACTGCCCCCAACACGAGCCTTCTGTTTCTGGGGTCTCCCTGACTCCAGCTCTGACTCCTGACCCACACAGGACTGGCTGGGCAGAGGGGGAGCAGGGTGAGAGAGTAGACAGACACGGGAAGGGGAGGCTGCCCCAGCAAAGTCTTCGAAGCTTTTAAGGTTCAGGCCTGGGGCCAGGAAAGAGTATTTGTGTGTTTGTGTGCGCGCGCGTGTGAAAGAGAGTGCGTGTGTGCGTCTCCCCAAGACTCACCATACTTTGTGTATGTATGCATGTTTTTTGTAAAAAAGGAAAAAAAATGGTAAAAAAAAAATCTGAACAATAAATGTTTTATTTGCGTTAAAGTCCTTGTGAGAGTGCTTCCTGGATTAGTGGCACCGCATCAAGTACTCTGCCACAGTACCCTGCAATTGGCTAAAAAGGGGACAAGGCTGGGCCTGGCTCAGCATCCTTTAGCCCTTTGCCCTCCCACACTACTGTGTGCATAAAGAACCCACTCCAAATATACCCTTGCCAACTGTGCCCTCCCCAGAGTAAAAAAGGAGATGACCCTGAATTGAGCCTGGTGGGGTAGAGGGGCAGGTGCTCAGAGCTAGCTTGGCAGGGCACCCCAAAAGGTTATGAAGCAAATAGACACTAGGTGTGCCTAGTCCTAGCTGGGAGGTCATTGAAGTCATTGCCTCTTGGGGCCTCTATCATTAAAGGGGTCTGGAGTGGACACAGTCTCTGGCTCCTGACTGCACTAATAATGCATTATGTTCTAAGCAGATACTATAAAGTAAAAGAAGGGTAAGGGAACAGACTGGACAGGCAGGTCCAGTGTAAGCGGAGGGACCTGCCAGCACCTGCCTTTCTGGTTCTGAGCCGGCCAGGCTTTCCCAGCCTGATTGCCATACACCCAGGAGCCCAAGCAGTCTGGCTGGGGTGGAAAGGAGAGATCCCCCTTCCCGTCAATCCTGGCCTGGAGAGTAGATAGGAATCTGCAGGGGCAGCTGAGGCTGTGCCTGTGAGGATCCGAGCCCTCACCGCGGCAGGGTTGGGAGAGTAGTGGGCTCCCCATGCCAAGAGGGACCAGAGAGAAGTTTCTCCTGCCCACTAGCCCCAGAACACACCTTAGGGAAATCATCAGATAGATGCAGCCCCCCTCACCCCCCGCCCACTCCCTCCTCAGATCCCACCCCTAAAGAAACCACCTGAGGCTGATACAAATGGCTGCTGTATTTCTGTGGAAGTGACAGTGACACAGATAAGGCAGAGAGCTGGGTGAGGACACAGGTGGAAAAGAAGATGTGGGAAATAGCAACCTAACACCAAAAACATGTGACGCAGCCCCCTTTCCTCCTTCCTCCTGAGTTAGGAGAGGCCAGGCTAGCCTCCAGGAGGGAGATAAAAAAGATAAAGTTCAAGTGGAAGGGCAATGCGTGTGGAGGCATCTCATGGCTGGGGCAGTGTGGTGCGACAAGGAGCAGGTGTGAAGTGCAAAGCTTCGGACTCGGGAGTACAGGTGTCGGGCTCCCCTCAGCCCTCACCCTGTCGCTCCCTTACCCAAAGCCCTTCAAGAGCATTCCCTGTGGTCCCCAGTCGGGTCTCATCCTCTAAGTCCTGCTCTGGTATTCGTGGTCATGTGTGCTCTTTTGAACACAGGAATGGTCTGCCGCTCTGGCACCCTCAGGGAAGACCAGCTTTGGATGGGAAGTCAGGAGGGGGGACAACGAACGCTGTTCAACTCCCCTGCCTTAGGAAAGAACCAATCATCACTTCCCTAGTGACATGAATTCCAGCTACCTGACCTCTGGGGACAACAGGATAGGACTGCTGAGGTGGGGTTGGGAAATCTCTGTTAGAGATTCCTTACTTGCTCTGACCCCAGATGCCTACCCCGGCCTTAGTAGCAGGCCTGGAGCAGCAGGGACCAAGCCTGTCCTGGCCCCCTGTGACTAGACATGGGTCTAGACTTCACGATCCTACCCCTTGACCCCTTGAGTTCATTGCCCTGGCTCTACTTAGAAAGATTCCTCAGAGTGCTAAGAAAATAGATCCATCTGGAAAGCTCTAAGCTGCTAGGCCAATGGGCAGCTCGGCAGGACCAGGTCTCCCCCAAAGGGGACCGGACAGCTTTCTAGGAAACCGCACTGGCCCTGTCATTTCTCTTCTGCCACAGTTCTGGAGTCCCCAGGGCTAGAGGCAAGTTCACTTGATGATTCAGAAGCTGAGACCAGGTCTTGAGGGCCCTCGGGTCACAGTGACCTCATTGCTTGGGTCAGAAATCACTGAGGATGCTGATGTCAGCAAAGTCAGCCCGGTATCGGTGGGCATTGAGGCTGAGCAGGAAGGCCCACTTGAAGGAGATGAAGCTCCAGACGCAGGAGAGGTAGTAGCTGGTGGGGTCTTTGAGGCCTGCAGGAGAAAGGAGCCAAATGGTCACTAGAGAAGCCTGCCCTTGGCTGAGCAACCCGCCATGAGGCCAGGACCACCTTCTCCCGCCTCATCCCACATCCCACAGCCTCCTGGCCGCTGAGTCAGTGCTGTGGAAAGACTGGAGTCTGACGATGCCAGTTTCAGACTGCCCTAGGGGTTCTTTTAGGTACAAAGCTAAGAACATGAAAGGTCAGGGTTTGCCTGACACAGGTCTGTACCATTCATCTGCTCTGCTTTTGGAGCACATACGCCAGGGCTCCTCCCACTTGCTTTGGCATCAGATTTCTAGGGCCAGGGGGAGGCTTCTGGCTATTTCTTGTCATAGCCACCAGAGAGTGCTGCCCTACTAAGGCGGGGCAGAGAATGGGAAGAGGTGAGGAGGGCTGGGGGTGGGGTTGTCAATGGATCTTAGCCCTCCTCTTTTTCTCCCCACTTTAACAGTAAGGAATCCTGGCAGGGAAGGTCAAGTGATCAGTCGCTAGGATGGAAGCTGTAGAACCAGGACTGGAACCACCTCCATCTCCCTACCTCCAGTCCCTCTCCCTCCCTCCTTTCCCCAGGTAGTCCTCACTCTGGTGCTGGGTGATGGCCAATGCAAGGAAGGTGCAGAAGGCGGTGATGGAGACCACCGAGAAGAGAACGCCCACGAAGAAGAAGCCACGCAGCCCTTTGAGCCAGGTCCTCCAATAATCCTGCATGTACATCACATGGGTCACCAGGACCCACAGTGCCAGCACACCTGTGGGGACAGACGCGATCAACAAGACCCGGCTACCTGCCTGCCATGCTGCCCCTTCTCACCCTGCCTCTGGCCCAGTGGCCCCAGATATCAGGGCCCTTGAGGTCCATGAGGCCAGATCCACTTGTACAATGACACTGAGAAGACTGGCCCTCACAACAGTGGTGTGACACCTTCCTAGAATGCAGGGTGACCACTTTGCAGGGATGCATGAGACTCTAGCTGCCTTCCAGAAAACCAGGCATTAAGGAGATTTGTGAGAACATAAAACCACGTCATCATCATTCTTCATAATTTTTGCTTGTGGTTTTTTTTTGAAAGCATGAGTATCTTTTACAAACTTTCTCTTTTTTCTTTTTAATTTTTTTTAAATTTTTTTTAAATTTTATTTATTTCCGTATGTGTATGAATGTATTGTCTGCATGCAAGTCTGTGCACCCGTGACGTGTAACGCCGTGGAGGTCAGAAGAGGGTGTTGGACTCCCCTGGAACTGGAGTTCTCCTGGAATTGGAGTTTCAGACGGCTCTCGGCCGCCATGTGGGTGCTGGGGATCGAACCCGGGTCCTCTGCAAGAGCGGTCGGCGCTCTTAACCACTAGGCCATCTCTCCAGCCCCAAACTTTCTCTTTTTTCAAGACAAGGTCTGGCTAGCCCTGAATCTGCCATCCTCAGCCTCAGCTTCCCGCGTGCTGCGACTACAACAGCACACTACCACATCCAGCTTAGAAGTATTAGTTTAGATAGTTCTTTAAAGTGCTTATAAAGCTGTTTTAATTTCTCACATGGTACAGATCAGTACATACAAGCTACCTAGACAAAATTTGGAATTTCACTTCGAGAGCTTTACACACAGGATTCCTGAAACCAGAAAGCATGAGAGGGACTGTGGTCTAGCCTGTTCTCTGGGGACTTTCTACTGCCCACCCCAAGGCTACAGAAGTGGAAAAGCATGCCTCTCTCAGACCTCCTCTACCTGGTCCTGAGGGACCACACCCTAAAGTCTGGGAGCCTGGAGCTGAGCCTTTTTTTTTTTTTTTTTATGTGTATGAGTGTACTGTCTGCATGTAGGTTGGTGCACCCATGTCGTGCAATGCCACAGAGGTCAGAAGAGGGCATCGGATTCCCCTGGAACTGGAGTTAAAGACAGTTCTTAGCTGCCATGTGGGTGTTGGGATTTATGTGTATGAGTGTACTGTCTGCATGTAGGTTGGTGCACCCATGTCGTGCAATGCCACAGAGGTCAGAAGAGGGCATCGGATTCCCCTGGAACTGGAGTTAAAGACAGTTCTTAGCTGCCATGTGGGTGTTGGGAATTGAACCCAGGTCCTCTGCAAGAGCAGTTGGTGCTCTTAACCACTGAGCCATCTCTCCAGCCCTAGCTGAGCTCTTAAGTAGCTAAGCTCTTCTCAATTCTACACCGGTCTTGTAGGAAAAGGAAGGCCAACCATGAGGTCCCTGGGTCCACTCAGCCCCCAAGTATCCTGCTTTCTTTGGGCCAGGCCTCATGCCATTAATTTGCAACAAAGTATAGGCTGACACCCTAGAGCCTCTCTTGAGTCTGCCCTCTGGACCTAGTGGGCACTTCTCCTAGGATGCCAGCTGTTCTCAGCCAATACAATAAAACATAATAAAACACTTAGTGCCAGGCAGTGCCTGCTGACGTGTCCCAAAGAATGAAATAAATACCAATTCCATTGACAAGGGCCTGGAGCAGGATCATGAGGCCTAGCAAGGCTGATGAACGAGGGAAGAGAGGCAGCCAGCTGTAAACCGTCAGCACAGCTATGGGCTGCAGGACCCCTTGGGCTGCCACATCTCAGGAGGCGCCAGACAGTTCAAGGCATCAGCTGTGCACAACACATGTGCTGTTGCCTCTCACAAGGAGAGGAACAGGCCTGCAAAGGTGGCTGAAGCAGGGAGAGCAGGAAGCAAGTGGGGCACTTGGATGGAGCCTGTGGCATCTTATTTCTTAGGCAATGTTAAACTGTCTATCCTTCTCCCTCACCCCAATCCCCCACCGCAGGATTTCACCATGTAGCCTTGGAACTTGTTATAGATCAGACTGGCCTCAAACTTACAGAAATCCACTAGCCTCTGCCTCTGCCTCTGCCTCCTGAGTGTGTGTACCACTAAGCCCAGCTTGTGCATCCTTTTCAACATGCCCAGAATGCCTCCTACTTTGTTTTTAAGTTGGGGGCAGGAGGATGGCTGGGGAGCAGAGGGATCTACTTATCCTGGAGCTATATGCTGGTGACCACCTCAGTTATCACTATTAGGGCAGCCTGATGAGGGACAAAAGAACACAAATCCAGACTATAACCCAGGAAACCTAGGACCAGGCACTAGTGTGTCCCCAGAGCCTTGGTACTGCCACATGTAAAAATTTCTGAGTACTGATGTCCTGCCAGTCTGGATATATGGGGAACCCTGGGCTCTCTCCTGTGTGAGCATGGGCCCACCACACAATGACATGCCCACTGCCAGTCTGGATATATGGGGACCCTGAGCATGGGCCCACCAACACAATGACATGCCCACTGCCAGTCTGGATATATGGGAACCCTGGGCTCCCCTGTGTGAGCATGGGCCCAACCAACACAATGACATCCCCACTGCCAGTGTGGATATATGGGGACCCTGGGCTCTCTCCAGTGTGCATGGGCCCACCAACACAATGACATGCCCACTGCCAGTCTGGATATATGGGGACCCTGAGCATGGGCCCAACCAACACAATGACATCCCCACTGCCAGTCTGGATATATGGGAACCCTGGGCATGGGCCCACCAACACAATGACATCCCCACTGCCAGTCTGGATATATGGGGACCCTGAGCATGGGCCCACAAACACAATGACATCCCCACTGCCAGTCTGGATATATGGGGACCCTGGGCTCTCTCCTGTGTGTGCATGGGCCCACCAACACAATGACATCCACACTGCCAGTCTGGATATATGGGGACCCTGGGCTCCCCTGTGTGAGCCATGGGCCCACCAACACAATGACATCCACACTGCCAGTCTGGATATATGGGGACCCTGGGCTCCCCTGTGTGAGCGTGGGCCCACCAACACAATGACATCCACACTTCCAGTCTGGATATACAGGGAACCCTGGGCTCCCCTGTGTGAGCATGGGCCCACCAACACAATGACATCCACACTGCCAGTCTGACCCCTTCACATTCTCTGAGTTCAACCCACACTGGCCTTCAACCTTCCTCATGGATTGGTAGCTTGGAATGGAGGTCTCTCAGTCCCTGAGCTGCAGGCAGGCCACGGCAGGCAGGCATTCATTCCTGTCCAGGCAGGAAGCTGCACAGGCCAGAGGCAGCCAGAATACTAATGCCTGGCTTTAGCTTCATCCTCCTTGATCTGGACTTTATCTCAGCCATTCCCTGGGCAGTTTCCCATCCTCCTGAATGTTTATCAGGGGTTGGTTACTTTCTCTTGATAGGAGCGCCAAGGGTTTAACTCAGGACCCTTAGCATGCCACTGACCTGCAGACTTGCATGGTCTTTTCTAGACAGGGTCTCCCTCTAGCCCCAAGCTGTCCTGGAACTCACTGTGTAGAGCAGGCTGGCCTTGAACTCACCGAGATGCACCTGCCTCTGCCTCCCGAGTGCTGGGATTAGAGGCGTGCGCCACCACACTCGGCTACATGTAGCTTCATAAAGGGCCCCAAGAGATCAGGCTTTTGTCACTGAGTACTTCAGGGAACAGAGTCCTTCCTGGGATGGGTCAACTTGTCTATCCTCTTGTCAGGCGGGGGTTGCAATAAATGAATTCTAAGATTTCTTCCCACTTGATGCTTCTGGAAGGCAGCTTAGGAGGAAAAATAAGGAGGTCGGAGGACTTGCTCTGTGACTCAGCAATTTCTAGATTAGGAAATGCTGAAATAGGGAGTTGTAAGATGTCATCTGGTCATGACCAGGGGTTCCCCCAAACTCACATGCCTACGTATGCCCCAAGGAATTGAAGGCAGAAGGAGAAGGAAGATGGTGGCTCAAGGTGCTCCAGGTATCTGCACGTTGTTACCATGCTCCCTGAAACCCAGCTCCAGCCCTGTACTCAGGCCTCCTCTAGGTGAGCATATGCTGAGCCTGGAGGCCACTTCCCACCCTGCCCCTGCCCCTCCTTGGAGAGACACCTCTACAAGTGCTCACTGACAAAAATGTCCCTTCCTGTTCCCCTCATATATCTCCGGTAGAGGCAACTACATCCACCCACCTTACCTGGTTCCCTTCCCTAGGGTACTCCAATGCTCCAGGATGCCTGGCCTGCATAATTTGGGGCAGTGTGGGCAAGGGCCCAGCCTCCCCTGGCTGCAGGGGTTAAGCCAGACCTCATCCTGACTCCACTCTACCTATTCCAAGGACCAAGGCCTGTCTGGGAAAGCACCCCTAGGAGCTGGGCAGGTTCATGAGCTAGGAGATACCCAGGGGAGCCTATGGAGTAAACCCAGGCAATGGGAATGTGGCCCAGATAAAGGCCCTTCAGGGTGGACCCCAGGCCTGTTGCCATGCCCTGAGGAACAGGAGAGCCAGGGCTGCCCTAGCTTACAGCTCAAGTGTGAAGAACACCAAGCTGTTCTGACTTAGGGGCAAACTCTCGGTTCTTTCTCCCTTCATGGCCTAGACTGAGTAATCTTGTTCCCCAGGCCTCCCGGAGCAGAGCCAGAATAAGGGGTCCACCATCCTCTCCAAGGAACTCATCCCTTTTCCTGCCACTGTCTTTCTGCAAAGCCACTCTTCCCAGATTCCCACCGATATCATGGGAATGTGTTCACATCTTAAACACTCAGTTTGCTTTTCTCCATATCCACCCTGTCCCAGAAGCCAGCATGACCAACAGCCACAACTGACCAACATAAGGGCAGAGTGCACTGGGGTTACCCTCTGTGACTCAGCAACTTCTGGGGTGCAAAGTGATGAGTCAGGAGTAGAGGGCATGCAAGTTAGAAACATGTGGACATTCCACCCCAAAAGAGGAAGAAGGCTGGCTGTGGACCCCTTTCTGCAAGCCATGAAGAGTACAGGATGTGTGTGGTCCTAACCTGACAGCGTTTCCCCCTGCTGCCCACCTCCACCAAGCAGTCTTGACTTTTCCACAGTCACCTCTGGTTATCAAAGGCTAGACCAGCTGTGAGATAAGAGTCCCTTGATCCAGCCTGCTGCTACCAAGTGCCTGTCTCTGAAAGAGCCCCACGGCTGGCCTGCCTCAAGCCTGGCAAGGCCTGCCAGGACAGAAAGGGGAGAGGGTGGGTCAGAGGGAGGCCCTGGTGGCTCCCTGGAACGAAAGCTGGAGTCCTTTTCTTATCAGGCAGCTGGAGATGAAGCTTAGAAGGGTGGACAGAAGTGGCACCCAGCACTGAAGCCATGGAAAGGTGTCAGGGATGCATTTAACACATGCAGCTCTGATTTCAGGGATGGCCTCCCTCCTCCCTGAATCTAAAGGCCTTATCCTTTAGTCTCAGCATCCAGCCATAGGCC
The DNA here is from genome assembly GCA_009823505.1 of Rhizomys pruinosus. NCBI lineage: Eukaryota > Metazoa > Chordata > Mammalia > Rodentia > Spalacidae > Rhizomys > Rhizomys pruinosus. The sequence continues at coordinate 2,120,451 of VZQC01015009.1, forward strand.
CTGGTAGTGACTTCTGGAAGGCAGCAGAGACTTTTGGAAGTATGGAGGAGTCATACAGAGAAAAGCCTGGATGCTCTGGGAGGCTGAGGTCACAGATGGTAGGGCACCCTTGCAAGCCTAAGAGCTAGTCAGTCAGGGAATCCAACTGACTCTTCTTGATGACCCCAGGGCCTTGCTCGGCATGGGCCCTTCGGATAGGACAGAAACTCGATCTAATGGTGCTTCTCTACCCCAGAAGGGTACACAGCACACTTAGTGGCAATGGGTAAATTAGTTATTTTTATGTTTAGGTTGTGAGCCTGAGCCTTTAACAGCTAAACCATCCCTTCAGCCTAGTTATTTTTAATCAATTCATTTAAAGATCTTTTTACCAAGATTTCCTTTTAGTCGTGGGATAAAATCATTATATGGAGGTATTATTCTTACATGTACTTTCCTTTTCCCACACATGTTATTTCATGTGGGTATTGCATATTTAGATTGCTTTTTTTTAATGGTCAGACTTTTCAAGCCTTTAGTATGTTAATCTGTATTTTCCAACCCTCCGGAGTCCTATCTCTCCTTCTGGGTTCCAGGGATGGAACTCAGGTCTGTTATCCTGTTATCGGCTGAGCCATCTTGCTGGCTCTTCATGTGCCTGTTGTAGTCCTGTATATGTTATTTACTTACCTAAGCCTCAGTTTTCTATCTGTAAAATGGACATAATAATGCCTACTTCATAGGACTCACATAAAGATTAAATGAAATAGAAGTAGACTGCTTAGATCAGTGTAAAGAAACTATTAAAATATGTAAATAACTACAAATAATATATTTGGTCGTCACATATTCTATGACACAAGGATTAAATACCATGCCCAAAATTGCATAGCAGGTACAAAGGAGTGAACACAGGGCCTCCAGCCACTGATACCCCTTCTTCCCCCTTGACCTCAGCTGAAGAACCATCGCTTACGTGTGGCTAGAAAGCCATCAACGCGGGAAATGTCCGGTGACACTAGCTCTCCAGAGCTGCTGAAGGCCTCTGGGACTGAGGTCTACACTGGAAGGAGGCAGGCTAATGGGCTTCCCCGAACCCTCACTTGCAAGGGGCGCCTGAGATGCGGGAACCGCAGAATAAGTACGTGTATTGGGGAAGAGAGGGTGGCCAGGGAAATGGGCACGCAGAGGACGCTGTAGTGGCCACAGGGCGGGGGGGAAAAGCAGAGGGACAGGGCGCGGGGCCGCGATCTCCCCCCACAGGGTAATGCAAACCGCACCGGCTGGCTGTCTGCACCCTGGATCGCGCAGAGCTCGGGAACATGGGGTCGGGAGGCCCCAGCAATGCCAGGAGCGGGGCCCGCCGGGCCTGCGCTGGTACTGGCCCCTTTGATGTAAACAACCCTCCCGCTCCCGAGGCAGTGCCCACACCAGCCTCCGCCTCCGTGCAGCAGCTGACGGCGCCCGTCAGCCCCGCCGGCTCCCGCCTCCCCCCCCCCCGGGGTACCTGCGAGACCCCCCATTGCCGCAGTCCCGGGCTGCCGGTAAACCACCGTCCAGACGAAGAAGATGGAGAAGCCGGCCACCGAGCTGATGCCCGCGTACGCGGCGCGAAGGCGGAGCTGCATCCGGGACGGGGCCATGGGGCTGCGGCGCGCGGCGGCGGAGGACAAGCGGAGTCCAGAGTCACAGGTGCAGGGCCAGAGCTGGAGCCCCAGCCGGAGCCCGAGGCCCCACCGCCCGCGCCCCGCGCTCCGCCCCCGGCCCGCCCCCGACGCCGTCAGCACAGCGCCCTCCCTGGCCGGAGGCCGCAAACTCAAAGGCCGCACCGGGTTTGCAAGAGACGCGTCACCAGGTGGAAGGGCGGGTTCCCCAGACACACCTACCTAGTGGCTAGCAGGTCATGGTAGAAGGCCTTAGTGGGCTTGGGAATACTCTTTAACACAAGCCAGTGGCCATGATTGCTGTTTAAATTTTAAAATGTCATCTTTGAATAGGAAGCACATTCTCATTTAAAATGTAAGGTGATTAAAATGTAAATTTCTTGTTAAATTTATATAAACTGAGTGTGGTGGTCCATACTTGTAATCCCAGCATTTGGGAGGTGGCAGAGGAGATGGAGAATTCCAAGAGGATTCTACATAGGAAAAACCTGTCTTAAAAAAAAAAAAAGTTAGGCGTGGTGGCGCACGCCTTTAATTTTAGCACTTGGGAGGTAGAGGCAAACGGATCTTTGTGAGTTCAAGGCCAGCCTGGTCTACAGAGGGAACTCCAGGCCAGCTAGGACTAAAGGGAGACCCTGTCTCAAAAAGACCAAAATATAAATAAAAATAAATAAATAAATAAACAAACAAATAAATAAGTGGGAAAAGGAAAAATTAAAAACCCAAAACACTAAAAATAAAAAATAGCCGGTCGTGGTGGCGCACGCCTTTAATCCTAGCACTTAGGAGGCAGAGGCAGGTGGATCTTTGTGAGTTCAAGGCCAGCCTGGTCTACAGAGTGAGTTCCAGGACAGCTGGGGCTACAGGGAGACCCTGTCTCAAAAAGACCAAAAAATAATAATAATAAAATAAAATAAATTAAAAATAAAAAATACAAAAGGGGCTGGAGAGATGGCCTAGCGGTTAAGAGTGCTGACTGCTCTTGCAGAGGATCCGGGTTCGATCCCCAGCACCCACATGGTGGCTGAGAACCGTCTTTGACTCCAGTTCCAGGGGAATCCGACGCCCTCTTCTGACCTCCGCAGCATTGCACGACACAGGTGCACAAACCTACATGCAGACAGTACATTCATACACATACAAAATAAAAATTTTTTAAATTATTAAAAAAACCCAAAACACAATTAATATATTAATTTTTCCACTCACATCCCTATCAGCTGAGTTCCTGCCCCCTGGCCCCAGGAAATTATGCAGTCACCTTCTAGCACCAAACACCTCCTCACTAGTAGCTTTAGTCTCATCATCACAACCCTCATCTCCAAATCCTGCAAACGTGTCGTGTCCCTGGCTCACAGTCTATCCAGGGCAAAATTCCACTATGTTCCCATAGGTCAGCGTCATGCTGGGAGCTGGCAGGGAAAGTTAAAGCAGAAGCAGGCCTCAGCCCTCTTGCACCGTGTCCACTGAGGGGTAGTCATCCCTACTCCACACACGTGAACTAGGTAGGTAACCAGTACTACTTGCACTCATTTCATTTTGCAGGGGCAAATTTAGTGATTTAAAACAACAGAAATGTATTGTAGTCAGGAGCCTAAACAGGAGGGTCACTGAGCTAAAAGCCAAGGGACTTCAGGACCGCCCCCCTGAAGAGGGCACCTGTTACTCCTGCTCCCAGAGGCCGGTACACAGGCAAGGCTTCTGGCCCACTGCTCCAAGTTTCCCCTCATAAGGACTCCAGTAATCCAGGATCATGTGTCTATGTCAAGATCCTGAACTTCACATCAGCAAAACTCCTGTCTCAGGTAAGGTGAGGTTCTCACAGCTTGTAGAGATTCAGAAGGGGATATCTTGGAGACAGAGACCATTATTCTGCCTGATTCACCCTTCTAGAATATAAACTGCATGAGCGGCAATGGTGCAAATTTTGTCTGCACTGACGCCTCAAAGGAGTCTGGCATACAACCTCCCTTCCCCCCATAAACATCTGCTGGACAGGTGAGTACAAGCGACAGGAGTGAGAATTAAATAGGAAAGAAGGGGATCATACACAAGAAATCTAAGTAGGAGTGCACAGGTGCCAAATGATTGTTGTAAATTTGCCTTCAAAATAATTGGGGCAAATATCTTAAAAAAAACAAAAGTTGGGGCTGGAGAGATGGCTTAGCGGTTAAGAGCACTGACTGCTCTTGCAGAGGACCAGGATTCGATTCCCAGCACCCACATGGCGGCTAAGGACCATCTTTAACTCCAGCTCCAGGGGAATCTGATGCCCTCTTCTGAGCTCTGTGGCATTGCAGGACATGGGTGCACCAACCTACATGCAGACAGTACACTCATACACGTAAAAAATTAAAAAATTTAGCCAGGCGTGGTGGCGCATGCCTTTAATCCTAGCACTTGGGAGGCAGGAGCAGGCGGATCTTTGTGAGTTCAAGGCCAGCCTGGTCTACAGAGTGAGTTCCAGGACAGCTGGGACTACAGGGAGACCCTGTCTCGAAAAAGACCAAAAAAAAAAAAATTTAAAAATTTAAAAAACGCTAGGCTAGAGATCACAGTTCAGTTCCTGTCACCCGCATGGCAGTTCCAAGGTGTCTGACACCCTCTTCGGTCCTCCATGGGCAATGCATGAATGTGATACACTTATATACATACAGACAAAACACTTATACCCATAAAAAATAATAATTTAAAAGTAAAAATTAAAGAGCCAATGAATCCCAATGTTTGTTCAAATTTGAATGTTGGCATGTTTTTCTTTTGTTTGTTTTGATTGGTTGGTTTTGGCTCCTTTTGAGTTTTGGGTCAAGGTCTCACTATGTAGAGGCTGGTCTTGACATAATTTTGTAGCTCAGACTGGCTCCAAAAAGTCAAGATCCCCCTGTCTCACCTCCAGATATGCTGGAAGTACAGGTGTTGCGCTACCTTGCCTGGCTTGGAATATATTTTGAACAAGGAATGATTCGATGCACAAGTTCAGTTCAACTCTCCCAAAGGAGCTTCTGGTGGAGAGTCTGAGCTGGTTGAATTCAGAGAACATCTGTGGTCCAGACCGCATTGCCACAGATGGCCCCAGAGCGGGGCAGGATGGACGATACTCTAGGAAGTAAGAGCGATGTGTACCCTGATGGCCCTGGGGGAAGAATGCACAATGACGTGTTCCAGAAATAGTAACTAGCTTATTGTAGCTGGACTGTTGGATTTAAGGGAGTAGTGATGAGTTTTGAGCTTGGAAAGGCTCTGAACATTCATGATTTGCTGAGAAGGCTGCCCCTCCATTCCTACTCCCACCTCAGCCAGGAATAACTATTCTGTGTTCTAGAAATGTGACCCAGTAATACTGTCAGGGCAGACTGCCTGTTACACACAAGTGGCTGACATCAGTTGGGCAAGTAAGTCCTTCTAGTCCCAGTGCAATAGGAGACAGAAAGCAATGATACCCACTTCAAAGATGTTTGAGGAGCAGTCAGTCCTTAGAAGGAAGGAACTGAGTCCAGAGATATGTAGGCTATCCTAAGCTAACAGTCAGGTGTTAGTTCATTATGAGTCCAAAGATATGTAGGCTATCCTGAGCTAACAGTCAGGTGTTAGTTCATTATGAGTCCAGAGATATGTAGGCTATCCTAAGCTAACAGTCAGGTGTTAGTTCATTATGAGTCCAGGGATATGTAGGCTATCCTATCCTAACAGTCAGGTGTTAGTTCATTACTGGATAGACAGAAAAGGAGGAGAGGAAAAAGTATGGCCATTATTGGAGGATGGGGAGCACCCTTGTGCTGAGAGTGAGATTGTGCAAGAAAATAACGAGAAATAATTATGTAACAGTACCATGGGCCCAGGTTGTCCAAAAAGGACAAAGCTAAACTGAATTTATTTTAAAGGAAAATGTGGAAAGAGTTAAGGCTGGAGACCCTGATAGGCTCAGGTCTAGCTTAATGGTTTACAGGGTAGTTTTCCCTAACTCAAAGTGGTCCAACAGAACACTTTCTGCCACAAAGAAAGCATCTATATCTGTGCTATGCAATGGGACCCTCTAGTTACATGTGGCCTTTGAGTGTTCGACATATGAGTGGTATGATATGCAACTGAATTCTTACTTATATTTAATTAATTTTAATTAAAATAGCTGCATATGACCAATATTGGACAGTGCAGTTTGAAACACTCTGGACTTCTCTTCCTCTGTGTATTTAAAGGGAACTGTCATTCCTTGGAAGCCTGTCACAAACATTGAGACCCAGCAGTGAGGGAGCTCAGCATAGCAATTCAATACATTGCAAATGATGTGGTTGAAATTGTTTATTGTCATTGTTAAACAGGGGTCCTACGGGATGAGCTATGCCTTAAGAAGATGTTAGATGGTCACATCTAGATTACACTTGATGGGAAAGAGACTTCTTGCAAAGGAGGAAGCATCCACGAGGGTATTTTTAATGGTAAAATGTGGGATGATAATTAAGATCTGCTCTGAAGAAAGGCCATGGGAGTGGAAAAGAAGGAAGGCCTACGTAGCCTCAGAGCTCACGGGCATGTAACACACATACATCTTCGCACATCGGCTTCCTTTACTTTTCTTAGAGAGCATACCCCCATCCCAACCAAGACAGACACCCTGGTCCTCTATGAGACAGACCACGGCTGTCCCTGACTATAGCAGAGACCACCAATACCTATATCTCTTTTCTGGACACATCACCTACTAAATGTGAATGTCACTTCCCAGCATCCTTGAGTTGAATCAATGCCCTGGGATGGAGTTCTGAGCAATGGAACGATGGCAGAAGCAGTGCACGCCGTTTCTAGGCAGGACTCATAACAATCTTCCATATATCCTAAATTTCCTCCTTCCTCTATGATGATGCCATAACCTCTGTCTTGGGGTGGTACTGCGTGATGGAAAGAGCCTAGGGGCCAGGAGTGAATGAATGGGGGGGGGCAGATGTACCTCTTATGCCCCCAGAGCCTCGCTGGACTGGAAAAGTGAATGTGTGTGATGCACTCCCTTCGCTGTGAGGATGGTTCATTACTGCCAGCCTTATCATCCTAATGTCCCATCTTATTCCACTTCTGGTCATGTAAATAGATCCTATATAAAAACCCTGTCTAAACCACCAGTCTCTCTGAAGTCACTTCTGAGTTAGGCCCACCGGTGTTAGTAACTCCCTTCTGCAGGCATCCTGCCTCCTAAGAAATTCCTTCCTCACTCCCCCTAAAAAGGCACATTCCAGACATTTTTCTCCTTCCACAGTACAAGGTCAAGGATACACCCACTGAGCTATCTTCCAGATGATTGAGTGTATTAGTTTTCTAAAGGCTTCTCCTCTTCTTAATCCCACACAGAGGAAGCTCTGATGTTCCCTGGGGCACCTCCTTGTTTACTGTGGCTCCAGACTTAACTCTGGGGGTTATTCCTGAGTCCTCCTTTTCCTTCACTCAATCCATGCAATTCCTTAACAAATCCAGTTGGACCTACCCTGCTTTCTGTCTGCATCCTTAGTGCCTCCCTCATCCAGCCGTCATCATCACCTTCTGGCTCCTTCCTTCCCTTCTAATACCATCTCCACCCAATACCAATGCATCTCCCTGTATTCCCCTGCTTTAGGCCCTATATAACTTCCCACCAGCTTCTATGAGCTGCATCTCGCTCACAAGGCATACAGACTTTGTTTCTCAAATGTGCACATTTGTTCCCAGCTCTGAGTCTTTGTGCCATATGCCTAGAAAGTTCTCTGAATGTTACTAAAATTGGTCTGTTATCATTCAAATCTCAGCTCAAATATTCTTTCCTCAGACAGGCAATCTCTGCCCCCCTACCATCTAAAGTGGGGTCCTCCACAGCACTTTCCATACATCCCTGCCATCTCGCCAGAATTTTGTGACCATAAATGCAGGACTTTTACCTCTTTTTTATTTTAAAATATTTCATTTATTATCGTGATGTGTACGAGTGCATTGCCTGCATGTGTGTAAGTGCACCTGTATCATTTCATGCCCACAGAGTCAGAAGAGTTGTTGGATTCCCCTGGAAATGGAGTTACAGATGGTTGTTAGCCACTGTGTGGGTGCTGGGAATCGAACCCATGTCCTCGACAAGAGCAGCTGGTGCTCTTAACTGCTGAGCCATCTCTCCAGCCCCAGGAGGTTTTATCTCTTAGGGCGATCACCTTGTTCTGATTTGTCTGGAGTTTTTCCAGCTTTTAAAAAAAATCGTTTATTTTTGTGTGTGTGTACATGTGCCAAGGCCTGCATGTGGAGGTCAGAGGATGACAGAGTCCGTTTTCTCCTGTCATCGTGTGGATTCCAGGGATGGAACTCTCGTGATAAGTCTTGGCAGCCAGCGCCTTTACCCTCTGAGCCATCTCACGGGCCCCAACTTTTCCAGCTTAAAACTAAAAGCCCTATATCCTAGGAAGCCTCTCAATGTAGACTAAAACAGAAAGGTTAGTTCCCCAGGTAGGAAGTCAGCGATAATTAAGGAAAAGAAAGGCGGGCTGTCCATGCAGAACTCTTTTATCCTGGCTCTAGAGGGCAGCCTTTTCCAACCTCGCACCTCCAGACTCAGCTGTGCAGTTTCATTCCAACTTTGGATGGCTGAATTTAGCTTGTGAGATCTCTAAGATTCTTCTGGCCAGATCTTACCTACTCGCCCTGTCCTCCTGTAGCCTGTGGAGTTCTGGTAGCCTGGTGCTGTGCCTGATGGGGTGGGGGTGAGGGGGGGCCACCTTTTCTCTTTTCTCTCCAGCTCTTGTAGCTTCCTTCTGAGGTCAAGCCCATAGACCACAGGGCAAAAAGGACTGGCCTAGAAGGGGGGCAGGTGGTCATACAGCAAAGGCCAGGAAGAGCAGGTGCGTCCCCCACTACGGGTACCTGCTGCAGTTTCTCTTTCCCCTTTCCTTGGGGGTATGGAGTGCTGATGCATGGAGAGTGGAGAATGGAGGTAAAGCCTACATACAATCCACCTCAACGTAGACTCCAGCCTGGAGCCACTGGGGCTGATTCACTTGGGTGAGTCCCAGGAGGCCACAGCCCGAGGAGGTGCGGCTGTGGTATGAGAAGGTAGGCGCTAGAGCCTGGCCCGGCGGTGATGAGGAGTCACATTGAGACTGGAATTTTGGATGGGTTCATCACATGAGTGACTCATCTTTGTGGGAGCAGATGGGTCCCCTGGCCAGCCACTCCTGCAGTGCTGAACTTCCCTGGAATCCGAGGAACCTCAAGGGCCAGTGAGGAGCAGGGAGCACTTCCTGTGGTCCTGTGGTGGCAAGTCTGGACAGCTGAGGGTGCTGCCCATTCCCAGGCAGGGACCGAGGGAGTCACCTGTGTGGATCTCTGAGCTGGCATTATAAACTTCTGATTCCCTCTCTAGCTCCCATTTTTGCCCCTCCCGTGGTCTTTGACCAGGGCCTCTCTGGAGGGAGGAAATGGGCAGTAGATGTGGTACCCGGAAGTCTTGGACTGTGCAACTTCCTCTCTGGCCCAAGCACTTCTGAGTGGGATTTGAGAGCAGGATTGGCATCTGCTCTGATGCTGAAAAGAGACAACATTCCTGGTCTAAATGCCAGGCTACCCTCATTCCCCTGCCCTCCACCCCACCCACTACTGTAGACACAGCCTGAGCAACCCACTGGGCCTGTGGGACAGAATTGGGCAGCTCATGCATCCTACCAGGACATGTCCCCTGGGCTCCTGCAGCCACCTCTACCAGCATCTCAGACCAGGGGACCAGACGGGGCACTGGACAGAGTCCATGGGCTAATGAAGGCTGGGAGCACTGGGGAGTGGGGAGGAGGAGGTGGTGTGCAGGTGGCTGGCTGGGGAGGAGTGGGAGCGGTGTTTGCTGGAGAAGGGCATGGGGCTCCAGGGGGAGGGAAAAAGTGAGTTGAGGGGATGTGGCCATAACTGGGACAGAGCGGCCATTTCTTAGCACTGAACTCTCAAGGGTCAGATACTGTATCTCTTGGACACTTGCAGTTCTCCCTTGCTCTCTTTCTCTCTCTCTCTTCCCTCCCTCCCTCTCTCTCTTCTTCCCTCTCTCCCCTCCTCTCCTCTTGAGAAGCAGAAGCTGGGGTAGAAAGCTGTGACTAACTTCTGCATGCTCATGGAACTTGACGTTTTCCTTGGTAGCTGATCTGCTCCTCACTTCAGGGACACCTCTGGACTGAGCTAGCCTTGTCTCTTCTGTGCTTCTGTCTTCCCCCACCTTCTGTTTCCCCACCTGTTACCACCATCACCACCTTAAGTCTGTTCAGTGACTGCTTCCTTGCCCTGTCACACACCAGAAGCATAAGACAAAAACGTGTGCCCCAGGAGCTTGAAAGATCCATACTCTTACCCCACGTGGTTCCCAGGCTTGTCTGTAAGCCCCTGCTCCCCCGCCCCCCCGCCCCCGGCCTAGAGAAGGCAGGATCCAGCTCCCCTCTACCACCATCACTGTCCTAAGAGGCTCATAAGTGACTGGCTGTGACCTGCTAGTCCTAGGAAGGCTTGGCTTAGGGCCCATCAGTGTTCCAGCTCCCTGCCTTTGCCCCCACCCCAGGAATGGGCAGGAGAGGAGGTGGAGAACTGAACCGGAACCAGTCCTGGGGGAAGTCAGAGGACTTTGCAGAGCCAGAAGGCAGAGCTGGGATGAGGGGGGCTTGGGTTCTAGTCTCAATCTCCCTTTATCATTGACTGACTGCAGCCAAGGTAGAACGAGGGCTGGTATTGGGACTTACTTAACTCCTCAAGTGCATTATTTCAGGTCAGTCTCCAGGCTGGCTCTGGCTGGCTCTTTCCTGTAGTTCTTTACAACTTCCTCCAACCTCAGACAATGTAGCTGAACCTTGCAAGGGAAGTCTGTAGCATGGAACGGGAGAAAGGAGAAGAAAATGAGAAGCCGTGAGGAAGGAGAAAGTGGAAAGAAACGCCTGGAACAAGAACTGGAAACCAGGCCTCCCACTGCCCTGCTCTGGCAGAACGGGGGGCCCACAGCAGGAACCATTGATTGCCGGGGCTGCTCCGCACTCCACCCCCACCCACAACCATGAAGCATCTAATTTACTCCAGATACTGTGTCAAGGAGGGAGACCAATCAGATTAGAGTGTTAGGGAGATAGAAGATAACCCCACTGAGCCCCATGTTCCCAAAGCTTTGGTTGGCTAAGTTTTGTTTTGTTTTGTTTGTGTTTCCTTTGAAACAGTTTCTCGTAGCTCAGGCTGGCTTTGACCTTCCTATGCAACTGAGGATGACCTTGAACCTCTTATCCTCCTGCCCTACCTCGCCAGTGCTAGGATTACAGGCTTATGACACCACACTTGGTTTATTCGGTGCTAGGGGTCGGTCCCAAGGCTTTGTGCATGTTAAGCAAGCACTCTAACTTGAGTTACATCACCAGTCTGTTCCCCGAGTTTGGAGATAGCATTTGCTACCCGGTTTTACAGCAGAGTCCCTGGTACCTACAATAAATGCAGTCATAGGAATTCAAGATTTTTTTAAAAATATATTTTATTTATTATTTTTACCTTTTGCCTGCATGTATGTAAGTGTACCCATGTCATGCAATTCCCTGGAACTAGAGTTACAGACGGTTGCTAGCTGCCATGTGGGAGCTGGGAACTGAACCTGGGTCCTCTGCAAGAGCAGCCAGTGCTCTTAACCTCTGAGCCATCTGTTCGGTTCCAAATTCAGGATTTTAAAAAAGATGCTGCCAGACTGCTTTGGAAGAACCAAGGGAGGCCGGGCAGAGAGCAGCAATCATGGATGGAAGAGGCAGGGGAGAGTTTTGAAGTACAAAATAGTGGTTGGCAATATGGACCTTGGGCAGGTTACTATACTTCTCTGTGCCCCAGTTTCCTCGCTTAGAAATAAGAGCTGTAAGAAGGAACTTATTAACACTAATGTAAGCAGGCTGCTCACAGTAACTGCTAGAAGGCCACCAATGGGCTGTAGCAGTTAAACAAGGCAAGGCATAATGGTGGGACTGGAGAGGTGTGCTATTGGTTGAACCAACCAGGCTAAGTGTTTGATTGGCTGGGGGAGAAGGAGGAACCTAGCTTATTTATAGGAACAGCAGCTGGATCTTAGGAGCTCAGAGTGGCAAGACAGGAGGGGCAGGAAGGAAGGTTTGGACACGTGGAGTTTTAAGGCTCCTGCAGAAATCCAGGAAGCTGTGGGCTCAGTGTGTGCAGAGCTCAGCCAAGAAGACAGAATGGAGGAAGCACAGTCCTGAGTCAAAGCCAGGGTGACAGAAGCCCTCTTCACCTACCCCACATCTATGAGTGGGAGTGCTGCCACCTGCCTGAAGGGACAGGATCAGTTTAAGGGGCCTGTGCTGTGGCAGAAGCCCAGTGAAGAGACAGCAGGTGTCAAGAGGATCTGGTGTATATCCTGTGTCACCTGCCTGTTCAGTCCTGACCCCAGAGTCCCCAGGGCTGGGTATATGACTCCCAATATGGGCTTTTCCTCTGTGTAGAATCTGTCCAAATGTTTCTGAGATAGGGTTGCATAATGGAAGAACACCAGAATGGTGCTACTCTACCACTTGCTAGTTGGGAGACCTTGGGTAAGTCGTTGAACATTCCAGAGCCCCAGCTTCCTCATCTACAAAATGAGATACTGAAAACACCATCTCATAGAGTTGCTGTGACAACTCAGTGAATGTATATAAAGCATTAAGAACAGGGTCTGGTGCATGTTAGCTATCGTTATTATTTATCTCTCTAAGACATCTGCCAGGCATGTGATGACAGTTGGGGAGATTGGAGGCTGCAGTGAACCCGACTGCTCCCACAGAGGGACATAAGTGGGACTCTAACCCCTTTGGTATCTCAGTGACTAGGTTAGGGACACTCACTTTTGCCCATATGAATGACTCTTCAGTTGCTTCCCTGTAGCTACTTTGACACTTGCTGCTACGGCAAAAGCAGCTTAAGGAAGGGTTTATTTTGTTTCATCATTTGAAGGTGCAGTCCATCGTGGAGAAGCCATGGCACCAGGAACGTGAAGCGCCTGGTCACGTTGCACTGGCACTCAGGAAGCAGAGAGGGATGGACACTGATGCTCAGCTCACTTTCTCCCATGGAGATGGTGCTGTCCATATCCAGGAGGAGTCTTCCCTTCTCTGAAAACACCCTCGGACACACCCAGAGGCCTGTCTCCTAGATCATTCTAAATCCTATCAAATTGATAATGAAGAATAACTGTCACACCCTGCAGGGCCCCCCTCCCCTGCACTGTCCATTCTCAAATCCTCACACATACTGTCCCTTCTCAGGATCTTAACACCTTCTCCTAAGCAGTATGGTTTAGATGGGAGGAACAGACACAATGCAGACACAGTATGTACAGGATAGCATACTGGTGAAACGCCTCCGTATAGCTGGGATTTCAGCCCCAGCTCCACCATTTACTAGCTATGATCTTGGCATGATAGCTCATACTTCTGAGCCTCAGTTTTCCCATGTGCAAGAGATGATGACAGCACCTACTTGATAGGATTGTGTCTGGAGCAGAAACATGGAGAGCAGTTGGGAAGTGCCCGGCACACGGTTAGCTTAGCCTTTGTGGCTCTGCTCAAGGTCAATAGGAGAGCAGGTATCCTGCTCCGTGCTCAGCATCTTTCCCACCTATTCTAAAGTCTGGGCAGCAGGAATAGTGGGAGACCCCTTTCCCACTCCACAGCCAGCCTCAGGACACTCTTCCCCAGTCCAGGTGCACCCTGAACGGCCACCACTCAGCAACTCTTCTCCCCAGAGCACCTAAGACTTCCCACCTACCGTTCTTTTTGCCACTATTCAAGCTATTCTTCCAAAATCCAAGAACTTGAATAGTAAGCCAGACTTATTTCCCAGGCTCCCTCTCCCTTCCTCCAAGGAGCGATAAAATCTCCACCAGTGTTTCTCAAAGGGTGGGTGCCACAAATGAGGTAAGATGTTTGTTCAAGATACAGATTTTCCATTTCATAGCAGTTAGATTGAATCAATTTGAGGAGTTCGAAGGTGCATAATAAATCACACACACCCCTTTCTTAAACACCACACACACACACACACACACACACACACACCAAGAACGTTATGGGTGGAAACAGGGTTAGACGTGCTGAAGCAGAGGCGTTGCTAGCCTTGTTTCTTCCCAGTACCCTGTAGGTCCAGCAGGCTTGGGAAAGGAGAGAAGGGACCGAGGGGAGAGTCCGTGAATGCTGGGGGCTGAACCGCGCCTTCTTCTAACCCTCATTAACGTCCTGAACAATTACTGGGCGCCGCACAAGCGGCCATTCCGAGTCACAATCTCTGTCCACGCGGAAGAGAGTGACGAAGCACGGCCTCCTAGAAATGAGGCTGAGTGGAACTGAAATCCAGGTCTGCCTCCACCTTTCTGGACGCCCGAGAGCGTTTGGTGGGGGCGTGGCCCTCTAAAACCCTGTCTACGAAGCTCTGCCACCCACCCAATCCCCTCCACAATCCCATTTGTCCATCCGTCCATCTGGAATGCAATCTCTCCTCTTCAGCCTCAGTTTCCCCACCTGCGCCACCAGTGTGGGTGTGGGTGTTGGGGGATGGTCAACGATAGGAAACTAGACAGCGGGATTCCCCACCGGAAGGCTGCCCAGTTCCTCCACGGGGCTGCTGGAGACCCTGGACCGAAACAGGAGGCAGGTCGCCCCCGGCCGGGAAGTGGCCCCAGCCCGGATTTCCCTCCCGGGTGGGGCCGCAATGACTCCCTCCCTCCCCCTTCCCCGGTTTCCTTGTTTGCATTTCTCCTCCGGGCCACGTGGCGGCGAATGCAGCCACCAGCGCCCGGACCCGGCACCCCAGCAGCAGAAGCGCATACACCGTAAGGCGCGTCCTACCCCCGAGGGCTTCTCGGCTGCCGGGCCTGGGCCCACGGCACCTATGCCCGGGGTCCGGGCTCCACCCCCTGCCCGCCCCGCCCCTTCCCCTAGTCCCTCCCCTAGGGTAAAGCCGGCGCCTCCCCGCGCCCCCTCCTCCTGTCCCCGTCCCCGGGAGGGGAAGGGGCGGGCAGCGCTGGGGGTGTGACAGTTCCCGGCAGGACGAGTGCCAGCTGCAGCTTCGCTTCAGCGCCGGTGCCAGCTGGCTTTCTTCTGGGACGAGGGCGGAGGCTCGGGGTTCCGAGTCTTTTGAGTGGGGTGGGGGCTCCCCCACGCCCCCAGCACTCTACTCACCCAAGTCGAGTCTCCCTACCCAGCCCTGCAGCATTCGGCTGCCCGGACTCACACCAACACCCTCCAGGATCCCGCTGGAGCAGCCTGGAGCGCGCCGGGGATCCTCCAGCCTCTTGCACGAAGCCTGCACAACTTATGTGAGCAGAAGAAATGAAGGTGGGTAAGGTGGGGTCCGGGCCACCGAGCACTGCTGGAGAGGGAGGGAGAGGAA
This sequence comes from Rhizomys pruinosus, assembly GCA_009823505.1. Taxonomy (NCBI): domain Eukaryota; kingdom Metazoa; phylum Chordata; class Mammalia; order Rodentia; family Spalacidae; genus Rhizomys; species Rhizomys pruinosus. The sequence continues at coordinate 2,135,468 of VZQC01015009.1, forward strand.
GCGGACTCGGTGCGGAGTTGGGGTGGGAGACCGCAGTGGGGAAGGGGTCGGAAGCAAAGCTGAGTCTGGGGTCTGGTGCGTGCACAGCCTCAAGCCGGGAGGAGTGACCGTGCCCGCAGGACACAGGCAGGGAGGTGGGGCAGAACTCCAGCAAGGACGGAGCAGACGGGGCCCAATCTCAGAGAGCCAGATGGAGACCCCTAGGTGCGCCAGGCCAGCAGGCACCGGGGAAGGTCTTCCTGTCCCTCCCTCGGCTCCTGGCAGGGCTGCAGCACCTCCGCCTGACCAGTCCAGAGGACTCTAAGGAAGTAGATCTGCCCGGGGCAGGAGTACAGCGGTCCAGCTGCCCCAGCCCATGGCCGGCTACCTTTCTCCCCACATCACAGGTCGGCTGGCCAGGCGAGAGCCACTGGCAGGTGGGCCCAGCTGCGGAAGAGGGTCTAGCTGTGGGGTCGCCACAGGTGGGGGGTCTCCCTGACGTGGTTCCCGAGGGGACGCTGCTCAACATGGTGCTGAAGCGGATGCACCTGCCCCGGAGCTGCTCCTACCAGCTGGTGTTTGAGCACCGGCGACCCAGCCACATCCAGGGGCTTCGTTGGGTGAGTATTCGCCACCTGCCGGGCTGGGCAAAATAGCAGGGCTGGAGGCCGGCGGACCGTAGTGCTGGTGTGCCGGACAGTTTGTTCTAGGGGCACACGGTAATCCAGCTGAGTGGACCGAAGGCAGGGAAGCTTGGGGAAGCTTGGTGGCAGAGTATGTGGGTGCTCACACAGCGGTAGCTTATGTGGGGTGCCCTATGTGGAGGGGGCCCAGCGGTCCCCATTCAACCACCCCTGAAGAGGAAAAGGCTTTCCATTTATCCATCACCTCTTGTGTGCCAGGCATTGACTTAATTGTTGTGTGTTCTGTCCTAGTGGTCGTGGGAGATGTGGGGCCAGGTCAAGTGGCGGTGAAATTAGCTTGGCTGCTGTTCTTGACATGTCACCGTGGCAACCTTCTCTTTTAGAGAACAATTTAACAGGGCTGTATTTTGCTCCTGGGGTGAGGCATTCATGTGGACCCGGCTTGGCATCTGGTTATGGGGAACTCCAGCAGATCCTGAGAGGTTTGCAGAGTGGAGGATGCCTGCAGTTCCTTTGGCCTGTGTGAGGGACTGCCAAAAGAAGAGCCTGGGGAGGGGAGAGGTAGGGAGGGAAGAAGGTGGGGACCAGTCACCAAGGATACTGTCTGTCCAACCATCAGGCTTGACAGTCTCTTCAGCTGAGTCCCTTGAAGAGTATGGTGTGTGTACCCACGTGTGTGTTTGAAGGAATAGAGGGTGCTGGATGGAGTAGAGGGGAGACAGGAATGGAAAAACTCATTTCTCATCAGCAAGTCCCATTGAGTCCACCACCACCTTCTTCCTCTCCTACCTTGTTCAAAGGCCATTTCTATTTCCAAGATAGGAGTCTGAGTTGAGAAAGTCCCATGCCGTCTAAGAGGAGGGGGTCCTCTTGTTACTGAAGTTGAGTCCCTGTCTGCCCCTCTCTCCCCGTGTGTCTTTCTAACCACTCCCAATTCAGGCTCTGGGTCACTGCAGTAGCTTAGGCTGGGAGCCAGTGTGTTGGAGTCCTCCCTCCCTCCTTCCCTCCGGGGCTGTAATTATTTGTGCATTTCCTGTCCCCTTCCTAGTTTGGAGAAGCTAGGTAGGGGGTAGGAGGAGAAGGTCAGGTACCAGGAAGATGAGGTCACTGGGCATCTCCTGAGACCCAAAAGTCAAGGAGAGGGTGGAGGAGGCCACCAGGCAGTCTCCTAACTCCCCGAAGACCTCAGAATGGAATGGCCAGCTTGCATGGAAGGTCAGAAACGTGGCCCTGGGGGCTGGTGGGTGTGAATGTGGTCCAAGGCCGGAAACAAGGCCCTCCTTTGCAGGCGTGGGGGAAGGGTGGGAAGTGGGGACTAGGGACTAGAGACCACTGTCCTCACTCTCCACCATGCCAGTCCAGCAGGTAGTGCTTGTGTAAAGGGGCTCCGGGGCACCTGGGAGGCTGCACTTCTTGCTTCTCTTCTGCTTCCTTTGGCTCATGAAGTACTCCTTCAAGGGAACAAATGCCAACAGGGCGTGTGCACATACAGGGTGGAGGTGAGCCCAGAGCCTAGGACAGGGCTGGGTTATTCAGGCCGCGTCTACCTCTGAGAAAGTTGGGGAGGGAAAATGGGTCAACCTGCTGAGGAAGGATTCTCCACAAATCTCCCTCTGTGCCTACCTAGTCCAGGACGAGGGTAAAAAAAGCAGTATACAGCAGGAGGACTTGAGATTAGATATAGAAAGGACTCACCAACTATGGCAAAGGTGATACTGCAATGGATTGATGAACCTCTTTGGAAAATATGAGGAAGAAATGACATCTTGTATGATGCACGGGCAGGAGAAAGATCCAGGTGGCCTTGGGTGGGCCTCATAGGCTCAGGGAGGCCTGCAGTGCTTCTGTTTATATGACAGTTGGGGGCGAAGCGGCTCTCTTCTCAAAACAAGACAAGTTTTCATCCAATCTGTCCAAATAATGGTAGTAACTAAAAGTCGCGTGTGCTATGACAGACAGCTTCCTCTTTGTCATATCCAGTGATGCTCACGGCGGCCCTGTGGAATCAGTCCTAGTGCTTTCAACGTCTCACAGATGTGAAAGGAGAAGCACAAAGAGGCCAAGTGGAAGGGGCAGGGCTTTGCACAGCTGCCTGCTGGCTGACTGGGCTTTGTGCCTAGGAGCTAGCCAAAAAGTAGCACCGGCCCCTCTACATTCCTGCCCATGTACCACCTGACCTATGACCTTAGCCATGACCCAAGGAACTGGTCAGGTGGGTCTTCAGGCTGTCTGGCTCCCTGACTGTCCCTCCAGCCAGGCTCTGACACTCGGTGACAGGGAGGGGGTGGGGCAGTCAACGGGCTAGTGGCAGAAGACTTAGTACCTCCCTTCCACCCTGAATCCTTCCTACCCTGGACGAGAGGGATTAATAGGTGAGGACCTTCACCTAACCCATGCCAGCCGCTACTTTCCAACAGAGAACCTCAAACTGACAGTTCATGTCATGACATCAGAACCGTAACCAGGTGTGAGGCATATTTTGTGCTGTGTGGGGGCAATAAATAAGAAAGTTTGAGTTGCTAGGCTGGGTGTGATGTCACACACCTTTAATCCCAGCACTCTGGAGACAGAGGCAGGTGAATCTCAGTGAGTTCGAGGCCAGCCTGGTCTACATAGAAAGTTCTGGGCCAGTCAGGTCTGCATAGTGATGAGAATTTGTCTCATAAATAAATAAATAAATAAATAAATAAATAAATAAATAAATATCGAGTTGCAGGCAGGCATGGTGAGAAATGCCTTTAATTCTAGCACTTGGGAGGCAGAGGCAGATGGATTTCTGTAAGTTCAAGGCCAGCCTGGTTTACATAGTGAGTTCCTGACCAACTGGGGCTACAGGGAGACCCTGTCTCAAAAAGACCAAAAAAATTTTTTTTGAGTTGCTGTGTTAATATTTACTAAGCAGTTACTGTGACGCTTGAGACTATGAACCCATTTAGTAATGATATTAGCCCTGTGGGGTAAATCCTGTTATTGGCATCATCAACTCCTTTCACAAATAAGAAACTTAACTGACGGCTGAAGCCATCACACATCTAAGCTGCTATGCAGGAACCAGCAGTTAACACAGGCACCTTACTCTGGAGGTCATACACATGCCCCTGCCTATCCCTAAGAGCCCCCTGCAGAGGAGTGGTGGGGGGACAGGACAATGGGACAAGCCTGTCTCTTCCCATGGAACTTTCCAGAGGGCAGAATGCCTCTGTTGTCTAAAAGTCTGTGACCTAGGAGCAAAGGGGTTTCCACTATGGGAGATGGTGGGGCTGGTACTGAGGGCTTGGGCTGTGGAGTCAAACAGGTTGGAGTGTTTACTACCTGTTCAAGCTGGTTATGCAACCTTTCTCTGGCTGTGAAGTCAAATGCAAATACCAGCTTCTAGGGACAGCACTGGGCGCAAAGGCATTCCCTAGAACCTTCAGTTTCTGAGCAGTTCTGTGCCCTTGGGCAATGACTTTGGTTCTATGGGGTTCAACTTTCCTTGACAGAATAAGATGCCTTGAAGCTGGAAAGATGGCTCGGCCATTAAGAGTGCTTGCTACTCTTGCAGAGGACCCAGGTTCAATTCCCAGAATCCATATCTGGTGGTTCACACCTATAACTCCAGTTCAGGAGATTCTAGACCTTCTCCTGGCCTCCATAGGCACCTGCATGCACTTGGTTCAAATACATACACATGAACGTGGACAAACACACGAATGAATGAATGAATGAATGAATGAATGAATGAATGAATGAATAAATGTCTTTAAAAAGAAAAAAAAAAGAGATGACTTAGGTCTCATTCTCAAGCCACTAGTCTCTGACCCTTGTGGCCACCCCCTGAGGAAGAGCAGGAAATGACCAACCTGGTCATGTGCCCTCCTTGGCCAAAATAATTCCAGGAACGGTGGGCTGGGGATGTATCAGGGATGTAGCTTAGCTGGAGTGCTTGTGTAGCATGCATGAAGCCCTGGCTTTGATCCCCAGCACTGCTTAAACTGGGCGTGGTGGCACATGGCTGTAATTCTAGCGCTCAGGAGGCAGAGGCAGGAAGATCAGAAGTTCAAGGTCATCTTCAGCCACACAGTGACTTAAACCTGGGCTACTTGAGACCCTGCCTCAAAAACAAAACAAAACAAAACAAGGGAGCCAGTGCTGAAGCCTGGGATGTAGGCATCAAAGTCGCTGAGGCAGGAACTAGGGTGACTTGGGCATTTTGACATGAATAACAAGAAGTCATTAGCACTCAGGCACTGTTTGTTCTGAAACAGGGGCCTGGCTGGAGAGCATTCCTGTCCTTTCTCTCTTCCTGGCTCCCCCTCCCTCCTCCTCCTCATTTCCTGTCCTTAAGTCTCTAGGGCTCTGTGTCTGGCCCCTATGACCTGGGCAGGGACACCCTTGGGACACCTAGAGACTTCCGCCCAGCACGGGGCTAGGCGTACATCCTAGTCCTCTGGCTTTTGCTTGAGTATAGTGGCCAAATGCCTGTGCCTAGGCCCTGCCAGGCTCAGGGAAGGAGTTTACCAGCCAAGGGTTTTCTAGGACCCTGAGTACACTAGAGAAAGCTGGAAAGGAAGGGGAGGAAGAGAGGAAGCAGGTAGGAGCTGGACTGAGAACTAGAGCACTTGTGGGTAGGAGCTCCAGTTTACCCACCACCAGCTGGAAGGCCTGTCTGACACGTGGCTGGGCTACACAGGGCATTTCACCTCAAAACTTGTTTCCCCATAAGTCACAGGAGAACAGACAAGCCCTTTTTGCCCATCGCTCCTAGGATGTGGTGACATCAAGGAGGTGGATGTGCTTTGTAAGCCGTAAGAGGCTCTGCCCTTGGGAGGGGCTTGTATAGAGCAGGGCAGCCTGTTCATAAAACCCTAGTTTTCAGATAGTCAGAAAAGAGGGCTGTAAGGCCTTCAAGGATAATACGCCAGGGTACACAGGCCCCAGAGTCCTTAGTGGTTCCATTGCTACCAAGAGCAGCAGAGCCTTGTTAACCAGTGTTTCTATTGATAAACCTTCTTCCTCTTCCTGAGCCAGTCCTGCAGGCTGCCAAGGCGTTACTCACCCTTACGAGGCTATGGATTCTCAGCATCTCCTAGAGAAGCCTTCCAGCCAGCCCCACCCTGTGCTTCACCAAATAATGATAGCTAACAAGCAAACGGCTGCACACTGGGCAGTGGTTAAATGTGCAGTACGTGTTAACTCATGTGGGCCATCTGAAGGCTCGTGAGCTCCTTTATTCATGCATGAGAGATTTTGTACATAAAGAAACCCAAGTCATTCTTGTTCAATCACACCATCAATACGGAGCCTGGTTCTATCTAGGGTTTGTGTTTTCAGCTAAGTGAACAACAGCCTTTCAGAAGATCTGCCCAGCACCCTGTGGCTGGGTCAAGCCCCCAGGCCTAGCCAGGAGCCAGTGTTCCTAGTTGTGCATCCCCTGGGCTCTCACGAATCTCGTATCATGTCTTCCCACTTCTTCCAGCTCCACCCTAATCAACCATTCACAGAGGCTGTTTTCCTGGCAGCCTGGGCACCCAGAGGCTCTGGGTGAACAGAGTGGGGATCTTGAAACTCTCACCTGCATGACTGCATCATTCAGGTGTGGAAAGAAGTATCTACTAAGAGGGGCAGTGAGGTGGGGAAGGGGCGGTGCCTGGCGCACAGGGTGTACAAGAAATGTTTGTGGCGTGAAGGCTACAGGGATGTATTGGGGCCAGGACCGGGCAAAGGCAGGACTGAGCTGGGCAGGGAGGGCCCCCACTGACTGAGTCTGAAAGTCTCCCACTGACCTTCAAACTCTCCCTAATGCCCTTAGACACCTCTCACCAACAGCGAGGAATCCCTGGATTTCAGTGTGAACCTTGAGCAGGTAGGAGCTGGGGAAGGTGGAACTGTGAGGGGCAACAGGCAGAGGACGTCAGGGCCTAGGCTAGCCATGCGCTCGCTCCTTCACAGGCCTCCACGGAGCGTGTGCTCAGGGCAGGGAAACACCTGCACAGACATCTCCTGGCCACCTGCCCAACCCTGATCCGGGACCGAAAATATCATCTCCGGCTCTATCGGTGAGTGAGGGTCCTACCTGGCCCTCCCCGGTCCACTGCCTTCTCTCCTCTCCCACCCTCTTTCAGGCATCTTGGCCAAGCCCTGCACTGTAGGGGAGAACTGCTTGGACCTCGCTGGTGCCTTATTGATAGCTCCTTCTCACTCCCTTTGATTCTCTGGCCTCCTTCCGGTTTCCACAGGCAGTGCTGCTCTGGCCGGGAGCTGGTAGATGGGATCTTGGCTCTGGGGCTTGGGGTCCATTCACGGAGCCAAGCCGTGGGCATCTGCCAGGTGCTGCTGGATGAAGGTGCCCTGTGCCATGGTGAGCTGAGCCCAGATGGGACACTATGGCTGGATAGAAGTGGAAGGGCAGACCTGGGGAGTGGGTGCTGAGAGGCTGCGGAGGGGCTTAGCCTCATAGCGGGGAGTTCATACCCGGCCTAACTTCCTCTTTTACCATGTCTGGCCTTTGGCCCTCCAGTGAAACATGACTGGACCTTCCAGGATCGAGATGCCCAATTCTACCGGTTCCCCGGGCCTGAGCCTGAGCCTGCGGCAGTTCATGAGGTGGAGGAGGAGCTGGCTGAGGCGATGGCCCTGCTCTCGCAGAGGGGCCCTGATGCCCTACTCACTGTGGCACTGCGGAAGCCGTGAGTGGCAAGCCTTGCTCCCGGTCCCTCAGTTCAGGTCCTACTGGCTCTCAGATTCACGTGGGGGAAAGGACCCCCAGAAGCCTAAGCCTGTGGCCTGGCTCAGTGATCTCAGCTCCCACACCCCAGCCTCTGTCCATGAGACTATTGGACCAGAGGGTCTGAAGACCCTCCCCACTGACAGAGGGTGTGGGTTTTGGACTCTGAAGCAGGTTCAGATTCTAGCTGAACCAGCTTCTCACTGGATGAACTTGGGCCTTTCTAGCCACTTCCTCTTCTGTCAAGCAAAGATAATAGTGCTTCTATCACAGGGTTGTTATGAGGGTAGAAATGAAATAACGCATGAAGGGTGCTTAGTTCAGGGCCTGGGACCTGGGGCTCACCCACAAAGGCCAGGTCGTTATTGATAACAGTTCATTTGATTGATAGCAGTGGAGTTGCCATCTGGCCCTAGGCCCACAGGCAGGTGGGGGGGGGCGGCTCTCCTCCCTGACTCCGGGCTGCAGTTCTCAGGGCCCCCCCTGCCCTGCTCCTGCAGCCCAGGTCAGCGCACAGATGAGGAGCTGGAGCTCATCTTCGAGGAGCTACTGCACATCAAGGCTGTGGCCCACCTCTCCAACTCGGTCAGTCAACAGGCCTGCCCTGTCCCAGACCTTCTCCTCCAGGATCCCCTGGGCTCCCACTGCTGGACCAGGAGGGCAGTTCCCTCCCTTTGTCTATGGCTTAAATATTTCTACCTAATTTCTTACCCTTAACCCCACTCTAAATCTCTTCTATGTCTATATATTGTCTATGCCACATCTCAGGGACAACTGGTCCGGCCACAACTCTGTCCCCAGTGCTCCATGTCATGTCTCTGAATTCACCTTCCTTTCCAGCCTGTCCCTCTTCCCCCAAGCAGGCTGTCACTGAACCTCTTCTCACCATCCTCAGGTAAAGAGGGAATTAGCAGCGGTTCTTCTCTTTGAACCACGCAGCAAGGCAGGGACTGTGTGTAAGTCGGGTTGGCCACAGAGGCAGGGACCAGGGGGCAGTAGTGGGTGACAGGAAGGGACAAGTCTGATCTGTACCTCTTGTCAGTGTTCAGCCAGGGGGACAAGGGTACCTCGTGGTACATTATCTGGAAGGGCTCTGTCAACGTGGTGACCCATGGCAAGGTGAGTCCTCCCTACGGCCCACTGCATGCCCTGGGTTGTCACTGCTTCTTGCTTTCTGTGCTCATGGGCAGTTTCTCTGCCAGCCCTAAGACCGTAGATCCCACACATCTGTCTGGGTCTGTCCCAGGGGCCTGGGCTAGTCTGGTCTATGACTGAGTCTTGGCTTCAGGGGCTGGTGACTACCCTGCACGAAGGAGATGACTTTGGACAGCTGGCTCTGGTGAACGATGCACCCAGAGCAGCCACCATCATCCTCAGGGAAGACAACTGTCACTTTCTTCGTGTGGACAAGCAGGACTTCAACCGCATCATCAAGGTACATCTGGGTTGTGGGAAAAGCAGAGGACACGGGCTCAAAGAAGTGAGGTGGGTGGGGTAGTCAGCCTCAGAGAGAACCTGTAAGGAGACCTGGGATCTGGCTGGGACCGGCACTCTCAGCTTGGTGTGGGAGACCAGGGTGTAGAGGATGGAGCTGAGTCCATGGGGGTGGGCTTGGTGGAGGAGCTGAGGCTGGGGAGCATGATAAAGCTGGGTCTGGGAAGAGCTGAGGGTCCTTAGGAGCCTCCTAGGCTCAGTGTTTGGAAGGGAGATGGTGGAGGGAATGTCTAAAGAGGAGTCTCAGGCACTGAGTCCTGGCATGGCTCCTCCAGGACGTGGAGGCAAAGACCATGAGGCTGGAAGAACATGGCAAAGTGGTGTTGGTGCTGGAGAGAACCTGCCAGGGCACTGGCCCTTCGCGCCCCCCCACCCCAGGCAGGAACCGGTAACAACCCACCATGTCCCTCTCCATACTGCTCCATAGCTCTTCATTTCCCAAGTCATACCCCTTGCCCTCTGGCCATCTGGAGTTGGGAGGCATTGGGGGACTGGGATGTACCCCCTGAATCACCACCTTCTCCCCTAATCAGGGATGGAAAATCAGAAGGGTTTATATGACCAACTATTAATGTCTGTCTGGAAGGGGCAGAGGGGGAGGGACACGCGCTACACACTGACAGTCTCTGCTAGGTATACGGTTATGTCTGGCACTCCAGAGAAGATCCTAGAGCTACTGTTGGAGGCTATGCGACCAGATTCCAGTGCTCATGACCCAACAGGTAGGGGCAAGAGACACCCTGCCTATTCTTTGAGTCATCAGGAGGTCACTGAAGCCTAGCAGAGGCCAGGCCCACTGTACCTACCTCACCAGGTGCTGGATTGGGCTGTGTAGGCAGTTGGCAGGAAGTGCTCTCGGCTTGGGTGGGTAGCGCTGTCACAGGAGCTGGACCTACCCTGCCTGGGGTGGGCTTTGAGTTGTGCTGTGAGTTGGCTTCTCAGGTCCCTTTCTGTTCCCAACCCTGCCCAACAGAAACGTTCCTCAGTGACTTCCTCCTGACGCACAGTGTCTTCATGCCCAGCCCCCAGCTCTGCGCTGCTCTGCTACACCAATATCCTTCCAGCCCCAGGGTGATGTGGGTAGGGATGGCATGGCATGTCAACGTGGCTCCTGTGGAGACCGCTCCCCCGTGTATGCACAGGGGCCCAGCTGGACCCCGCCCTTCCTCTGCTCAGGTATGGTGGGTAGCCTCAGCGGCATGTTGTGGTTCCCTTGACTGGTGCCCACCTTCCATGTGGAGCCAGCAGAGCCTGCTGGAGGTAGCGAGCAAGAGCGCAGCACCTACATCTGTAACAAGAGGCAGCAGATCCTGCGACTGGTTGGCCGGTGGGTCGCCCTGTATGGCCCCATGCTCCACTCAGACCCTGTGGCTACCAGCTTCCTACAGGTACCTGGGAGGGAGGCTGGGCTGCCCGTGAAGGTGCGGCCGTGGCCATCCCAGGCCGGGGGCTGACTCTCGGCTCTTTACAGAAACTCTCCGATCTGGTGAGCAGGGATGCCCGACTCAGCAACTTGCTGAGGGAGCAGTGGCCAGAGAGGCGGCGGCACCACAGGTGACGCTCTGACTGAAGTTGATCTGTCTTATTGTGAAGCAGGGTATCAGGACCTGGGCAGGCGTCTCTGTCCAGCCTGGGCAGGCGTCTCTGTCCAGCCTGGGCAGGCGTCTCTGTCCAGCCTGGGCAGGCTTCAGTCTAGGCAGCTTGGCTTGTTTCAGTTAGATGTCCTTATCAGTCCCAGTTCCATTCCCACGCTGCAACCATTCATTCTCTCCTTCTCTATGCTGAGTGTTCCTGTTCACTCACTTCCTCCATGTGGCCCTGTTACGGACTACCCTGAGTGCCAATTTCCATCAGCCTTGCCCAGAAACTCCCTTTACCTTGCAGCCCCAGGCATCCATGGGGTAGCTGGGGTTCAAGGGAAAGAGCTTCTTCAGAGCCCTGGGCTCTGTCTCCTTCCTGCTTCCCCTTACCCTCTGGCCTCTGGAAATCACAGAAGCCAGTCTCTGTCCCACGTCCATCTTGCCCATGCATGCACTCCTTACCACACCCCTCTGAACGTCTAGGGAGGGTGAGTTAGGACCCAGACCACTGTGGCTGCTGACCCCGAGAGGTGTCCTGCCCAGAGACCCTCTCACCTCCCCTCTTGCTCTACTCTGCAGGTTGGAGAACGGCTTTGGGAATACATCTCCTCAGATCAAGGTGCCCGCTCTGCTTCCTGTTTACCCCTCTGCCTGGCTCGGCTCCTTCCCTTGACCCCTCCAGCCCTACCCAGAGGGACCATGTGTGGGAGGGGACCCCAGCCACAGACAGACCATGATAGGTACATTGAGGAGGGCCCTGTGTGAGAGCCACTGAGCTCTGATGGGCCAGCTTCATTCTACTCCAGGTGGCTTTTATTCTTTTGGGAGGTGATCAAGGCCTGTAGTTAAGGCAGGGAGATGATGTAGGCAGCTGGGTTCACCCCTGAGACTCAATGCTTTCTGTTGGCTGGTGTTGCGGGAGTCCAGATGACATGTCGAGGGCCGCCCCAGGCATTCAGGCAGCCAGCCCATTCTCAGCTAGGGCTGGGGGCTGGGGAAGACGTAACTGGAGCTGAGATTTGGTTGAGGAATGGTAGGAAGAAGGAGGGGAAGAAGGTAGCCTGAGGTGGTTGTGATACATTAGAAGACAATTCCACATCATCGGACCTTGGCCTTCCAGCCTCATCCTGCCCCACCCTCCTGCCAGCCACTGGTTCCCACTGGCTCCCTTTCTACTCCAGGCAAAATCAGCCTCACCTCAGGATCTTTGCACTTGTCTTTCTGCATAGACCTTTCTTTTGTTGGATTTTTGCCTTTGTACATCCTTCTTGTTCTGGACTCAGCCAGAATGTGTGTTTCCAAGAGGCCCTCCTACCCTCCTAGCCAGAGCACCCTCCAGGTGTCTGGTCTCATTTCTTCAGTGTACTGTTGTCGCCTTGTAGACTGCTTCCCTTGTCTGCTGCCTTGCGTGCTATACGTTCCTGTCTGACACATCCCATTAGGATGTTGGCTTTGTACACAAGGGGGTCTCTATTTGCTTCCCGTGACCTCACACACTGACTGGAACATGGTTGACACTCAGGAATCAATGCCTGTAGTTCTGGATTGCCAGGCACAGTACTTGATGACTATGATGTGGAAAGGCAGGGGTCAAAGCAATTTGGGTGAGGGGCAGAACTGTAAAATAGCTCGTGACGACAGAGGAGTCTCAGTCGTCTCTGAAAGCAGAAGTATTTACTAGCTGATCCACATGAGGGCTTAGGGAGGTGAGGGAAGGAGTTTAACTGAGCACAAAGAGGACCCCAAGGCAGCCTGGGAGCCCGAGGGACTGGAGCTGGAGCACTCGCCTCACAGGAAGGATCCTCAGCTTCAGGCTGAGGCTGGCAGGGTAATCCGCATTGTGAATGGGGGCTGGGGGCAGTCAGTGATGACCTCAGTGCCCAGCTGAGTGTGTCTCTACTCAGGTGGGTCTAAGAGGTGGCTGCACCAGAGGGGAGTGGAGGGGGAGGTTGGGGGGGAGTGAGCCACTGCAGCAGGTATGAATGAGGCCCCTGGGCAGGAGTAGTGGGGTCAGCCTGGACGGGAGAGGGGACACTGGGGTTCTGTTTCAAAATAGAACCTTCTGGGTTCTTGTGATAAGCTCTGCGGAGTGGGGAAGAGCCTGGGCTCAAGGGGAGTAGAAAGGAGCAAATGTCTGGAAGGCGGGATGTGGGCCCCTTGGTTGAGTCACAGAAGGGGATGACGTCAAGGCCCAGGCCCAGGCGAGCCCAGCACTGCTGGTGGTGTTTTGAACACTAACACTGTCCATGTGCAGGTCGCACTCGAGGTTATAGAGACTGAGGAGGGTACCTGGTGGCGGGGAGCAGAGGACCTGGGGACCAGCCTCATTCATAGTCAGATTTGGAAATAGTGTCGAGAAGCCAAAGGATCCCATGTTAGGACAGCCCATTAGATAGGTACCTGGGCACTTGTGGCCATTGTGGCAGGGCAGCTGACAAATGTTCTTGAAGGACAAGAACACAGAGGGCGAGACCTTAGGTTGGGGTTTCCACCTCTGCCGTGCAGCAGCTGTGGCCTGCAGCATATTACTTAACGTCTCTGAGTCTCATTTATCACATCTATAGAACGAGGATAAGAATGTTTTTCTCCGAGGGCTACTGTGACTATTTAGACGCTTAGAACAATGCCCGGTTTGTAGCAAATGGAAGCTGAGGGAGGGAGGAGAAAAGAAACTGGGGTGTTTTCATCTCAGCACTGGCCCTGATATGGAGCCTGCAGAAGCCCCTGTGGAGGGCGCAGATTGGCCCATGTTGGCCACCTTTGTTGTCTCCTTTGGAAGTTGGCCCTGTGCTTCCCCTGGGCCAGGGTCCCTGATGCCCCCCCGTATCCCCTGAACGGTGTCTCCGGACTCTGACCCTCTTTCTCTCGCAGGCCCGGAATGTACCTGTGTGGCTGCCCAGCCAGGATGAGCCCCTCCCTAGCAGTACTGGTGCCATCCGAGTTGGGGACAAAGGTGGGTGACTGAGCTAGCCCATGCAGGCTGCATAGCTGTCTCCTCCCTCGTCCTGCTGCTTGTTGCTCTGGGTCAGAGGAGACATGGTCTTCCTTGGGGGTCTCTGCTGCTGGCTGCTCCTCCCGTAGACTCACTGCATCTGTTTCCTGGCTTCTTGGAGACCCCCCCCCCCACTGCTGCAGCTGCTGCTCTGCTCCTTGTGAGGCTGGGGAGCCCAGCACCAGCTTCCACAGCTCAGCCCTTCCTCCTCTCCAGTCCCCTATGACATCTGCAGGCCTGACCACTCTGTGCTGACCCTGCATCTGCCTGTGACCGCCTCGGTGAGAGAAGTGATGGCAGCTCTGGCCCGTGAGGACCGCTGGACCAAGGGGCGGGTGCTGGTTAGGGTCAACTCTGCTGGTGGTGAGTTGTGTCTCTGATTGACTCCCCCCCCCAAGGGTACCCTCAGATCCATACCTACACCCTACAATTCCAGCTGTTGTCATGTCATGCCCTGCCTCTGTGCGAGAGTTACCACGTCTCTTGTTCAGGTTGCTCCACAAGCAATGCTTAGAACTCAGTCCTTGCTGGGCGTGGTGGTGCACACCTTTAGTCCCAGCACTTGGGAGGCAGAGGCAGGAAGATATGAGTTCAAGGCCAGCCTGGTCTAGGGAGTGAGTTCCAGCCAGATAGAACTATAGGGAGACCCTGTCTCAAAAAGGCAAAAAGAAAAACAAAACAAAACAAAAAAACCAAAAAACCACAAAAAACTCAGCCCATAGCCACAAGCTGTGGCTTCTGAGGAAGGCCACGTGCACACTCTCTATTCAAGCTCATCAAATGTAAATCAGGGCTAATAGGAGGCCTTACCTCCTAGAGGACTTACGAGGATTAAATGAGAAAAGTGTTTAGAATGGTGTCTGGTATGGCTACCCTTCTTAAACATTCATTTATTCCTAATTATAATCTCTTGAGAAGTCACTTTAACCCAGAGCGACCAGAGCTCAAGGGAATTCAGCCAGAGCTCACAGAGTCATGAGTGGCTAGCCTTTGGTCTTAGGTAGTCCTCGTTCACTAAGTCATTCAGCAAACATTGGAGAGGATCAGCTACGGAACAGCAATGTGTTGTGTTAGTGGTACAGCAGCCTACTGCAACAGATCAGCTGGACCTGTAACAACTCCCAGAGCCGAGTTAGAATCCTGTACCAACTGCTACTCAGTTCTGTGACCCTGGGCAAGTTTCTTAACATTGCTGACTGCCCATTTCCTTGTCTGTCAAATGAGCATCATCTTTGCTCCATCATGAGCGACTGCTGCGTCTGGTAGATTACAGAGGTCTATGAGGTAAGCACGGCCTCCGCCTAGATTGTCAGCAAGGTTTTCAGACCTGTTCTTGGAGAGTTTGGTCTGTTAAAAGTCACCGTTATCTGGGAAAGCTGGAGTGTAGGCCTGACGGCCAGAGCCTAGCAGCGAGGAACTGGGGCAGCCTGGGAACTGTGGCGAGAGACTGGTTGGTAGTGATGAAGTGAGCGGAAGCAGGGGCTCACCTGTGCTCTGCTCTGGGAAGCACTGCCCTCTGGTGGCCACCTGGTGAGTTATCGTTGGCCAAAGTCCGTGTTTACTGAGATCTTACCTGTAGCATCAGTGATTTTCAGACCACTGATTGACACACATGACTAACCAATGCTTCGTTATAAATCCCCTTACATGTATTTTTTTATAATATATATATATCACTTCACCAGCATTATATAATCATACAGCTATATATAAAATAGAAATACAAAACAGGTGAAAAATAAATTCAGTGGAAGAGCTAATGTTTCTCTGGATACATGAAGATACATGGCTTATTTTGGAGGCCGTTGGACTAAGGACTGGGGACTCAAACAAGACTCAAAGCACTGTCCAGTCCACAGATGACAGAAGTCTACACCAAGACTTAGATATTTCCTAATTTTCAAAGGACTTTTTTTTTTAATCTTTTCAAGACAGGGTCTCCCTGTAGCCCCAGCTGTCCTGAAACTCACTCTGTAGACCAGGCTGGCCTTGAACTCACAAAGATCCACCTGCCTCTGCCTCCCGAGTGCTAGGATTAAAGGCGTGCGCCACCACGCCCAGCTTCAAAGGAGTTTTTTAATATGCATTACATACTTGAAGTAGCCATGCTTACATAAGTTAACCCACTTGACCTGGGAGGTAGGCAAAGGAGGAAACCAGGGCTCAGAGAAGTTGAGACCCCGCCCAAGCCCGGCCTGTGTCTGGCTGCCCTGGGCAGCGTGGCGAGCACATGCACCTGTGTGTTTGGAGTCTCTGCCCACTGCCGGAAGAAGAGCCTCTCGAGTAAACAGGCCTTCCTAGGCAGGGCCCCCACCCTGGCCTCCAGCTGGTCCCTGGCCGCCCTCCCAGCTCCCAACCAGCTCAGCCTCTGCTCTCTTTACAGATGCCATTGGCTTGCAGCCAGATGCCCGTGGTGTGGCCACATCCCTGGGGCTCAACGAGCGGCTCTTTGTTGTCGACCCACAGGAAGTGCATGAGCTGGTAGGGCCAGGCAGGTTGCCAGAGCCTGAGGAGTTTTGGGCAGCAGGGTGGGTTCTGGGTGAGGGCTACAGGGGAGAGAGGGAGGTGCCTGGCTCTGGCTACTGCTGGGTCTTCCTGGGGAAGAGGAAAGAGTGGCCTCAGCATCTACAGAGATTTCAAAGAGAAAGAGGAGCTACCCTTGCTAGGCGCCCACGGGGAACATGATGAGGACTTCCAGCACGGGGAAGCCATCACACAGATGGCCCTTGAGACCCCGCCTTCCAGCTGCCACAGGCCCTGGGGCCCTCCTCCCCTCTGCAATGGCCTTGCTGTCTACAGGCCTCTGATCACAGGGAGAGTCTCAGAGCCAGGCCATCTCTTCAGATCTGTCCCTGAGCACTCTTCCCTTGCAGACCCCACACCCTGAGCAACTGGGACCCACTCTGGGCTCTGCTGAGATGCTGGACCTGGTAAGCACCAAGGACCTGGCAGGCCAGCTGACGGACCATGACTGGAACCTCTTCAACAGCATTCACCAGGTGCTCCAGCCCAGCCTTGGAGGAGGAGGGGGAGGGGGAGGAGGAGGGGGAGGGGGAGGGGAGGGGAGGAGGAGGAGGATGAGCAGGAGGAGGAGGAAGAAGAAAAGGAAGAAGGAAAGGAGGAGGAGGGAGAAGAGGAAAGAAGAGGAGGAAGAGGATTAGGGAGAGGAAGAGGAGGAAGAGGAGGAGGAGGATTAGGGAGAGGAGGAGGGAGAAGAGGAGGAGGAGGATGTGAGTGGTGCACCGGACCTGGCAGGCTGACCTGTCCTCTGCTTCATTCAGGTGGAGTTGATCCACTACGTGCTGGGCCCCCAGCACCTGCGGGATGTCACCACTGCCAACCTAGAGCGATTCATGCGCCGCTTCAATGAGCTGCAGTACTGGGTGGCCACAGAGCTCTGTCTCTGCCCCATGCCAGGCCCCCGGGCTCAGCTGCTCCGGAAGTTCATCAAGCTGGCAGCCCAGTGAGTGCCTGTTGGGATGGTAGGGTGTGCGGGGGTGGTGGAGAGTGGAGGAGTGGGCTGTGTGGGGACAGAGGGGTGCGTGCCAGTCCTGCGGCTCCCCTTTCTTGAACCCTTGCCCTGCCCACCGTGTTGCCCAATCTTTCCTCCCTCTGTTCCTGGGTCCCCAGAGCCTCTGCTTCCCTACCACCCATCCTGCAGAGGCAGCACTCAGGACATGGCTATTTCTTCTGAGGGTGTCTGGGTCTTTTGCTCACAGCCTCAAGGAGCAAAAGAATCTTAACTCCTTCTTCGCAGTCATGTTTGGCCTCAGTAACTCAGCCATTAGCCGCCTGGCCCACACCTGGGAGGTAGGTGCCCAGGAGGACCCAGGGCTGGGTCTCTGCCCTTCTGGGGGATGTCAGGGTGGGACTCCCGTCTCTGTCACGTCCCCTTGTCTCTCTCCGTCACAGCGGTTGCCTCACAAGGTACGAAAGCTCTACTCTGCCCTGGAGAGGTTGCTGGTGAGTGCTGGACCCGTTTTTTCCTTCTCACAGGAGCTCATGTCCTCTCAGTAGCCTGTCTTTCTGTCCTCAGTCACTGTCCTGGTGTCCAATGCCCAGTCTGGGCCTGGATCCCTCTGGCCTGTGGTCGTGGGAGCTGGCTGAGGCTGAGGCATGGTGGGAGGGGCTTTGTGCTGTACGCTACCCCTCAGTACTCCCGTGAAGACTAGGGCAGACCCAGGTGTGTCCTGGGTCTGAAATTCAAGGAAGAACTGGGGGGGTGCAGTTGCCAGACTGTTCTGCCCAAGGATTCCGGCTGATGGCCCGAAGATGGAGTAGAGATTCTTCTGTTCCTTGAGATTGTGAGAAGACCCTCTGTGTGCTGGGGGTGGGGTCTGTGGCCCCTCCAGTACCCTTAAAGAGCTTGTAGGCCAGACTTACAGGCCAAAAGATGAAACGAGTTAGAAGCTGAACCTCGTGGAATGTTTGGAGGTTTTATTTTTATTTTTATTTTTTTAATTTTATTTATTTATTTTTGTATGTGTATGAATGTACTGTCTGCATGCAAGTCTGTGCACCCGTGTCGTGCAACGCTGCGGAGGTCAGAAGAGGGTGTCGGATTCCCCTGGAACTGGAGTTCTCCTGGAATTGGAGCTTCAGACGGTTCTCAGCCGCCATGTGGGTGCTGGGGATCGAACCCGGGTCCTCTGCAAGAGCGGTCAGCGCTCTTAACCGCTAGGCCATCTCTCCAGCCCTGTTTGGAGGTTTTATAGTGTTCAAGGGAGAATAGCACCAAGGTGTTTTTAGCATAACCCTGGGACTCTCAAGGGTTCAGAGAAACCTACCCACCAGAGAGACAGACTCAGAGAGGCTGAGAAGGCTTTCCCAGAAACCTTGAGACCTCTGTGACTAATGAAGCTTCCTTGGGGACCATGGAAGCTGAGAAAGCCAAGCCTCATCCCTCTCTGGCCCACCCCAAAACTCATCTCAGTGAGATACAGGCTAAGGGGAGGCTGGCTTGGAGCCTCTCACTATGGCCCTAGGGGTGGTTGTTTACCCCTTCCACCTCCCAGATGGGGTGGGTCTGTGGTGCAGGACCCCCTCAGAGTAGCGTTCTCCTTCTCAGGATCCCTCGTGGAACCACCGTGTCTATCGATTGGCGCTCGCCAAGCTCTCCCCTCCCGTCATCCCCTTCATGCCCCTGCTGCTCAAAGGTACGACCTGTGCTCTCTCTTCTGTCTCCACCCCCAGGCCTGTTTACTTCCAACACTCTCTGATGATTACAGCCGAACTGCTGACATCCAGGGAGCACCGAGCTGGCTTAATAAGATTTCAGGGTTAGGACAGGAATGTGACAGGGCTATGCTGGAGGGAGTGATCTGAGGCCCAAGAGCTACCAGGGAGTTGCTGTGGCTCAGAGGTGGCTGGAGGCCGAGGGCAGCTTGGGTAGGATAGGTTCCAGGACCCCTGTTGTTGGCCCTTCCATTTCTGGGCTGCAGGGGAAGAAGGAGTTTGGGGACCTATGAGCAAAGTCATCCCTTTGCAGACATGACCTTCATCCACGAGGGAAACCACACACTAGTAGAGAACCTCATCAACTTTGAAAAGATGGTAAGTCCAAGGAAAGTGGGCCCCTGTCACCATGTGGGCTTGGGTTGGCAATATGGCAATTGTCTGGGAAAGGAACAGAAATGGCTGAAACTTGGTGGAAGTAATAGAACCTGAGTCCAAGTCTGGGGGTGCATTGCCAGTAACCTCAGCACGCAGGAGGCTGAGGCAGGAAGACACTGAGTTCAAAGTCACCTTGGGCTGAAGAAAGACCTTCTCTCAAAAAATTAAAACAATATTTATTGGTAAATAGCCTGCGCCTTATTCTGTCACACGTTGGAGGGTCTGTTCTCCAATGGGACTACTGAAATGACAGCCTCAAGTATCACACCATTTAATAAGAGAGCCTCCCCAGCCCTTCTCTCTCTGCCCATTCTCATGTCTGTCTTCCAGCCTCTGCTTGGTTCCTAATGGGCCTCTGGGTGTGCTGGGGTGAAACAGTCCCAGTCCCATCTCTTATGTCCCCTAGTCCCTGTGAACCCGATGCACAGGGAGCTTGACTCCCAGTTTCCTGTATCCAGGCCAGGGTCTAGGCCCTCACGTCAGATCTCTGTATTTGTGTTGCCTACAGCGGATGATGGCCAGAGCTGTGCGGATGCTGCATCACTGCCGGGGTCACAGCACTGGTAAGAGGCAGTTCCTCCGGGTGGGAATCCCCACCATCCCCAGGGGGGCACAACATGGCCATCTCCCTGACTCCCACCTCTCACCCTGCCCAGTGCCTCTCTCGCCACTCAGAAGCCGAGTTTCCCACTTCCACGAGGACAGCCAGGCGTCAAGGATTTCCACGTGTAAGTGGAGGGATGGGGGTAGAGGCTGACAGCACTTGCCATAGCTGGAATTTCCTGGCCAGGTGCCAGGGATGGAGCCAGGCAGTTACGCACTTACGTTGGCAACTCTGTGAGACAAGTGCTACTGTCAGCCTAAGTTAAAGAGGCAGTTAGTGGTGGTCCTGAAGGCCCAGTGCTGTGATTCCAGCTTGGAGGTTTCTTTGGACCTGAGTCATATGAGGTTAAGGAAGAGTCATAACCTGTGGTTCATATCACAGAGTGTCCTATGTTCATAGATACACGGATCCTGGTAGTATAATGAATCTAATAGAACACAGATGCTAACTTGTGTCTCCCACACTCCACAGCTTCTTTCTGCCCACAGCAGCCACTATCCTGAATTTTGACTTATTTGCATTTATTTATTTATTTATGGACAGAGTCTGGCCTTGTAGCCTAGGCTGACCTTTATCTCAAGATCTTCCTGGTTGCTGGGATTCAGGCTTGCATTTGGTCTTTTCAAGACAGGGTCTCCCTGTAGCCCCAGCTGTCCTGGAACTTGCTACGTAGAACAAGCTGGCCTTGAACTCACAGAGATCCACCTGCCTCTGCCTCCCAAGTGCTAGGATCAAAGGCGTGTGCCACCATACCCAGCTTGCTTTGTGTTGTTGTTGTTGTTGTTGCTGTTTTTTAATAGACTTATACCTACATCCTTCACATTTATTAAAACCAACCCTTTTTTTCACTTCAGGTTTTATTTTTATTTTGTGGGTTATGTGTGCAAATGCATGTGTATTGTTGGGTGCATGTGCATGGGGAGGGGTGCGTGTGTGTGTGTGTGTGTGTGTGTGTGTGTGTGTGTGTTGATCAGAGAACAACCTTGAGTGTTCCTCAAGAATCGTTCCTTTTGTTTGTTTGTTTGTTTGTTTGTTTTGGTCTTTTTGAGATAGGGTCTCCCTGCAGCTCTGGCTGTCCTGGAACTCACTCTGTAGACCAGGCTGGCCTCAGACTCACAGAGATCCACGTGCCTCTGCCTCCCAAGTGCTAGGATTAAAGGCGTGCACCACCACGCCCGGCATTTATTTATTTCTGT
Source organism: Rhizomys pruinosus (assembly GCA_009823505.1). Taxonomy (NCBI): domain Eukaryota; kingdom Metazoa; phylum Chordata; class Mammalia; order Rodentia; family Spalacidae; genus Rhizomys; species Rhizomys pruinosus. The sequence continues at coordinate 2,156,276 of VZQC01015009.1, forward strand.
ATGTGTATCAATGTACTGTTTGTTTTGAGACGACATTCCTCACTCCCGGCTCTGCCCCTGCCTCCCCAGCGCTGGGATTACAGGCACTCAGCTGTCATTGCTGCCTGTCTTTCCGGCCCCCATGCTGCCTGTCTGTCTGTAACTCAGGTCCTGGGAACTGATCTCAGGTCCTCGCTCTTGCAAGGCAAGCACTTTCAGACTGAAACAGGGCCTGGAAAATTCCATCCTCCTGCCTCAGCTTCTGAAGTGCTGGGATTGATATGTGCCGCCACACCGGCTTCTTTTAATTACTTCTGAACATGCAGAAGTTCTGGGCCAGGATCTGAGGCTCTTTTTTCACACTTCTCAACCACTGCACTATTCTGGCCCCCCACCCCCAAGTCTGGCGGGGAGAGGTGCAGGGGCAGGAGCCTAGGGGACTGGTGTTGAAAGGCAGTAGGGTGGGGGGGGGTGGAGCAGCTGAGGCTGCTCCCTGGAGAGGGCAGGATTGTGTTCAGTGAAGCGGCTGCAGTACCTCCCTGACGGCTCTCTTTTCCACCAGGCTCTGAGCAGTCCCTGAGCACCCGGAGTCCAGCCAGCACCTGGGCTTACGTCCAGCAGCTCAAGGTCATCGACAACCAACGAGAGCTGTCGCGCCTTTCCCGGGAGCTGGAGCCGTGAGGAGATCCGGGCTGGAGTAGGCACTTCGTACCAGGACATCCAGGGCTGGCCGGGCCACGAGGCCCACAAGCCAGCCACTGCTGGGCAGGGCTCTCCATTGAGTGGACTTGAGGCCCTGGAGTGGGCAGTTTGGAAGCAGCTGACTCCTGTGATGACTGTTGGCTAAGGAGGTCTTTGGAGTGGAACTGAGCTGGCCCCAAGGCCAAGGAACGGGGGACATTGAGGCCTTGGAGTGGGTGGAAGAGCCCAGAGGCACAGGCCTATGTGTTCAATAGAGAGCTCTCCACACCAGGTTTCTTGCAGCTTCTGTGCTTTATGTTGGGCTGCCCAGAAGTTTCCAGGCCCATGCTTGTTTTCACAGGGGCCAGAGAGCTTGCATATGTATGGCATGTGTGCACAGGGTGGAACCTTGCCGGGATGGGGCGGGGGCAGGGGGGGGTCCTGCTTTTCTTTCCACACAGCAGAGATAAACAGCCGGGTATGGGCCAGGCCTGGAGTGGTGGTCCCAGAGGAGTTCTATTGTTCCACAAATTAACAGTTATGTGTGCTCTGACCCAGCCTGGGGCTGTGGCAGGGAAAGCCCTGTGGTGGAGATTGCTCCCAGGGCATTCAGGCCACTGGCAGCAATCCCACTGCCTCAGCTGGGACCGGAGCTGGGCTCCAGGATAGCTGAGTCATGCCCAGATGGGCCACAGTGTTGTCCTAGGCTCCCAAGGGACCATGATGATGCTCTCCACAAAGGAGACTACAACAGTCCGGTAGTACCTTCAACCTTCCTCTTCTTAACCTCAGTCTCTCCATCTGCCCTTGATCCTGTTGGGTTGTGTATGTGCTGAACAGACACACAGGGGCAGAGGACACCGACACCTTGCAGCCTTGCAGGAAATACAGATTTGTCCTTGGTACTGAGTGTGGCTTACACACACACACACACACACACACACTCATACCCATGGAGGTTAAGGTCCTCTCTTCCCTGCCTCTTCAGCACTTGCCGGGGCTCAGTTCATGCTGGAAACTTAAGGCAGGGACCCCACCTCCTCTGCTCTTGAGCCTGGCGACTCTAGGCACAGGGTCTGACCTGACTTTTTGTGGACTCCAGGGCAGCAGGACCCTCGGGCGTCTGGAGGAAGTATGCCTACACCTTCAGGGAAAGGGGTGGCTGGGGTAGCCCTGCACCTGCTCTGTCAGTACAGCAGCCAGGATCAGCTTTGGCACACACCTACCTCCCCATGTCTTCCACGCTGCCAGACTCCTCAGCCTAAGGTCACAGAGACATGTGTCACCTTTCCTGGGAGAAATCAAAGCACTGAGTAAGAAGGCAGCACAGGGTCAGGTCTACGGAACCTGAGGACGCCGATGAGCATTCTCTTTGCCTTCATCTCTGCATCTGTGAGGTCGTATGGCTGTTAGTGACAAACAGGGCCATAGGTCTTGCCAGAGTGACTGTCACAGTTCTGGGTCTGTGGCCACATCATTTGAGTGAGGAATCAACTGACAGAGGCAACCAAACCAGTTTCCTCTCCTGTGGGCAGGGAGGTGCAGAAGTGTCCAGAGCTGAGCAATCGTGACTGGAGGCCCGAGCCTCCCTGAGTCACGAGTCCCAGAAGCTTTCTTGTCTTCTAAGTCCATTGTCAGTGTTTTGATCACGCGGTGCCAGTCAGCCTCAGCCCATCCTCACAGACTGCAGGGTGAAAGCAGCCCAGCCTTCTAACAGATGTTTGTCCTTCATCAGCTTGATTTCGTCAGAATTCTTAGCTTCTTGGGGGTCTCCAGCCGTAGACAATCCTGCGACTCCCCAGCTGGTCCACCTCAGGGTGGGACTTTGAGCTGGTTGAGAGGTCCTGGCAGAAGAATGCCCTATGCAGACAGGGGCACAGACTTGGGCTGCAAGAGAAGTGGAGAGCCAGGTCACCACAGGAGGAAGAGCACAGACCTCACGTTGAGGCAGCCTTAAGACGCTCAGGCATGGGGCGGGGGTTGGGGAGCACCCCTGAGGCCAGGATGGGAGGAGGAACTAATGGGTTTAATTTCCATCATCTAAAAGACTTGTGACTGGGGCTGGGGAGATGGCTTAGAGGTTAAGAGCACCTCTGCTCTTGCAGAGGAACCAGGTTCGATTCCCAGCACCCACGTGGCAGCTAAGAACCATCTTTAAGCTGGGCATGGTGGCGCGTAACTTTAATCTTAGCACTTGGGAGGCAGAGGCAGGCAGATCTCTGTGAGTTCAAGGCCAGCCTGGTCTAAAGGGTGAGTTCCAGGCCAGCTGGGGCTATAGGGAGACCTTGTCTCAAAAAAAAAGCTTGTGACCTAAGAGGAGGTAGACCAGTCTTTCTCTCTCTCTCTCTCTCTCTCTCTCTCTCTCTCTCTCTCTCTCTCTCTTGTGGGGAGAAGCAAATTGGAGGGGGTCATTGCACACGTGCCCATTACCCTCCCCTTTTCCCTTACTGTTCCTGAGGGCTGCAGCCTTAGGTTAGGCCAGGCTTGGACGAAACCAGGGAAGGTAACGCCTTTCTAACAGGCTACCCCTAGAGAAGGGTTGGAGATGCTTGGGTACCCCCTTTGAACCCCAAGACTTATCACCACACAGGATGCCCAACACAAGCCTGTGGCTCAGCTTGGAGTTAGAACTGGGTGGAGATAGGATGCATTCCCAGGCTTCTCAGCTCTGTGTCCTCATCAGCCCTGGGTCAGAGACTGCTGTTCTTCCCAAACAGCAAAATGAGATGTTTTAGTGTTGCTGTTACTCACAAGATTTATCACGATAATAATAGACTGAGATTCCGAGTCCTGTTTCAGTTGCTTTCTGTGTCACACTTTCGCATCATTATTTTTATCCTAATGCTAGAATAGGAACCACAGGTTATTTTTACCCTTGTTTCTTAGTCAAAGGAACTGAGGCAGAGAGAAATTTGCCTAAGGTCACCTAACAGCTTAATGACAGGGTGGCTGGGTAAAGTAACTGGATGAATGTCAGCCACTTCCCTGCCCTATTCACTGTCACCTTCCTGAACCACATTTTCTTCTCCTCTAGGAATAGCTAGAAGCATGGAGTCTTTTTCTCTCTCGGCACTCCCAGGACAAAACACTGACTAAGGGTCCGGCGGGGACTGTGTGAATATGACAGGCATCCCTGTCCTTCATGGGGAATCCACCCAAGCCCATCAGAAGAGGAAGATGTTTCAGGGTCAGGTTCAGAGGGTACTAAAAGCCAGAGCTGCCAAGGCTCCCTACTCACCTCCAGAGCTGCTCCCACATTGAAATGCAGGCTCCCGGCTCCCCCCTGCACACCCAGCAGCCTGCAGAGCTCTGCCTCTTGTTGAGGATGCTGCCAGTGGCTGGAGCCAACTCTGATCATGTTGCTGTTAGTAGTTGCTCCCTCCCTTCCACACATCTATAGTTCAAAAAGTACACACGCTTCCAGAATTCATTTGTGATTTCCATCACTGTAGACAAAGAATTGGTCTTTTCCTATGTCTGCTGAGAGCGTGATCCTGTCCACCCATGTCTGTTCACTTCTGCACACTGACTGAGGTATCCTTCTCTCGGATCCAGGGCCTGGTGGCAGCTAAAAACGAAGTGCTTGCAGCCCAGGACAAGTACTTCTGTCTCTCTGTTAGGAGCATAGTTAACATGTAGAAGTTGTGTGGATTAAAAGTAGTTAGGATTGGGGCTGGAGAGATGGCCTAGCTGTTAAGAGCGCTGACTGCTCTTGCAGAGGACCCGAGTTCGATCTCCAGCAAGAACATGGTGGCTGAAAACCATCTTTAGCTCCAGTTCCAGGGGAATCCCACACCCTCTTCCGACCTCCGCGGCATTGCACGACTGGGTGCACAGACCTGCATGCAGACAATACATTCATACACATACGAAAATAAAATAAAATTAAAAATAAAAAGTAGTTAGGATTGGGGCCGGAGAAATGGCCTAAGCTGTTAAGAGCGCCGACTGCTCTTGCAGAGGACCCGGGTTCGATCCCCAGCACCCACATGGTGGCTGAGAACCGTCTTTAACTCCAGTTCCAGGGGAATCTGATGCCCTCTTCTGACCTCCTTGGCATTGCACGACACAGGTGCACAAGCCTACATGCAGACAGTACATTCATACACATAAATAAATAAAGAGATAATTTTAAAAAAGTACTTAGGATTAAACTAACAGTAGATAATGTGTGAAATCTGTAACTTTAGAAATTAGCAAATGTTAAACTTAGCTCAGCAAGAGGCCTGCTCCAGCTCAGGGCTGCTCTAGAGATCAGCACACAGCACTAGGCCGGCCACAGAGGGGCTCAGCAGAGCCCAAAGACTGACCATACTCAATTGACTAGGTGACCAGAGGCAGTATGAACACAAGGATCTGATAACCAATCCTGGGTCCCCCGCCTTGACCAAGGTGTGACCCCAGAGAGGAAAGATAGCCACCTGCCATGCAGGGAGACACTGGGCACAAGCCTGAGATTAGCACCTGAGACTCAGGGCACCCCACATGCCCAGCTGTGGCCTACTTAAACCAGGAAATGCAAATGGTCAGCGCTCACACCTCACTCCCAGGGACCCCTGCTGTGTGAGACATGAACTGCAGCTAAAGAACAACCTGGCCATGCTGCTTCCTTGGCATCTGGTTCACCTGCAGGACATCCTGACTCTGTGGGCCTCTGACGTTGCCAGGACTGGCTTGACTGGAAGCTGCCCCAGTCCCTGACCGGGAGATCTGCTCGAACCAATTATCCAGCTTCTTGGAACTCCCTGGTGAGGACGAGGTCCATCGCCTCCGAGGGGCTAAGAGACCCCTTAGGTGAGCAGCCTTGGGGGAGTAGGCCAGTCCTGGATAGGATTAGGATTTTTAGAACTATAGAAGTAGGATTTGAGCTGGGCGTAGTTGTGCACGCCTTTAATCCTAGCACTTCGGAGGCAGAGACAGGTGGATCTCTGTGAGTTCAAGGCCAGCCTGGTCTACAGAGTGAGCTCCAGGCCAGCTGGGACTAAAGGGAGACCCTGTCTCAAAAATACTGCCCCCCCAAAAGGAATAAAAAGGAAATCTACAACTTCACCATTTAACAAATACTATTGTTTTTGAAGTTCTCTGTTCTCTCTTCCAATCTTTCTTCATATGTACCTTTAAAAAAAAAAGACCCCCTATATCTCCAGACAGCGCTGTAAGTGTTCTTTTTTTTTTTTTTTTTTTTTTTTCTGTCTTTTAAGCAGAGTCTCCCTGTAGCCCCAACTGCTGTGGCTGATAGGAACGGAAACTTACTATTCAGACCTGGAATCACAGAGCTCCACCTGCTCTGGCTTCCCAAAGTGCTAGGATTATGGTGTGCACCACACAAGCTTCTCTGTGTGGTCTTAACCAGAGGAGTGTGTCCAGTGATTGAGTAAAGACAAGAAAAGCACTGAAGACAAACTTCAACTGTCCCACAGCTTTGCCTGGGGCTCATCTTCCATGGAATGGAAACTCGAAAATGTAAAACAAAGACTAAAGCGCAATTAACAAGGAGCTGATTTCCTGAGCATTGGAAGACAGCTTGGTGTGGCAGGAGACTCCTGGTGGGACCACAGCTGACAGTACTGCCTTGTAACTAGACTTCCATGTGCTCCCTCTACAGCTACTAATGGTGTGGCAAGGAGAAAAATGGAATTTATTAGAAAATACCAACTTTAACTCTGTTGCAAATTCTTGCTGGTCAAAAAGGTTCTCATAAACAAGAAATCAAAATTGAGACCAGATCTTCTTTTTTTTTGGTCTTTTCCGAGACAGGGGTCTCCCTGTAGCCCCAGCTGTCCGGAACTCCACTTGTAGACCAGGCTGGGCCTTGAACTACACAAGATCGCCTGCTCTGCCTCCCAAGAGTGCTAGGATTAAAGGCGTTGCCACCACGCCCGGCCAGAACCAGATCTAATTCTAGTCTCTGTTCCCTTCCCATTCTTCCATGTTGTCGTTGTTGTTTTCCTTTCAAAACATGGCCTCCCAATGTAGCCCAGGCTGACCTTGAACTCCAGATTCTCCTCCTGCCTCCTGAGTCCTGGGCTGCCAGACCTGTGTTCTCAGACCTGGCTTCCATCTTATTATTTCGATCTCACTTCTGCACACAGATCCATCTGCTGTCTCTGAGACTGTGATGAAAACATATGTGAGATTACAAAGAAAGAAGACCGTACTGGTAGAGTTGAGGCTCTATTTGCTAGAGCTGTGTTTACTCTGTGCTGTCAATTATAATCACACGCTTAATCTAGGACTAGCAGCTTCTTGTTGGGTGTATTTTGCACATTTCTTAACATTTGGAACGAGCCCCACTTTGGCACTTTAACATTGTAACTATGTTCATTAAAGTTCATGGCCTAACTAGTTACCCACTACACCAGGAAAGACAGGTCCCCAATTAATGTGCTAAAAGCTCCTCCTGTCTTCCAATAAGACTTCTTTGCCCTTTGGCATTTCCCACAGCCTTCCACAAGCCTTGTTCACAAGCCCTTTGCCACATGTTCCGGTTTCCTGCCTGGCATCTCATATCCAGACTAGCCTTCCAGAAGCCAACCGCCATCGTGCAGCCATGAGAAAGGGTGTCTATGAGCCAGGTGTTGTGGCGCATGCCTTTAATTCCAGCACACAAAAGGCAGAGACAGGTGGATCTCTGTGAGCTCAGGGCCAGCCTGGTCAGGTCTATATAGTGAGTTCCAGGCCAGCTTGGGCTATAGGGAAACCTTGTCTCGAAAAAAGACCAAAAAGAAAAGAAAAAAAAAAAAAAAAAAGATGTCTATGAAACCTGTTAAGGATAGGTATCTCTTCTTACTTTTGCATCTTCCATAATAACTACATCACTCCTCATTGAGTGAGTGAATACATGAATGAACAAGTGAGAGCTCCACAGGTGCCAACTCAGGAAGATACTGTAAAGGAGTTCAGAACACAGAAGCACTTGAAAGCAAAAAGGAAGCCCCGTGCTTAGTGTTGAGTGAGAAGGAAGATAGAGAGTGGCTTGCCACTGCCTCCCTAGTTATATTCAGGACTTACCATTACGTGTAAGATATAAACTTGGGATTCCAGCATAGTAGACTACCTCTATCAGTAACAATGTGGTCTTCAACAAGTTTCCCTTTTTGTATGCAAATACAGGGTCAAGTTGGAAATGGGGACCAGCTAATTTCTGAAGTTCATAAGTTTCAGAGCCTCTGCCAGCACTCTAGGTCCCTTCACGTAGACACTCTGCCAGCACTCTGGGTCCCTTCACGTAGACACTCTGCCAGCACTCTGGGTCCCTTCACGTAGACACTCTGCCAGCACTCTGGGTCCCTTCACGTAGACACTCTGCCAGCACTCTGGGTCCCTTCACGTAGACACTCTGCCAGCACTCTGGGTCCCTTCACGTAGACCCTCTGCCAGCACTCTGGGTCCCTTCACGTAGACACTCTGCCAGCACTCTGGGTCCCTTCACGTAGACACTCTGCCAGCACTCTGGGTCCCTTCACGTAGACACTCTGCCAGCACTCTGGGTCCCTTCACGTAGACACTCTGCCAGCACTCTGGGTCCCTTCACGTAGACACTCTGCCAGCACTCTGGGTCCCTTCNAAGGGAGACCCTGTCTCAAAAAAAAAAAAAAAAAAAAAAAAAAGTAGGATTTGAGAAGTATAGAATAGACCTGTGTGGAATTAATAAAATTAAATTGCATTATATATTTGTGTCCTGGATTCCTTTGGACTTAGCCTAGGCTAGTCCATGCTCACGGAACTCTCCTACTGGTGATGAAGCTAGACCATGCTGGGAAGCCAGGCAGACACCACTACTCAGGAGTGTCTTCTCTCCTATGTCTAGGGGCCTTCCTGGAGCAGTAGCCTTGATGAAGTGGGAGGGGGCTGTTCTTGGGGGTAGACAGATCATTGAGGAAGGAGCTTGCTGATCCTTGAAAGCAGGAAGAGGTCAAGCACAGTGTACTGGGAGCTGTGGATTCTGGTTGCTGTACAGACGGAGGCTAGCCATCCCTGTGGACCAGGGAGCCAGCGGCTTGCAGTCTTCACCTACCATGCCTGCTTTGCTCTTGGCACTTGAGATTCCTTAGAGTCTCAGTTTTCTCACTTGGGGTGAGATGGGGACCCAGAGCTGCTTCAGAATATACATTTTATACATGGATATTCTGGGTTACTGAATGGAGGCTGTGGTAGGCTTTCCTGGGACTCTGGGATCTCAGCCATGGAGAGGTTCTAAATGAAATGGTTGAATGATCAAACCCAAAGCCTTTTTCTTGCTGGGGAACTCTACCATTGAGCTTTACCCCTAGCTCAACAGAACATTTAAAGCTTATTCCACTACCAAACAACCTCCTTACTAACTAGAACTTAAGGGAACCCAGCATAATCACATATGGGGCCAGAGGATTGGCCCCAGCAGTCACATGGCCTCAGAAAAGCCCTTTTTCCCCTTGGGCCTAAACTGGAAGTGCGTGGATTCGTGTGCATGACTTAGCCAGGTGAAGGCAGGTGTCACAGATGAAGATGTACAGACTCCTGCACGTATCTCCCTGCGGTCACTTCCAGTCAAGACTGCTCATGAGAGGCTGTCTCCTGCAACATTTTTTCTTCAAAGGGCTGTCAGCCTTTCCTATCCCTAAGCATATCCCTCCAACCGTCCCCCACCCCTTGCTTCTTACTCCTTCAGTTCTAGTTGTCTATAAGAGCCTCTATTACGTAAATGTGTAACCTGGGAATATTCTGAAGACTATTTCTAGTAGTCACTGGGAGCTCTGAGGCAGTAGTGTTAGGGAGCGTTCAAGGCAAGGTCCAGGGTGTTGCCACAGGTCTGAGGGAATCACAGGTAGGACTCAGAGGGAAAGGCAAAGCCAGTCTCCTGCTCTGCTCTGCTGGGGAGTCCTGAGAAGCACCCCATATCCTGCAAGGAGAGCCCGGGGGGGGGGGCTCCCAGGGTCTCTGCTCCTCTTCTCTTGGGTCTTGTCCTCATAACAGGCAGCTGCAGATGACTACAGCTAAAGTGCTCCATAGCAGCATTAGGAGCTTTAGCTTCCGGGGGAGCAAGTGGCCCTCAGGCTGCAGGCCTCACCTCAGAAGTCAGGCAGTTTCCTTTGGCTCTGGCCAGGTGAGTCAGGCAGTGCGGCTGATTGAGGGCCATTTGGCCCCAACACAAAAATACTCTGTTCATTTTCAACTTCAAATTTATTTTTAATAAGTATCATGCCTTGTGTCTCTTTTATTAGTTCATTTTTTGGTCTTTTTGTGACAGGGTCTCCTTTTAGTCCCAGCTGGCCTAAAGCTCGCTATTATAGACCAGATTGGCCTTGAACTCACAGAGATCCCCTGCCTCTGCCTCTTGAGTGCTGGTGTTAAAGTCGTGCACCACCATGCCAGGCATTAAGGAAGGCTTTTCCTAAACATCCTACCATCTTACCATCCTACCATCTTTTTGATATTGAGTCTCCTCCCCTAGGTCTCATATGTCCCTGGCTTGCCTTGAATATGATATGTAACCAAGGATGATTTTAAATTTATTTTTAAAATTACGAATGCATTAATTATACATAATAATTGCTTCGTCGTGGCATTTTATACACTTATTTAATGTATTTTATCACAGTCGATCTCATTACCCCTCTCTTGTTCTCCTTCCTTTCCCACTGAACTCTGAATTTATTATTATTATTTTTTTTTTGTCTTTTTGGAGACAGGGTCTCCCTGTAGCCTCAACTGTGCTGGAACTCACTCTGTAGACCAGGCTGGCCTTGAACTCACAGAGATCCACCTGCCTCTGCCTCCCAAGTGCTGGGATTAAAGGCGTGTGCCACCATGCCTGGTGAATTTGTGACTCTGTGCTAGAACTACAGGCATGTACCACCATGCCCGCCAGTTCATGTGGCGCTGAGGTTTGAACCCGGGACCTTAGGCAAGTGCTTTACCCACTGAGTATGTCCCCAGTTCCTTATTTCAAATAAGCAAAGCAAAACCCACTTTTCTAGTCTGTGGTATGCTAGGCACTATTCTCCGAATTTTTCAAGTGTTGACCCATTCTTTCCTCTGTCCTCATGACAGCCTTGATAAGGTCTTTTTTTCTTTTCAAAGTAAAAAAGAGTTTTTTTTTTCAGGATTCACATTTTTTCCCTTTTAATTATATATTACTCTAAAATACGCATATATACCCTCCACCCATACACCAAAATTACAAAGTCTGAAAATAAGTGATAGGTTAATTCTAGAGCCCATTAAGGGATTTACATTATAAGCAGATAAAGAGAAATATAACATTAACATTGCTCAGTTTGCCTTACGACTTGGTACTTGGTGCTAGCATCCACAGATGAGGGATACCATTCTTCATTTGTTTTTCTGGGACTGTGTTATTTCACTTAGCATAATATATTCTAGTTCCATCCATTTACCTGCAAAGTTCGCGATGTCATCTTTTTTTTTACCACTGCATAGAACTCCATTGTGTAGATGTACTACATTTTCTCTATCCACTCATTGGTTGAGGGGTATTTGGGTTGGTTCTAGCTTTTCCCTATTGTGAAGAGAACTGCAATAATCATGGCTGTGCATGTATCTCTGCGGTAGGATGAATCTTATGGGTATATATCCAGGAGTGGTATGACTGGGGCAGGTGGTAGGCTCATTTTGAGTCTTTTTTTTTTTTTTTTTTGGTTATTTTTGAGACAGGGTCTCCCTGTAGCCCCAACTGTCCTGGAACTCACTCTGTAGACCAGGCTGGCCTGGAACTCACAAAGATCTGCCTGCCTCTGCCTCCCAAGTGCTAGGATTAAAGGCTTGCGCCACCACACCCGGCTATTTTGAGTCTTTTAAGGGTTCTCCATACTGCTTTCCATAGTGGTTGTACAAGTTTACATTCCCACTGGCAGTGGATGAGTGTTCCCCTTTCCCCACAACCTCTCCAGCATTTGGTATAATTTGTTTTCTTGATCGTAGCCAGTCTTATCAGAGTGAGATGATATTTTAAAGTGGTTTTAATTTGCATTTCCTTAATTATTAGTGATGTTGAACACTTTTTTTTCTCTTTTCAAGACAGGGTCTCCCTGTAGCCCCAGCTGACCTGGAACTCACTCTGTAGACCAGGCTGGCCTTGAACTCACAAAGATCCTCCAGCCTCTGCCTCTGCCTCCCAAGTGCTAGGATTAAAAGCATTCGCCACCACACCCAGCTATGATGTTGAACACTTTTAAGGTGTTTTTCAGCCATCTCAACTTCCTCACTTGTGAAGTCTCTGTTCAGCTCTTTACTCCATCTTTTGAGTGAGTCATTTGTTTTCTCAGTTTTATGTGTAGTTTATATATTCTAGAAGTTAATGCTTTGTTAGATCTAGGGTCTTTACTCATTCTATCTTAAATCTATAGGGGAAACTAAGGACTGCTGCAGTAATACCAGGTAGTAAAAGGCAGGCTGGAAAGGCAGCTTCGGGATCAGTGATCTCAGTATGGTGTCCTGCTGGCCCCGTCAGAGCTTAGACACACTTCTCCCACCTGTCCTACCTTCAGGTGCTGAGTGGCTCACCTCGTATCCACTATGCAGATGCTGTCTGGCACAACGACACTTCACTCTTACCATTTTCCAGGTGGATGAATAAATGAATGAATGTATGAGAAAAGGGGGAATTTCTCATGACTTGAGAAGTTGTAATTTTGAGGGAGTGTAGGTTTTCACATATGGATCCAGGAACTGCTCCTGCCAGTCCTGTATTCTGTCATTGTCTTTAAGAAGCCAGAAGAAGGAGCTGGGCGTGGTGGCCCACGCCTTTAGTCCTAGCACTTGGGAGGCAGAGGCAGGTGGAGCTCTGTGAGTTCAAGGCCAGCCTGGTCTACAAAATGAGTTCCAAGACAGCTGGAGCTACAGGGAGAACCTGTCTCAAAAAGATCCAAAAGACCAAAAAAAAAAAAAAAAACCAGAAGAAGCCGGGCGTGGTGGTGTGGTGGCGCATGCCTTTAATCCTAGTACTTGGGAGGCAGAGGCAAGCGGATCTTTGTGAGTTCAAGGACAGCCTGCTCTACAGAGTGAGTTCCAGGATAGCTGGGGCTACAGGGAGACCCTATCTCGAAAAGACAAAAAACAAAAAAGAAGTCAGAAGAGCCTGGCTGTGCCAACACAGCTTGGGCAAGAAGCTGGTGACTTGCCTCCTGCAAACACCTGGGTCTGTTTCTCTCTCTCTCTCTCTCTCTCTCTCTCTCTCTCTCTCGTCCACTGTCTTGCTGTCTCCTGGAGGCTCCTTATTGCTGTCTGCACATCCCATCCAGGTCTTTTTGTGCACGTTGAGCCTAGATGCTGCCAAGCAGGTAGAGACTGAGGGCCTGCAATAGTAATTTTATTTTGTCATCACTGTTGAGCACTATAAAACAAACATTAGCTCATCTGCCTACTGTTCTACAAGTTTATCAAGTATGCAAGTCATTACCCTGAGACTCAAAAAGGCAGGATGAAGTTATCTGTTATGTTATGCATTCAGAAGCTGCTAGAATCCTAGCATCTGTCTCTGATCTCTGTTGTTGGCTGCCCCTTGAAGCCATGGTGCCAAAGTGAAAATACTAATGGTGTCTTGGTCCATTTGACGTCACTCTAGCAAAGTACTGGAAGCTAGGTAAGTTTATAAAGAAAAGAAGTGTAATTTTTGTTGTTTTTTGTTTGTTTCTTTTGAGACACGGTTTCACTATGAAGTATTCAACAAACATTCATCTTGAATTTGTGTCTTCTTGTCTTAACCTCCAGAGTGCTGGGATTTCAGGCATATTCTACTATACTTGGCTTAGAAGAGAAAATACTTTGCTCACATTTTTGTGGACTGGAAGATAGAGTGGTTCCCTTGCCTCAGCCCCTGGTGAAGCCTGACGGGGTATGACTTGATAGGGAAGCACATGTAGGAACAGAGCACCTCCACTCCAGACTAGAAATCAGACAAGGTGGAAAAGGGGTCCTAGGAGAGCTCCCCTAATCTCTTCTGCAGACAATGTCCCAGTGACCTCCTACTGGGCCGTATGTCTTAGAGACCTACCATCTTTACGTTGACATACTAGGAATAAATTCCAACACATGAGCTTTTGGGGGACAAACCACACCCCAACCATAGCAGGTGGCTTGAGGGTTTAGTTTCCACCCACAATTTCCATTGGAAATGGAAATTTCCAGGAGGCTCTCACTTATAATCCCAGCGCTTGGGAGGTAGAGGCAGGAGGATCAGGAGTTCAAGGTCATCCTCAGCTTCATAGGTCAGCCCGGGTTACATGAAATCCTGTCTCAAATAAACAAACAAGGAAGCAAAAAGAATCCACAAATGTACATATGATATACAACTGAAAATAATATTATGTTAACATGATATAAAATAAAAAATAACAGTGTCTTCCTATTAAAATGCAACTTTGAGATAAATCCATGAACCGTACTGTCTTCATGGCTCAGGGGAATCCATTTACTCACACCTGTTTTGCTAATTACCTTTACTCCAATCTTTAGTGACAGGAAACAGGAAGGGGATGGAAGGTTCCCCAGTTTCCTCATGTCTTCATGTATTAATTCCTGGGCATATGTTGACAGTTATCTAACAGGTAATGCAGATGAGGGGAGGTGGGATCTCCATCTTAAGGAATTTCAGAGATGATATGAAGAAACAACTCATAAGGGTTGAAAGTTAAGAGCCAGCGTAGAGACTACCTGGTACCACCTCAGCAGCAATAGATCTACCACAAGTGCTGGGATGTGCCAAAGGCACAGAATGCTGTCTGGAACAGAGTCCATGGAAGGAGGCCTCCTAGGGACTAGAGGATAAGTGGCAGATGGACAGTCAACAAGCAGGGAGGGTAGACAGAGGATAGCATGGGTGTGGCCAGCTGAACTACATACACAGCCCAGGACTCTGAGATGAGTGTACCCAGGCCAGGCAGTAAGTCTGACGCTGAGCATCAGACTCCCCACAGGCTTCTGAGGAAAACACTTGGAAACCCAACTGTGCTGTGCAACCTTCAAACCAATGTAGAAAAGAAATCCCACATGTGGCCGTCCTAAGACATAGTAAGATCAGATGTGGGTGACTGCTGGCCCTTCGTCCTGGGGCCAGGGTGGTATTCTCAAGCCATAGGCTGGAGACCCAGGGTCTTTGGATGTTGGGGTCCTCTTGGAAGCTAAATTCAGACCTCCTGGAGGTAAGCTGGAAACATTTGGTCTTGGTTTCACAGGACCGGGGAGAAGGAGCAGGCTGGGCTGAGCATATGTCCTGTTTAATAGTCCGTGGGCCAGCCAGCTCCTGACTAGCAGTGGTAGCCCAGTGATGAGTAGACTGTTTTCCATAATAGTCTGATGCTGGAGCATCTGTCCTCTGTGCCACCAGAAGTCAGTTTCAAGAAGGCCTGGACCCATGCTCTTGGGAGACTGCTCTGGGGTAAAGTGCTTGCAGAACAAACATGGGGCCTGAGTTTGAAGCCCCAGTTGGGAGCTGGAGAGAGAATTCCTGGAAGCTCACAGGCCAGCTAGCCTGGCCACAATGGAAAACTATGAAAGAGAGAGCCTACCTCAAACAAGGTGTAAGACAAGGAGTAACACCTGAGGTCGTCTTCTGACCTCCACATGTGTGATGCTAAATGTATACACACACACACATACACACATACACAATTTAAAAGAAGAATGCCTAAACCCTGTGGTATAGTTACAGCATAGCCCTTGGCATCTAATAGTGTCTTAATAAATATTTGCTGATGGAATGCCCACTCTGCACATATCTTACTGACTGCCTCCTGGACCTTGACCCTAGCCGCTTCGGCTTCTTTCTCTCCCTCCTCTCCTCCACCAGCGGCCACAATCCACTAGCTCCCTCTTTGGCTAGGGAAGAGGCATCTCTCTTGGCATTCTCACCCCCTCCCCTTCACTATGCACCCCTTCTCCACTCAGATCCCCAGGACCCAGGTTCCTGGGGTCTCCGTGGAGGCTTCCTGGACAGAACTTGTCAGGATGGAAGAAGAGATGAAGACAAGGACAGCAGGGTTCTCTGTCCAGATGGGCCAGAGAGCAGAGAAACCAGCTAGAAAAGCATTCAGCTTTATCTGTGTGTTGGTATAGCATTATATGCGCATCTGAGTTTCTCTGCCCTGAGTGTGTTGATACACACTTGCTTGCTGACTTGGTGGATTTTTTCCCCCTATTATTTATCTATCTTTGCCTATACCAGCATGCCTTAGGTTATAAAGTCCCAGGGGTTTGAATTGGAAACTATGAGGGGAGATGAGCAGTCTAGAGAAGGTGAACCTCAACCTTTCCCCAGGACTGAAGGCATACAAGTGGAGGCTCAACAGCATTTAGGATTGTGGAGAGATTTTCACATTGTATGAGAGGTAGAACTAGATGATTACTGAAGTACCTTCAAATGAATCTGAATCTAGACTTGCAGTCCCTGGCAGTCAGGTTTGTGACTAGAGGGAGGTGGGTGTTTAGAGGAGATCACCTAAAGATAAGCATATACACGTCCCTAATTTGGATAAAGAACCTGCCAAACTAGGCCCATTTTGCTTGTGTGGCCTACTTTCTAGGTACCAATAGCAAGCCTTACCTGTTCTGAACATCTGAAATTACCTGTCTGCTTAGTCACCTTCTCCCTGGCTTCAAACAGCTGTAGGGCCCCACCTCCTCTCTACCTCTTGGTCATCTGAGATCCATCCCTCTTTTCCTTCCTGGAAGTATCTAGACGCACCAGATCCACAAGTCCTGATGTCTTTAAAAGGATCCACCTGGGGAATAAGGCTCATCTGACACTGTGACATTCACCTTGACTGTACCGGAAAGTCAGTCTGACAGCCAGTCCTCCCCAATCCGTGCCATGAGGGCCTCTGCACCCCTGATAGTGGCCATGCTCTGTGGCTTGACTTGGGCTGGTAAGTCACTCTCTGGTGGGCATGGGAGTGGGATGGGTTACCTAAAGAACGGAGGGCAGGGGCACTAGGCGAAGGATGAGTAATGTCCTAAACTTGTAGACTGCTCCCATGAGTCCTTGTCTGAAGGTGGCTGGTAGTATGGAGGGAGCTGTAGGACTGATATTTTGGGGACCAGGTCCAACAACACTAGAGTAATCAGACTTTGAACTTGGTCAAGGTTTTGTTTTCCTGGGGAAACTGTATGGTGTAAAAGGGGAGGAGGGCTGCTGAATTGGGCTTGCCTGCTGTCCTTGGTCACTCTCTCCTCTGCTGCCTGGTGATGGGTGAGATTGTCTGGGGGTGTGATCTGTCTCTAGGAAAGCCTTAGGAGGAGGGCAAGCTCAAGATAAAAACAAAACCCCTTTTTGGAAATGGGCCGTTATCCCACTTGAGACTGTACAAGCGGTCAGAGGAATGGGTCTTTGTCTCAGAGTTAGAGAAGCTAAAGAGGAGAGAGGAAACATGGGCCACAGTTGCTAGTGAGGTGGGAATGGCACTGGCAGAAGGAGGGGACACTTTCTATTTAGCAACTGTGCAACAAGGTGCAGCCGATGTTAACTGATGATTAGGGGGTGACAGGGAGGGCCAAGGGAGGCGGCTTAGCTGAGGGGCGTAAGCAGAGTCCTCCTCTTCTCCAGAAGAAGAGTCAGAGTTCCAAGTAGTTCCACCCTCTCAGGGTGTTCCTGCCTGGGACTCGAGAAAAGATCAGATAAGATAATGCAGAAGAACCATTTGTCGAGGAGTCAGGTCTCCACTCTTTTGTGCTGCAGTTAGGGTTGTGATCATAAGTAATCCTGGAGAAGCTGACTTTTAGGGTCATTTTCCATCCTGGAATACACAGGGAGATCCCTAATGGGATTCCTAAACTGAGAAGCTTTGGAGGAAAAAGTTGTGTCGATGTCTCCCAACTTTAGATGAATTAAAGCAGAGAGAGGTAGTTGAGGCAGAGAGGGGCAAGGAGCAGAGGCTGCTGGGACAGTGATATAGGTCCTGGCTTCAAGAGCCAGCCTCGCACAAAGGGTTTGTGTCAACAGGAGGCACTGGGGGCGGGCCTAGATTCAGGGTGACTAGTCAAGTGTCCCCAGCACAGCTCAGCAAGGTGCCTATGAAGAAAAGTACCCCCGCCCCTGCCCTTGTGTCCCAAGGTTACCCCGAAGCAGAACAAGCTCATAGAGGAATGTGAGACCTGTTGGCCCGGGGCCCTTAGTGAGGACAAAGCTCTGAGCAGAGATGACAAAGTCCTCACAGCATGGGGCTCCTGAACTCCACAGTCAGCTATTCACTGGACCTACTCAACTGCTGCCAGCCCTGAAATGGAGAGAATCCTGGCCTTGGATTCTGCCTGGATGGCTCATTAAGAGCCTGGCCTTTATTCATGTGCATTCTCTCTCCCAGGACTCTAGGTGTTCTGCCAGGCTAGTAGGGCAGACAGCTGACCCAGCCTTCCTCCAACACTGAACACTTCTTAGGACCTTTGCATTCAGGTGCCAAGAGAGATGACTTAAGATTCATGAGGAGTTCTTGCAGGTTTGAAGGGAAAAGTGGCCTACGGCTTGGTCTCCTAACCACTGGACCAGCGTCCTGTCTTCCTGGATAACTTGGAGGCCCTGTACACAATATGAAGTGGCCTCGGGACCTGGGTTAACCTTGACCTGACACCTCTCTGATGCAAAGAACACAGACTCATAGTGATGAGGCCAGCCAGTAAACTATCCGTAATGCATATGTGCTGTCAGCCCAGCTCACAGCACACCCCAGCCGAACTGTGGGAGGACGTCAGGTGATGAAGTGTGTGGGCAGGAGCCCTGGTTAGGAACAATTGCTGCAGCCAGTCTGGACAGGGGCCATCTCTAGCATAGGCATGGAATGTTGGCTCTGTTTATTTACATAACAAATACTGACTCAGCCCTGTTCTGTGGCACACACCATACCCAGTGCTTTGACAATAGTATTTCACTTCTTTCACATATTCTATGAGCTAGGCTCTAACATTTTCCCACTTTTTTTATTTTTTATTTTTGTATGTGTATGAATGTACTGTCTGGATGTAGGTTTGTGCACCCGTGTCGTGCAATGCCGCGGAGGTCAGAAGAGGGTCTCGGATTCCCCTGGAACTGGAGTTCTCCTGGAATTGGAGTTACAGATGGTTCTCAGCCACCATGTGGGTGCTGGGGATTGAATCCTGGTCCTCTGCAAGAGCAGTCGGTGCTCTTAACCACTAGGCTATCTCTCCAGCCCCAACATTTTCCCACTTTTACACATAAGGAAACAGAGACACAGAAAGGTGAATAACTTGCCCAAGAGCGTGTGGGTGGAAAGCTGCAGAGCCCGAACTCCAGTGCAGACAGCTCTGCCCCAGAGCTCAGTCTCTCCACTCTGCTCTGGACCCCTTACTAGGCACAAGAGAACCCCAACCCCAAGTCTAACCTGATGCAAACCTGAGATTATTTCTCCTTTTCTAGTCCTGGCACACTCTCAGCCTTAAATGCCAGCTTTATTATTTTTTATTTAATTTTATTATTTATGTGTATAAGTGTACTATCTGCATGTCGGTTGGTGCACCCGTGTCGTGCAATGCCGCGGAGGTCAGAAGAGGGCGTCCGATTCCCCTGGAACTGGAGTTAAAGATGGTTCTTAGCCGCCATGTGGGTGCTGGGGATCAAACCCTGGTCCTCTGCAAGAGCAGTCGGTGCTCTTAACCACTAAGCTATCTCTCCAGCCCCACCAGCTTTAATCTTACTCCATTCTTTACCTAAATAGCAATATGAAACTGTTACTTTGTCACTTTATCATGCATTTGGTACAAGCTCAAGTCATCACTGTAGCTCTTTATTTAAGCCTAACGCTACCCTGATCTGATTTGGGCTTACGTCTCCCGTCTTCCGTTAGCCCAATTCAGATGCCCATCATGCTCATGGCATCTCTCATGCTTCTTTTTTTTTTTTTCCTTGAGACAGGATCTGAGGTAGCCAGGGCTCACCTTGAACTTGCCCTGCAGCCAAATAGCCTTGAATTCCCGATCCTCCTACCTGTAATCCTGGGATTACAAACATGTGCCTGGCTTCTGACTCTGTTCTTGACACCCAGACCTTAGGAACTTCCCTTGGAAATAAAGGCTCTGTTATCACTCCTAAGCCTAGAGTGGGAGGGAACAGTTCCTCCACCTCCCCAGCCCTCTGGTCTTTGCTGTGGTGGGGCCTGCTTTCTCTTTCAGCATGGTAGTGGGTTTGTACTTCCTGTTCAAAAATTCTCGTCTTATGCCCTGTGACCAAAAGCCCACTTCTGTAAATGGTTTGGCTGGAGCCAGGGATGTGGTCTGTGGTTGCATAACAGAATCCTGTCCCAAAGCCCAGTTCTCACCCACATTGGCCTCATTCCCCACCCAAGCACAGACTCATCCGAATGCATTCCAGAGGCTAGAAGGAACAAAGATGTGACATGGGAGATCGGGTGTGGAGGAGAGGGTGAAGGAAGGGCAGGACAAAGAAGCAGAGAACAGAACAGGGCAGGATGAAATCAAGGGGTGGCCAAGGAGCTGGCAAGAGGCATCCAAGGGTTTCCCGCCTATACTGGCAGGCAAACGAATGATGGCCAGTTATTCTGTCCAGGCCACTGTTCTCTCTCTTCAGCCTGCTTGAAGTTTAAAATCTAGGAAAACCTTGCCCCCAGATGAAGGTTTCTTTGGAAAATCTGGAGGCCCTGGCTATAACTGCTGGGGGTGGGAAGGGGCTGCAGCCAGGGCATGGCTGTCTATTACAGTCTTCTTACTGCCCACACCAGGCTTCTTTGCTGATGTAGGTCACTGGCCTCCCCAAACAGGTGACTAAATGTGAGTCTCTGGTCAGTGCTCTGAGCCTGGGTCATGTGGTGGACTATGCTGGAGAGGAAGGCTGTGGGTGTGCTTGTCCTGCAGGCAGCAGTGTCCTAGCCCTACTGAAGGGGACACAGGAGAATCAAGGGATCTCTGAAGGGCTGACCCTGTGTCCCCTTACTGCCATAGGAAACCTGGAATCCTGCACATCTCGCTGCAATGAGAAATTTAACCGGGATGCTGCATGCCAGTGTGACCGCAGGTGTTCCCGGCACGGTGACTGCTGTGACGACTATGAACATGTGTGCACTGGTGAGGTGCCTCGTGGGACGAAGGGTCAGGGGGCATAGCAGGCAAGGCCGTGTGCAAGTCCAGACTGCTGAGGGCCACTGGCCTGCTGTCCAGCAGTCCAGAGCTAAGCCGGAGACTGAGAAGAGGGCTCCAGAACCCTGGAGGAGAGCGTGGAGGACATGGGCAGGGGTCAGGGATTCGAGCTCCACTGGCCTCAGGCTTTCTAGAAGTTCCTAACATATAAAAGGGCAGCGGATGCCACTCACCCGGAAGATCTATCTGAATCATCAGGATTAACAGTATCTTGAAAGTTTAAGTACTTATTTAAAGGACAAGAGCAGGCCGGGCGTGGTGGCGCACGCCTTTAATCCTAGCACTCGGGAGGCAGAGGCAGGCGGGTCTCTGTGAGTTCAAGGCCAGCCTGGTCTACAGAGTGAGTTCCAGGACAGCTGGGGCCATAGGGAGACCCTGTCTTGAAAAGACAAAAACAAAACAAACAAACAAACAAAAAAACAGACAAAAAACAAGAACAAAATGCGAACCATGATGCTTTAGCATGTATTATGATTGTTAACTGTTATGCTTTAATACACACACACACACACACACACATGCACACACACAAAGATGGCAGGGATCATTCACAATCTGGATGACACCAGGGAGATTCATGGCCCCTCTGTGACTGATACAACACAGACCATGCTTGTCTGGAGAGTGCACTGAGCAGCCATATCTCCAAACTGTTATTTACAGGCCACTGACAAAACAGGACCTGTCCCTTTTCCCAAAGCCATTGTTCCTCTGCTGGCACAAATTTCAATTAAAATGTTTTCTGCACTGGGGATCGAACCCCAGATCACTGGTGTACAAGGTGAACGTGTTTTCTCTGATCTGTAGCCTCAGCTCTGTTTCTACTTTGATTTTGAGACAGCATCTCACTATGTTGTCCAGGCCAGCCTAGAACTTAGGACACAGCACAGGCTGGCCTTGAACTTGTGATCCTTTGACCTTAACCTCCTAAGTAGCTGGAATTACAGGCCTGCTATGCCAGATCCAAGTAAATGATGCTTTCTGAAAAATATTTTGGTTTTCTTCTTTTTGAGACTGAGTCTCCCAGCTGGCCTGGAACTCACTGTGTAGACTAGGCTGGCCTTGAACTCATAAAGATCTGCCTGTCTCTGCCTCCCGAGTGCTGGGATTAAAGATGTGTGCCACTACGCCCTATGAAAAATCATTTTTGAATAGTATCCTTTTTTAGACTGCCAATACTGTAGACTCTCAGGTGAGCTTTGCTCTTGGCAGCTTCTGTATGCCTCTGCATTTGATAGCCGGGAGCAGGGTAGTGGCAGGCAGGCAGGAGCAGCAGCCGGAGGTACCATCTAGGTTTATGCTCTGGAGTAGGCCTGGAGTACCAGGGCCCTTCATTCTATAAGCACTACAGCTCTTGTGTACTGAGACCTCGTAGCTCTGTAAGTATTATAGCTCTTATGTGGGTAACAGCTCTTTGTAGGCCTCTGGTACCAGGACCCTTGGCTCTACAAGTGTTACAGCTCCTGTGTGGGCCTAGGAAGTCAGAATTTCCTCAGCCCTTGACAATAGCTGGCACTGTAACATGGCCTCTGTCAAGGAGGCCACCACTTAGGAAGCAGCTACTGTCTCTCCTGCCTCTTGTCAAGGTGATATGGATTCTTTGAGTGTGACAGAGCCTTTCTTGGTTCTTGGTGAGCTTAACCCAGGGAGCTAGGATGCTGGACAATCAGTGGTCAGCAAAGCTGCTCCTAGTTGGTGGCTTCCAGGTTCATTGTCTTGTACCTAAGAAGAGTAAGGAAACGGATAAAGAGTGAGCAAGGTGAATGAACATAGATTTGTTAAGCAAAAATGAGGAAGACTCCAGAGAATGGGAGGGGTTCCAAGAAGGATTCTGTGCTGCGGTGCTGCCTATCCAGTGCCCTTTAATAAAACTCCTGGTGGGAACTGGATAGGGACCCAGGAAGTCTTTATTGAGATTCTCTCAATGCATTGTGAGGCTAACCAGTGAGGAGTCCACACATCCTGTGCGTGCTCCCTCCACCCTGTAGAAGTAATCACGTATTACTCGTTTAATCAGGAGAGTAGTTCTAAGTCTCATGATCCGCAGGGGGGCCTGCCCTTCCTTCCTGCAAGGAGCTCATGCCCGTCTCAAGGGCGGCACATGTCTCATGGTTCCATTCTGCCGCCATCACAGTAGCCACTGCTCCCCGCTACCAGCTTCCACTGCTACTGCGGCTTTCTTAGTTTTAGCAGCTCAGTTGCTTCTGCTTTAATTCAGCCCACACTACTGAAAGTAGGGAAGAAAAGACCTGTCAAGAGGTCTATTTCAGGGCCAGAGAGATGGCTCAGCAGTTAAGAGCACTGACTACTCCTGCAGAGGACCTGGGTTCGATTCCCCAGCACCCACATGGCTGCTAACAGACGTCCATAACTTCATTTCCAGTGTGTCTGATGCCCTCTTTTGATCTCTGTGGGCATTACACAACATGGGTGAACCAATCTACATGCAAGCTTGTACACATAAAGTAAAATTAATAAAGTATTAATGTTGTGATACCAGGGAGGCAGTACATGAGACTGTTCTCCCATCTAACTTTTTTTTTTTTTTTGGTCTTTTCAAGACAGGGTCTCCCTGTAGCCCCAGCTGTCCTGGAATTCACTCTGTAGACCAGGCTGGCCTTGAACTAACAAAGATCCGCCTGCCTCTGCCTCCCGAGTGCTAGGATTAAAGGTGTGTGCCACCACGCCCAGTTTACTCCCATCTAACTCTTAAAGCTTGCTATATGGCTGGAAGAAAAGGGGTGCTTGTACCAGTCACAGCAAACTGAAAGGTTTGTTTACTCCAATCATGGCATTGTCTCTTTGCGCCAGTTCCAGTCATCTCTGATAATCCAAGGCTCCTTAAGCTTTTTCCACTTGTGACCCCTTTTTGCCAGAGAAATTTCTACATGACTCTGGATACGGAGCTATAAAAAACAGGTGTGCAGAGCCAGGCATGGTGGCACAAACCTTTAATCCCAGCATTTAGGAGGCAGAGGCAGATGGATCTCTGTGAGATTGAGGCCAGCCTGCTCTGTATAATAAGTTCCAGGCCAGCTGTGGCTACAGGTAGACCCTGTCTCAAAAAGACAAAAACAAAACAAAACAACACACACACAAAAACAACATCAGGTATGCAAATCAAACATTCACTGCTAATAAATCATAAATTAATTTTAAAATTATTTGACATACAAATAATTTTGCCATTTTTAGAAGATAAGAGCAAATTTGCATACTGACGATACGGACTGCTCATATAACTTTACCTAAGGAATTAAATCTTGGTTAAATATTTGACATTACAGGACAGAGAGCATCTTCAATGTTTTTCAGAGTTGACCAGTTTTTATAACTTTTTAAAATGTGTATGAGTGTTTTGCCTGCATGTATGTAAAGGCCCCACATGTGTGTAACCTGCAAGGAGCCCAGAAGATGGTCATGTAGGTGCTTGGAACCCAACCTGGGTTCTCTGAAAAAGCAGCAAGTACTCTAAACCTCTAAGTCATCTCTCTAGTCCCCTGTCTCCACTTCCTTTTTTTTTGAGACAGGATCTCACTGTGTAGCTCTGAGTGGCCTGGAACTGGCTATGTAGACCAGGCTGGCTGCAAACTCACAGAGATCTGCTACTTTTTACCTCTTAGGTGCTGGGATTAAAGGTGTGCACCATTATGCTTCACTGATTTTATAGTTGTCAGTCCCGAAAACCCCATTTTGCATTAAATGTATGGGTCAAAATAGCAGAAGTATATTTAGAGCCATTTTATAAATTGTTGGAAATTCTGTATGAATCCCAAGTCAAAACTAATTTAAGGATTTTTTTTTGGTAAAACTTAAGTAAGCAACATAAAAAGCAATTTTTAAAATAAAATATTCTAATGATACAATGCACAATTCTAATGATACACGAATGAGATAATTGTTTTTTTTTATCTTTTTGGACAGGGTCCCTTAGACCAGCTGTCCTGGAATTTATTTGTAGACCAGTCTGGCCTTGACCTCCCAAAGATCTGCCGGGCCTCTGCCTCCGCAAACACGAGGCATAAAATCATGTGGGCCACCATGCCTGGGGCTGATAAATTAATTTTTTTTTTTGGTCTTTTTCGAGACAGGGTCTCCCTGTAGCCCAGCTGCCTGTGGAAACTCACTCTGTGACCAGGCTGGTCCTTGAACTAACAAAGAGCCGCCTGCCTTGCGCTCCTAAAAAAGAAGTGCTAGGATTAAAGGTGTGAGCCACCAGCTGGCATAATTAAATTTTTAAATATAATTTTTTATGAGTGTATTGGCCTCCGGTGTATGTAAGTGCACCCATGTCACGCAATGCCCATAGAGGTCAGAAGGGGTTGTCAGATCCCTTGGAACTGGAGTTACAGGGGATCTAAGCCGCTATGATGTGGATGCTGGGAAATGAACCTGGATCCTCTACAAGAACAGTCAGTGTTAACTGTTGAGCCATCTCGCCAGCCCCAAGATAAAGAAGTTTGCCGCTGACATGCTGAGGACTGGTAGTAGGAAAATAATTGTGTTTTTTCCATAAAAAAAAAATTAAAAAAAAAAAGAAAAAAATTAAATCATATCTGTCTAAAGGAGAAAACAGCCAGGTATGGTGGTGCATGCCCTCGGCACTTGGGAGATGGAAGCAGGACCATTCAGGTCCATCCTCGGATACACAGTGAGTTCAAGGCCAGCCTGGGCTACAGGAGATCCTATCTCACAAAACAAATAAAAATCAAACAAAAGACACTAGGATTCATAGCATACAGTAGTCCCGAACCTGAACAAGCATGTTTCAGGCAGAGTTATTGGCCTTGGGTGTCGTGACAGCATGTGTGGTGCAAACTGTACATTCTGTTTGTGCAGAACAGAGGCTTCGGTGAAGGCACCTGACTCATGAGTGAGCGCCGCCAGAAATGCTTCCGATTCACTAGAGTTTGGTAATGGATTAATTTTTTTTTTTTTTTTTTTTTTTTTTTTATTTCGGTATGTGTATCAATGTACTGTCTGCATGCAGGTTTGTGCACCCGTGTCGTGCAATGCCGCGGAGGTCAGAAGAGGGTCTCGGATTCCCCTGGAACTGGAGTTCTCCTGGAATTGGAGTTTCAGACGGCTCTCGGCCGCCATGTGGGTGCTGGGGATCGAACCCGGGTCCTCTGTAAGAGCGGTCGGCGCTCTTAACCGCTAGGCCACCTCTCCAGCCCCATGGATTTAATTTTTAAGCCATTGACTCTTCCAAACATTTTTACTGTTGCCAAATGTTTCATGCTCCATCCTTCAGTCATATGACCCCATGTGAGACTTTGACCTACAGTTAAAGAAACCATGTTAGGCCAGCAGGGGAAATGCTCTGCGTATGGCTAGGATGGAAATTGTAGAGTCATCTAGAGTTCACAGAGGCTTGTGATTGCAGAAAGTTTGGTGTAGATTGTTAGGAACAGTTGTGCCCGGGATGTAGCGTCAGGATCAGGGGTGGCCAGCGGCAGTCATCATGCACGTTCTCCCATGTGTTGGTGGAGTGTTCACAATGGCTGGAATCTGGCATCTGGGTAGTCCGGCTGGCTGTTTCATGGACAGTCCTTTTACTTAAGGCACCTAAGGCAGCAAGACCATCCAACTGCTGCCAGTTAGGGAGTCAGACTGCCCTATCCCCCACTGTCTTGTTTATCTACAGGAAAACACCAGAAATGCTTACAGTAAAGGCTTAGCGAATTTATTAACATTAATAATGATTTAACAATACTTAACACCTGCCCAGCCCCCTAAGGAGAAGTGGGTCCCCCCACAACTGTCTCAATAGGAACAGGATGGTCTGCACCCAGGGCCTTGCATTTGGAGGATGTTAAGACTCTATTCATCTGTGATAACCCAAATCTAGAAGGGAGGGGCCCCCCTTCTCTTTTTGCAGATGAGTGCACTGGGTGCTAAATGGCAAATCAGTGAGAAATTTGTCACCTAGGGAATTATTTTTGTTTTTTTTCTAAGTGTTCTGTAATCTGACTTTCTTTGGAAATGGCTTCCATTTTCAGTCCTAAGGCCCAGTATGTTGGGCTTGTCCACACTGCCTTCTAATACACATGCTGGCCCTGAGGCTAGGTGCTGAGAACCTGGGTAAAAAAACAGGAGGGAAATCCTGCAGGTTCCCCGAGGGTTAGTTGGTGACTTTATTTTTCTGTTTTACAGCTGAAGAAAGCCCCCCAGAGCCGGAGGACGAGGCCCCAGCCAGCAGTAAGCCTGAACCCCAGATGGGAGCCTTCAGGATAGAGAGACACCGACGGGGTGACAAGGGGAAAGAGTGACATGCCAGTGTCAGGGGCTCAGGCCTCAGCCAGGGGAATGAGGATCACTGGACTTGCCCAGTTGGGGAGACATTGCTGTGACCCAAGCAGTCAAGGGAAGGGGTGGCCAGGAAAGTCTGAGGCCTGGGGAGGGAAGTGGAAAGATTTTATTTTTAGAGTGGGAAGATTACAAAAACAAGAAGCCAGAAAGTAGAGTTCTGCATCAGAAAAAGACTTCCTGACTGCAGGGTGTGCAAGGAATTAAGCTGTTTGTTTTCCTTCCCAGAGACCTTTAGCAAACAGGAGCCAGGCTGGGGCTGGGTGGGTAGAAGGGCTGGTCCTCAGAGTCCCGCCGCGCCCTCTAGCGGTCGTCATGGACACACGCCCTCCTTTCCTGTGCCCTCTCAGACCTGTACTCCGCACCCGACTCCTGCCTGGGTCGCTGCCAGGAGGCCTTCGACAAGCACCACCCCTGCCACTGCAATGACCGCTGCCAAAAATTTGGGGACTGCTGCGAGGATTTTGGGAGCCTGTGTGGTAACCATGGTCAGTCCACTCCCTCAGCATAGCCCCAGACACAAGGGAACTCCAAGGAGTCCAGTAGCATCAGCAACATCTGAGACCTGCTGATCAGAAACCCCGGGCTGGCTGGGCTTGGCATTCTGAGCAAGCCCTCTAGGGCGTTCTGATGCCTGCCTCAGCTTGGGAATTTCCTTAGTGCAAGGGGCTGTACAGACATTCTGTAGACACAGTAGCCTTGGTAATACACCGATCTTAAGGGTCCTTTATGGCCCTGCCCTCTAATCACAGAGTGTCTGGTCCTGTTCCTTCTCCTAGTTCAGGCTTCTTGAAGGGGACGCTATTCTTAGACCTGCCAGACCCCTCCCCTCTGCCTCTGAAACCATCCCTCTCCCATTTCCTCCCAGAGGGCTTCTCCCACAGCAGCGATGCCATAACCACAGAGGAGCTTCAGACCATCTCTGAGAAGATCTATAAGGCAGACACCAACAAGGCCCAAAAGGAAGACATCATCCTCAATAGCCAAAACCGAATCTCCCCAGGAGAGACTGGAGACCAAGTGGATCGCTGCCCTGAGCCGTGAGTGCCCCTCACCTGTCTCTTCTCCACGGGCACTTCATTTGATGCCTTATCTTAGATAGAGATCCCTTTGTTTCTCAAGTTAAGCAGGATTAAGGGGAGAGTGTAAAAGCCGGGTGTCCAGAGACAAAGAATTCAGCCTGAGGGCCCCTGGGTGTCTAAGGGAGAGCTTTTCCGTGGCTGGCCAGGCAAAGGACAGTGCTGATTTTCCAAGAGGTGAGATGAAGGACCTTATGTTTGGCATTCAAAAGCACCTAAGTTGTAGGGCTAGAGAGGTGGTTCAGCAGTTAAGACCAGGGTTTGGTTCTAACACCTACATGGAGGCTAATAACCACCCTTAACTCCAGTTCAAGGAGATTCCATGCTCTCTTCTGGCCTTTGGGCATTACAGGAATGCATAAACTTTCATGGATGGAAGCAAAACACATATTCATAAAATAAATACTTTTAATTTTTTAATGGTTTTTAAATTTTATTTATTCTTTATGTGTATGAATGTACTGTCTGCAAGCATGTCTGTGTACCCGTGTCGTGTAATGTCTCGGAGGTCAGAAGAGGGCATCAGATTCCTCTGGAACTGGAGTTAAAGACTGCTCTCAGCCTCCATGTGGGTGCTGGGGATTGAACCCGGGTTCTCTGCAAGATTAGTCGGTGCTCTAAACCTCTAGGCCATCTCTCCGGCCCAAGAAATACTTTTTTTTTTTTGGTCTTTTCGAGACAGGGTCTTCCTGTAGCCCCAGCTGGCCTGGAACTCACTCTGTAGACTTTTTAAAAAGCACCTGTGTTTCCCTTTGCTCCTAGACACACGATTGTGTGCTGTCCCTGCTCTGTCTAGGAGATTCAAGAGGGGTTTCTAGAGCATGTTCAGGCCTCTCAATGGGTCTCCATCCACCTGCCCCAGGCTCTTCACCTATGTCAATGAGAAGCTGTTCTCCAAGCCAACCTACTCCGCCTTCATCAACCTACTGAACAATTACCAGCGGGCCACGGGCCAAGGGGAGCACTTCAGCGCCCAACAGCTGGCAGAGCAGAGTGTCTTCCTCAGAGAGATCATGAAGACTGCAGTCATGAAAGAACTGTACAACTTCCTCCATCAGCAGAGTGAGTGAGCCGTCCCACCCCACAAAGTTGTAGGACTTGAGCCAAGGCCTCTTCAGTGGGGAGGGCGGGAGAGCAAGTGAGGGACCGGGGTACCGTATGAAGGCCCGTGCACGACCTGGAACAGGGGGTACCGTATGAAGGCCCGTGCACGACCTGGAACAGGGGGTACCGTACGAAGGCCCGTGCACGACCTGGAACAGGGGGAACCGTACGAAGACCCGTGCACGACCTGGAACAGGGGGTACCATATGAAGGCCAGTGCACGACCTGGAACAGGGGGTGCCGTATGAAGGCCAGTGCATGACCTGGAACAGGGGGTACCGTATGAAGGCCAGTGCATGACCTGGAACAGGGGGTACCATACGAAGGCCAGTGCATGACCTGGAACAGGGGGTACCATATGAAGGCCCGTGCACGACCTGGAACAGGGGGTACCATATGAAGGCCCGTGCACGACCTGGAACAGGGGGTACCGTATGAAGGCCCGTGCACGACCTGGAACAGGGGGTACCATATGAAGGCCAGTGCATGACCTGGAACAGGGGGAACCGTATAAAGGCCCGTGCACGACCTGGAACAGGGGGAACCGTATGAAGGC
Source organism: Rhizomys pruinosus (assembly GCA_009823505.1). Classification (NCBI taxonomy): domain Eukaryota; kingdom Metazoa; phylum Chordata; class Mammalia; order Rodentia; family Spalacidae; genus Rhizomys; species Rhizomys pruinosus. The sequence continues at coordinate 2,186,081 of VZQC01015009.1, forward strand.
CAGTGCACGACCTGGAACAGGGGGTACCGTACGAAGGCCAGTGCACGACCTGGAACAGGGGGTACCGTACGAAGGCCCGTGCATGACCTGGAACAGGGGGTACCATATGAAGGCCCGTGCACGACCTGGAACAGGGGGTACCGTATGAAGGCCCGTGCACGACCTGGAACAGGGGGTACCGTATGAAGGCCCGTGCACGACCTGGAACGGGGGTACCGTATGAAGGCCCGTGCACGACCTGGAATGGGGGTACCGTATGAAGGCCTGTGCATGACCTGGAACAGGGGGAACTGTATGAAGGCCAGTGCACGATCTGGAAGGGGTTAGAGACAAGACTAGATGGAAGCCACAGAGAGATTAGGGGTCCTAGCGGGAGGCAAAGGACCCTCTGGCTGGTTTGGAAATCACCCAACTTTTGACTGACTGAATGTCAGCTGTGTTGCTGCCCCGCCCTCTGAATGCGTGAGCCTCTCCCATCCCAGTCTCCACTCCCACACTTGGCACTTTTCAGCCACATCTCCTAGAGTCACATCACTTTTTGGGTAGGCAGAATCCCTGAGGACTCCTCCTCTCAGGCTAATTTTCAGGGGACAGCAACAACAACAACAACAAATCAGCAAAAGCTCAGTCAGGGTGGGCTGGCCCACTGGGAAGAGGTCTGGTTGGATCAGGTCCAGATACAGATACATGCAAATCAGGCCAAAAAAGGATTTGGCTACAAGCCTTCTTGGCTCTGGATTCTGTTTGTTAGTGTCCTCCAGATTCCTTTTCTGAACCTTCGCAGGCTGGACTTTGTCTCAGAGGTGACTCTGTACAGGTCTCCCTTCCCTTGCTGGTCCTGAGACTGTTGCTTAGGTGAAGGGCCTGAAGGATTCTATATATAAGGTGAATGCAATCCTGTGATGCCCCCTGGTGTCTACTCTGGTAAACACACTATAGACAGAGGAATGGACTAAGCCCTTGGCTTTTCAGGAAGTCCAAACAGGTGCATCTGGACTAGCTGACCTAAGTCACAGTGGAGCTGGAAGCCGGCTGCCAATACGGAGACCAAGCTATCCCATTACTCAGCCCTTCTCCCTCCTGTCCAGATCTCCTCTCTCACCATGTTTATGAAGTCTCCAATGGCCTTAGTTCATGCTGGTTTTCAGCATCTCTTCAGAACTGGAGAGGTTGGGGTATAGTCCCAAATAACTAGAGCCAGATGGGTTTCATTTGATTCTTGCTGTCATTTAAAGATGTTCTCAGAGTTCATGTATTAGAAACTTAATTTCTAATGCTGTGTGCTAATGATAGCTAGAGGTGAGAACCTTGGGAGGTGAATTCATTTGTGGGTTAATGGACTATCAAAAGAGTATTTTAGGGCTGGAGAGATGGCTCAGCGTTTAAGAGCACCAGGACTGTTCTTGCAGAGGACCCAGGTTCAATTCCATTCCCATCACCCACATGGCAGCTAAGAACCATCTTTAACTCCAGTTTCAGGGGAATCTGACGCCCTCTTCTGTCCTCCACAGCATTGCAGGACACGGGTGTACCAACCTACATGGAGACAGTACATTCATACCCATAAAAATAATAAATAAATAATTTAAAAAATATTTTATTACAGAAGCCAGATCTCTCTGGTATGCTTGTTTTATGTTGCCAATTAATAATACTGTGATGCACCAAGACAGCCTCTACCGCATGCTAGCACTTCAATATTTGAATCCCCAGACTCCACAACTGTGAGTTAACTAAACTTTTATATAAATTTCTTGGTTGCAGGAATAGTGTTATAACCATACAAAGCAGGTTAAGACACTTGACTGAGTTACTTTACTTCTCTGAGTCTTATCTGTGAAATACAGTCTTTGAGGATTAATGTTTGTGAAGCACAGGAGCCATAGGAAAACACCCAGCAAGTGCTAGTAAGGGCAGCTATTTGGTTTGTGAAACCATTCTGTCATCTCATGTATATTTAGTCTTGTTTTCCAACAGCGTTTGAAGTCCTTGAAAGGAAAGAATATTTCTGGTATCTGTTTTGGATCCTCTACACACAATTCTGGGAAGTCAACAGTAGCTGATGACTCCCTGATTTAAAGCTTCAGCCCTAACCTTTCTCTTGGGCCCAATGCCTTCTCAGTATTTCCACTTGGTTATCTAACTGGTATCTACATTGTATAAAAACATAGCGTAAAAAGAACTCACAGTTCCCACCTCCTTTTCCAGACCTCCTCCTGTCTAGGTCCCTTCCATCTCATAAACATTACCATAATCCATCCAGTTCTCATGTCAGAAGCCAGGAGTTAGGGGTGTGTGTGTGTGTGTGTGAGACAGTGTTGCTGGGAATTAAACCTAGAGTCCTGTGCATGCTTGGCAAGCATTCTCCCACTGAGCCTGCATCCCCAGCCCAAGAGTTAGATTTGATTTTTCTCTTTACCTCACTGCTCCCCACCTCCATATCCCCCATTGGTAATGTCCATTATGTCTACTTTCAAAATATATTGCAGATCTGTTTGCCTGTCATCCCTTCTTTTCTGCTACCACTAGTGTAAGCCACCATCAACTTATAGACATTAGCTTCAAACCTGGCCTCTCTGCTTTTGCCTATATGGCCCCATTAACATTTTCACATACACAGCCAGAGTGGTCATTTAAAAACAAAGCTCCCACAAGTTCCCCTGCTTAAAACCTTTCGTGTGCCCTCGTGCATGAGTTTTATAACTTTTGTCTACCTTGGTTTCCTCATCTCCAAGGTCTGGATAACTAGTATCAATGAATTATGTAAAGATTGCAGGAAGCACTTAAAACAGTGCTGGGCACCACATAGAAAGCGCTCCCTAGACCTACAGTATTTGTGCATTATTATGAATTGACTGAGATCAGACTTTTCTTTTTTCTTTCTTTTTTTTTTTTTTTTTTTTTTTTTTTTTTTTTTTTTTTTTTTTTTTTTTCTTTTTGAGATAGGGTCTCCCTGTAGTCCCAACTGGCCTGGGGCTCACTACGTAGACCAGGCTGGCCTTGAACTCCCAGAGATCTGCTTGCCTCTGCCTCTCAAGTGCTGGCATTAATGGTGCATGCCACCATGCTTGGCCTGGCTGTTGTTATTTGTGAGACAGGGTCTCAATTAACTCATGCTTCCTTTGAATTAACTCATTATGTACTTGAGGATGGCTTTCGACTCTCAATCCTCTAGCCTCCTCCTTCCAAGTGTTGGGATTATAGGCATTTACCAACACACACAGCTCTAAAAACATCCTTTTTAAAAATTTTTAAAACATTTTATTTCGTATGTGTATGAATGTACTGTCTGCATGTAGGTCTGTTCACCCGTGTCGTGCAATGCCGTGGAGGTCAGAAGAGGGCGTCGGATTCTCCTGGAACTGGAGTCAAAGACGGCTCTCAGCCACCATGTGGGGGGTGGGGATCGAACCCAGGTCCTCTGCAAGAGCAGTTGGTGCTCCTTAACTGCTAGGCCATCTCTCCAGCTCCTCAAAACATCCTTTTAAATAAAGCCACCCCCTCAAGGAACCCCACAAAATGGCATTCACTCGCAGGGCAGAGTCCTCATATCCTAATCATCTCAAAAGTCCCACATCTTTTTAAAAAACATATTTTATTTATTATTTTTATATGTATGAATGTATTGCCCTCATTTGTGTAAGTGCACCTGTGCTGTGCAGTGCCCGAGGAGGTCAGAAGAGGGCGTCGGATTCCCCTGGAACTGGAGTCAAAGACGGCTCTCAGCCGCCATGTGGGTGCTGGGGATCGAACCCGGGTCCTCTGCAAGAGCAGTTGGCACTCTTAACTGCTAGGCCATCTCTCCAGCCCCTAAAAACATCCTTTTAAATAAAGCCACCCCCTCAAGGAACCCCACAAAATGGCATTCACTCACAGGGCAGAGTCCTCATAGCCTAATCATCTCAAAAGTCCCACATCTTGCCGGGTGTGGTGGCGCACGCCTTTAATCCTAGCACTTGGGAGGCAGAGGCAGGCGGATCTTTGTGAGTTCAAGGCCAACCTGGTCTACAGAGTGAGTTCCAGGACAGCTGGGGCTACAGGGAGACCCTGTCTCAAAAAGACCAAAAAAAAAAAAAAGTCCCACATCTTTTTAAAAAACATATTTTATTTATTATTTTTATATGTATGAATGTATTGCCCTCATTTGTGTAAGTGCACCTGTGTTGTGCAGTGCCTGAGGAGGTCAGAGGAAGATATTGGATCTCTTGGACCTGGAGTTCCAGATGGTTGTAGCAGCCATGTGGGTGCTGGGAGTCGAGCCCGGGTCCTCTGCAAGAGCAGTTAGTGCTCTTAACCACTGAGCCATCTCTCCAGCCCCAAAGGTCCCATATCTTAATTCTACTACACTAGGTATCAAGTTTCTAACATACTCTCGGGGGGGGGGGCATGTTCAAGACCCAGCACCCCAGACTCCCATCTCCTTTTCTAGTTGTATTGAACTTGCCTTAGTACTTCTCCAAAATATTATTTTGTATTTGGCATAAATATTATCATTTAGTATTTTTTTATTATTCATCTCCTTCCCTGGAATAGAAACTATAGAGTCAGAGCCTTTTTGTTCTCTGTGTAGCGTTCTCAGCCTTTAGTTCTAAGCCCCAACGATCACATGGAATGAGGAGCTGGTCATATTTGTTGATTGAATCCCTGTTCCTCCCTATGTACTGGAGCAGGTTCCCTGCCTGCTTCCCAGGACCCGATCCACTTCTTCCCTCTAGAGTCCTTTGTGTTCCTCCCCACAGACCGCTACAGTTCAGAACAAGAGTTCCTGGATGACTTGAAGAACATGTGGTTTGGGCTCTATTCAAGAGGTAGTGAAGAAGGGGATTCGAGTGGCTTCGAGCATGTCTTCTCAGGTAGGTTCGCTCTGTTTGGCAGGGAAGGGTAGAAGGGATGAAGACAAAGGGGAATGGCTCTGCTTGGAGACTGGACAGCATTAAGGTTTGGTTAATGGGCAGCCAAAACGCCCGGCAGGAAGGGATGTGTCCACTCACAGGCCAAGTGGGGAGACATCTGAGAAGTCATGGTGAGGACAGGCTCTCTAGAATATCTAAGAGAGATAAAAGATCAGGGACTGAGGCTGCTAGAGACACATCTAGCATGAGTAGGTGTTTGGGGACATGTCTGTCTCTTTGTCCTCTGCTTCCATGTCTTGGTTTGGGGATTCTCAGGGAGGCCATGGTATCCCATTCCTCATCCTCCTTATCCCACAGATTTCCCACTGAGCCTGGCTTGATCCCAGGGAAGTAGAGGATCTCAGAGCAGTCCTTAGGGTTGTTCAGGAGGAGGGATTCTCCCATGGGTTTGAACGAAAAGGGGAGGATGGGTGTGAGGGAGTCCAGGGAGTAAGGCAAGGGATTAAGCAAGTGAACATTCTAGAAGTCAGAGCCTAGAGAGAGAAGATAGCCTTGACATGGAATGGTAGAAAGGGCAGTGGAAGGGAGGGGCTCGGAAGGAAGTCCAGATCACCTATGCTTTATTTATTATTTATTTATTTATTTATTTATTTATTTATTTATTTATTTATTTATTTATTTTAGGTGAAGTAAAAAAGGACAAAGTCACTGGCTTCCACAACTGGATCCGATTCTATCTGCAGGAGAAGGAGGGTCTGGTGGACTATTACAGTCACAACTACGATGGGCCTGTGAGTACCTGGGCTGGAAAAACCTTGCTGGTGCCCAGACTCCTGGCCTCTGTCTGGGTGCCAAGCAGTCAGACTTCCTTCTCACCCTGACCTTCACTGGCAGCCCAACAAGGAGTGTGAATACCATGTCCTCATCTGCCAGCCAGGAAGTGGCATTTCCATCCCAAGGCCCCAAAGTGAAGCCTGCAGAGCTTCAGGGATAAGAGACTGAGGGTGCCGCCCTGGGTGGAAGCCAAGGGCCGTGCTCAGAGCAGAGAACAAAGACCTGTATTTATTCCCAGCCTGAATGTCCTTAGAGGGTGGCCTGAAATTTTAGCAAGCTGGGCATGGTGGCCCACGCCTTTAATCCTAGCACTTAGGAGGCAGAGGCAGGCGGATCTTTGTGAGTTCAAGGCCAGCCTGGTCTACAGAGTGAGTTCTGGGCCAGTTGGGGCTACAGGGAGACCCTGTCTCAAAACGACAAAAAAAAAAAAAAATTTTAGCTTGACTAGTCTGAGCTAAACTCCAACTTCATAAGAAATCTTTGCTACCCTATCCCAGGAAACAATGGTGGGGGCGGAGATAAACTGCCTTTTGCATGTCTTAGGTCGTGTGACCCTGTACTCTAGTTGGTCATGTGGATGTTGATTCTGGCCTCTTTGGCACTAGTTGTTCTTGTCTCAGACACTAGCTCAGCAGGCTAGCTCCTCTATTATTATTATTGTTATTATTATTATTATTATTATTATTACTTTTATGTGTATGGGTGTGTTGCCTGCATGAATGTAAGTGGACCTGAGTCATGTAATGCCTGTGGCGGTCAGAAGAGGGCCTTGGAAACCCCTGAAACTGGAGTTATGGATGGTTGTTAGCTACCCTGTGGGTGTTGGGAATCAAACCCAGCTACTCCACAGGAACAGCTAATGCTCTTAACTGCTGAGCCATCTCTCCAGCCCTACCTTTGTCTGTATTTAAAGAAGCCAATATCCCCAGAAGGTTTCTCAGAGACCTTCATAAATACTGGCTGACTGTTGATGCCTGGCATTACTCTCATTCTACTGTGTGACCTTCACCTGACCCCTTTGCTGCCCTTCCCTCTGCAGTGGGAGTCCTACCCTGATGTCTTAGCCATGCAGTTCAACTGGGACGGCTACTATAAGGAAGTGGGCTCCGCTTTCATTGGCAGCAGCCCTGAGTTTGAGTTTGCCCTCTACTCCCTCTGCTTCATTGCCAGGCCAGGCAAAAAGTGAGTACTGGGCCAATCAGGGAACTGGGACAATGTCCGGGCCTCCAACTGGCATCAGCTTCAGTAGCGTTAGGAGTCTTTGAGTCTGCTTCTCGGTGGCTAGGAGGGTTGGCCAAATCATGCTCTATCCTTTGGACTGGGAAGTAGATTAGATTTGCACCCATCTTTGTCCTCTTCTTTCCTCTTCAGATGAAGCACACAGGGTCATAACCTACAGAGAAGTCAGCAGTATGGCTGCCCTGGGGCTCCAAGACTCCCAGTTTAGTGCTTGAGATCATTGGGGAGACCCATAGAGCCCCAAAGAGAAGCACTGATAATAATTGGTCCTCATGTCTCTGTCATCTGAGGACTCTGGGCCCTAATACTTTTCTGTTTCTATGGGGTGGGTCTCACTCTATACCTGATGCTGCATGTCCTCTTGCCTCAGCCTCTTCAGTGCTGGAGTTATGGGCATCTGCCATGATGTCTGGTTCTGATCCTGTTACTTTTTTTTCCCCCAATTTTTATTTATTTATTTTTTATGTGTATGAGTGTACTGTCTGCATGTAGGTTGGTGCACCTGTGTCATGCAATGCCACAGAGGTCAGAAGAGGGTGTCGGATTCTCCTGGAACTGGAGTTAAAGATGGTTCTTAGCCTCCACGTGGGTGCTGGGAATCGAACCCGGGTCCTCTGCAAGCACTCTTAACCGCTGGGCCATCTCTCCAGCCCCTGATCCTGTTACTTCGGAAGCAGGATGCAAACATCTGATGTCAGAGGCCTTTAGTTCTAGAATCTAGGAGTTTGGAGCATTGTTCTCGGGAGGCTGTGGAGCACTGTCTATAGGCAGGGAGAAACTAAGGTCCCGATTTTGAAAGGTCGCTGTACCCATGGAGCTGGAGTGATGGCTGTGGAAAGCTGGCAGCTCTGTCTGGGAGGCTGGAGCCCTTCTGTTGGGGCAGTTAGATCCTTCCCACTCGGGATGGGGTGGATCGAAGTGGTGAGCCCCACTGACTGGATTCCTGATCCTCCCCCACAGGTGCCACTTAAGCCTGGGAGGTCATCCTTTGGCCATCCAGACCTACACCTGGGACAAGACAACCTATGGAAATGGCAAGAAGTACATCGCCACAGCCTACGTGGTGTCTTCCACCCAATAGAGGGGGCTTGAGGGCAGAGGGCCAAGCAGGGTCCAGGTGCTGGCTGCTCTGACCGGAAGAGGGCAGGGAGGAACCTGGGAGGAAACTCCAGAGCTGAATTTTATGAAAGAGATTCCCAAATTCAGAATGCCCAAGAGGGAGAGGGGGGAAAAAAGATACAATTAGAAAAATGCAGAGAATCAGTCAAACCTCTGTCTTCCAGTATTTTAGCAATGTGAACTAGGAAACAGTCCCCATCTGCTCGGAGAAGGTGAGGGCTATCAAGCTCTTTACTCCAAAGTGTGGGCGAGTTCCTCGGCTTCATCAATCCCTTAATGTGAGGGGAAGGAGCCTTCTCCCTTTCCTCCTTGGGGCTTGGAGAGAGGGAGAAACTGACAGTATTATGACTATAAAGGTGCCTCCAATCATTCTTAGGAAGGACAGGTGATAGAATTCAGGGTTATCATAATGGCTGGTATTGTACACCACTCTGCTAACTGCAATTCAGCCACAGAACCAACCCGTTGATCTTTTTTTTTTTTTTTTTTTTTAAATCTATTCTAGATTAGCTCCTCAAGTTTTGGAGACTCAAACCCGGGACAGGGCAGAGTAACATCTTGGGGCACTGAGAGGGCTGAGACAGATGGCCTCCTCAAGCCCAAGTGATTTGTAATCATCTCGGTATCTTTTCTAGAAGTTTTCCACTTGTAGATGCTTAGTATAGTTACAGCCCTGTGTTTTGATCCGACATAGTGTTTTGTTTTTAAAGCATTCCCCTTATAGGAGGAAGATTCAAGATCAAAGGAAGAAAAGAATCTCTAGCTTGGCGCCATTGACAATTATATTAAGGTTCATCCAGCTGCCATAGTTTGAAACATCCTATGATGGGAGAGAAGGGGAACTGGGGTTCATTATCTCAACCCCAATGATGCATTTCTCCCCGGTGCTCAGGAGAAAGCTGCTGCCTCACAGAGCCAGGCTCATACCAGGGGTCACAGGCAACAAGTCTCCAATTAAAGCCACCAAAGAAACTCTGAGATGGTCTCTTTCTTGTTTATGTTCACCTTGACTGCCAGCCTCCTGGCCTTCTTCCCCAGAGGACTGAGAGTTTGCAGACTGGCTCACAGAATGTAGTATCTGGCTAAAGTCCTTGATGCTTACCAAGACTCTGCAGTGAGGAGGGAGGAAGAATTCTTCCAGGTACATCTGTGACAGGAATAAAGAACATCACATGTAGGCTACGGGAGAGGTAATGGATGACGGCAGAGGCAGTGCAGATTGGTGGCTCCTGGGCCCAGGGACCAGTCTCCGTGACACACAAGGAGCAGAAGGACACCTGGATGAAGCTCTTGTGGCTATAGAGGCTGGCCAAACTGAAGGGAGAGGAGATGCTTAAGAGATTCCTCCCTCATAGGCTATTTAGGCCAGAATGCTAGGAAGGTGCCAGGCAGAAGGGATCCCTCCGGGTAAAACAGGGCCTTGTCTTACCCTTCTTAGGGATGTTCCCAGTCCAGTGGGCAAGACGAGAGGTTAGTAGGACACAGTGATCAAGGTATAGACTATGAAGTAGGGTTGCTGTGAGTCTAGCCAGGCTCTGGACATAGGGGCAAATTTCTTTTTCAGATCACTAAGATGGAGATGATCTTAATTAACAATGTAAAATTAGCAATGTAAAATAAGTCATTCTGTTTAGCATTTTTTTTTTTTTTGTTCTTTTTGAGACAGGGTCTCCTTGTAATCCCAGCTGTCCTGGAACTCTCTCTGTAGACCAGGCTGGCCTTGAACTCACAAAGATCCACCTGCCTCTGCCTCCCAAGTGCTAGGATTAAAGGCGTGTACCACCACGCCCGGCCTTTTTAGCATTCTTATTTGTCTGACTTATGTAGTCTTCATTTTGCACTAGGAGACACAATTTACATTCCCCAGATCACCCTTCACCTTCTTCTGTTGGTCCCTAGTACTTATGCTTCTTGCACACTCCCTTAGTGATCTCTCTGGTAGACAAGTGAGAGCTACAATGTAAGAGAAGTACTGTATCCTAGGGTCTGGGCCAAACCTTTGCAGGAGGGAGGGGAGGGAAGCAACATTTGTTAAGCCCTTAGTGTGTCTCAGGGTGTAGTAAACAGTCTTTTTATATACAGTGTCTCATCTGGAAGGTATTTTTCTCAGATATATTTGTATTATTTTTATTTGTGTATGTGTGTGTGTGTGTGTGTGTGTGTGTGTGTGTCTGTGTGAGTGTATGCCAACCATGTGTGTGGGCTACCCAAGGAGGCCAGAAGAGGGATCAGATCTCCTGGAGCTGGAGGTCCAAGTGGTTGTGAGCCACCCAACATGGGTGCTAGGAACAGAACTCTGGTCTTTGGGAAGATAAGCAAGTGACTCAACTGAAGAGGGTACTATGATTCCTACTTTTTTGGGGGGGCGGTCTTTTTTGAGACAGGGTCTCCCTTTTTAGTCCTACCTGGCCTGGAGCTTGCTATGTAGACCAGGCTGGCCTTGAACTCACAGAGATCCACCTGCCTCTGCCTCCTGAGTGCTGGGATTAAAGGCGTGTGCCGCCACACCCAGCTATGATTCCTACTTTTGTCCCTTCCTGCTGTCTGTCTTGCTATCAGACAAGATTGCTGGGCTTGAGCAGCCATATTAGAGTGAAAGTGTGAGGAGAGAGCAGGAGGCAGCCGGCCCTCATCCACACTGGGATTGCCACAGCAGCCCTGGATTTGGTCTCACATAAGAGAGACATAGCTTTTGTCACGCTTGTTATTTTGACTTTAGGCTTTCTTTCACATACAACCAAATGGTATACAGAATCTCTGTAAGAGGAAGTCTCAATATTCATGACTTTTCTTTCCAAAGGTACTTAGCAGCTAGGTATGGTGGTATATGCCTATAATACCAGTACTTGGGATATTTGAGTCTATGTGAGTGAAGGCTGTGTGTGTGTGTGTGTGTGTGTGTGTGTGTGTGTGTGTGTGATTGAGGCAGAAGGACCATGAGTTCAAGACCTGCCTGGCTATAGAGTAAGCTCCAGGTCAGTCTGGATGACACAGAGAGACCCTGTCTGAAAAAGAAAAACAGACAATAAGCCCAAGCAACCATCAAGCCACCAAAAAAAAATTACTTAGCTAAAAATCTCTTTTTTAAGATTCAAAATAATTGCTGGAATCTTTCCACACTTAACTACTTGAAAGTGTCTAATAATCAGAACATGAAATTTATAGCATTCACAATCATTAATTGCAGCAGCATTACACTGTTTCAGTAATATTTATTTTTTTTCCACTGACCACTACACTTTCAACATATAAACCACATAAAGAGATTGTCTCTGGGCTGGAGAGATAGCCTAGCGGTTAAGAGCACCGACTGATCTTGCAGAGGACCTGGGTTCGATCCCCAGCACCCACATGGCGGCTAAGAACTGTCTGTAACTCCAATTCCAGGAGAACTCCAGTTCCAGGGGAATCCGACACCCTCTTCTGACCTCCACGGCATTGCACGACATGGGTGCACAAACCTACATGAAGACAGTACATTCATACACATACAAAAAATAAATAAAAAAAAATAGATTGTCTCTTTGAAAATGACTGTGTAGAGATTAACAGCAAATTCAACTGAGATGACTGGATGACTGGAGTTATTTTTAAAAATGGATAAAAGAGGGCTGGAGAGATAGCCTAGCAGTTAAGAGCACCGACTGGTCTTGCAGAGGACCCAGGTTCGATCCCCAGCACCCACATGGCGGCTAAGAACCGTCTGTAACTCGAATTCCAGGAGAACTCCAGTTCCAGGGGAAACCGAGACCCTCTTCTGACCTCTCGGCATTGCGCACAGGGTGCACCAAACACTGCATGCAGACAGTACATTCATACACATACAAAAATAAACAATAAAAAAATGGATAAAAAGAGACCATAAAGAAAAAAGCTGCTTATGAAGTTTATTGAAGCCTCTTTGAAGGCAATTGTCAATAGGAGTGGAAAGGCTTGCATGCCATATAAAAAGAGCTCACAGGGAAGAGGACTGTCATGATAGGGACGATAGGTGCCTCAGTTAGGTAGTGCCAACTATAGACAGTATTCAGTTACAGTTAATGTTTCTCCCTTTGATCCTATTCAGTAAGCAGCCAGAAAGAGGTGGGGGTAGGGGTGGGGGTGGGGAGTTTAATATGAATGGAGAGAAAGATTATGAATGAGAATTCACTCAGGGTGAATGGAGGTGTTTTACTGGAGCAGGATTTGGCCCTGTTACTCCCTTCTCAATCAAAGGCTTTCTTAAGAACATAAATATCTGCTTGAAATTGATTTATTATTAATTTAGAAATACATTAAAGCTGGGTGTGGTGGCGCCCGCCTTTAACCTAGCACTTGGGAGCAGAGGCAGGCAGATCTTGTGAGTTTCAAGGCCAGCCTGGTCTACAGAGCAAATTCCAGGACGTCTCGGGGGCTACAGGGAGACCCTGTCTCGAAAAAGACCAAAAAAAAAAGAAAAAAAAAAAAAAAAAGAAATACATTAAAATCTTTTGAAAGCTGGTTATCCCTGAGACAGCACCTGCTGTCCAGCTCATGTGGTGACACATGCTAGTAGGAGCTGTTGAAGAGGCAGAAGCAGGAGGAGCATAAGTTTGAGGCCAGCTGGGGTGACTGCTTGCCAAAATCCAGTTATCTACCTCCATAACACAATACCACCCACAAAATCTTTAATTATAAATGAGTTTAAAATACAACAATAAGGGCTGGAGAGATAGCCTAGCGGTTAAGAGCACCGACGCTCTTGCAGAGGACCCGGGTTCGATCCCCAGCACCCACATGGCGGCTAAGAACCGTCTGTAACTCCAATTCCAGGAGAACTCCAGTTCCAGGGGAATCTGAGACCCTCTTCTGACCTCCGCGGCATTGCACGACACGGGTGCACAGACCTGCATGCAAACAATACATTCATACACATACAAAAAAAAAAAATTAAAAAAAAAATACAACAATAATACATCAGGGAAAGGTGCTAATGATCTAACCTTGAAAGCCAGGCTCTAAGGTAACTTTTTATTGACTGGCTCCAGAGTTAGCGATTCTCAGCCTGCACTGTATCCTATGCTTTGAAAATGTCTGAAGCTGAGGCCATACCCCAGATTAAGTTAGAACCTCCAGGATCCAATCCATAAATCTGCTTGTGTGTGGGTGGACACACACACAGGCACACTCACACACACACATACACACGCACATATATGTGTTAGTTACTTTTCTGTTGCTGTGATGAAACACTGACTAAGAACAGCTTGGTGGAAGGGTTATTTGGCTTTCATGTCCCTATCATAATCCATCATTGAGGAAAGCCAAGCAGGAACCTGGAGGCAGGATCTGAAGCAGAGAGCCTGTGCTCAGCTTTCCTTTCTTCCCTCCCTCCCTCCTTCCCTCCCTCCCTCCCTCCCTCCCTCCGTTCCTTCCTTCTCTCCTCTCCTTTTCTTTCTCTCTTCTCTCTCTCTCTCTCTCTCTCTCTCTCTCTCTCTCTCTCTCTCTCATTTTTAATTGCAATACGTATGAGTGTATTGCTTGGATGCAAGTAGGTGGACCTGTGTCATACAATGCCCATGGAGGTCTGATCCTCTGGAACTGGAGATAGGGTCAGTTATCAGCCAGCATGTTGGTGCTGGGAATCCAACCTAGGTTCTCTGCAAGAGATACCAGTACTCTTTAAGACTCACCCATCTCCCCAGCCCAGTCTGCTTTCTTACACAACTCAGGACCACCTGCCCTGGGTAGCACCAGCTACATTGGACTGGGCCCTCCCACATCACTCAACAATTAAGAAAATGGCTCACAGACATGCCACAAGCCAGTCCCACAGAGGACTTTCCCCAGCTGAGGTTCCTTTTTCCCAGGTGTGTAGTTGACAACCAAGCCAAGCATGACTCTCTCTCTCTCTCTCTCTCTCTATATATATATATATATATGTAATATACGTACACACACGGGTATAAAGTTCAGTCAAGTTTGGGAATAACTGAATGAGTTTGGGGGATGTCTGAGATCGTAGAGTTGATCCAATTGAAAATCGGTGTTTATTTTACAATTTTAGAGCTGGTAGAACAGTGAAGTCTCATTCACAAAGGTAGCAGAAGCAAACATTAAGAGCTTCATATTCAAGCTGGGAGTGGCGGCACACGCCTTTAATCCTAACACTTGGTAGGCAGAGGCAGGCTGATCTCTGTGAGTTCCAGGTCAGCTGGATCTAAATGGAGACCCTCTTTCAAAAAAAAAATTGAGGATTATCAAAGGAAATATTCAAAGTTTTTCTTGTTTTGGGTGAAGAATACGCCAGAACTACTGCAGTTTGGGGGTTTTCATGCTTCAGTTAAATACAGGATACAGCACCCCATTCATTCTCCAGCAGGCGCATGCGCGAGCCAGGCTCAGGGGCGGGGCGGCGCAGCGTGGCGCGCGGGGCCTTATGGGAAGGCGCAGGCCTCCGGCGGTGCGCGTAGCCCCAGGTTCGGCGGGCTGCGGTACTGGTCGACCGCCCGGGGTGGGTGAGCTGTCCTTTCCGTTACTGCCGGCTAAGCCGGCTGCAGGGGCGTGGAGATGCGGCGGCTGCTGGAGCTGGGGAGGGCGGAGGGCCGGGCGGCCGGGCGGGCCCGGTGGGGTGGCTGCAGGTGCAGGTGGCGGCGGGGCCGGCGTGTTCCTGAGGGGGCAGCGGCCGCGTGCTGCCGGGGCCCCACTCGGCCCCGGTGGGGACTCTCGGCCCGGGTTTGGGCGGGGACATCGGAGCGGTCCCCAGGAGGGCCGCGGACCGCCCCGCCCCTGTGGGCGTGGGCGTGGGCGCGCCGGGTTTGCTTGGATACTGCGTAAGTCGCTCCCCAGGCACTGGAAGTTTCTGGTTGCCGGCGGAACCCGGTCTTGTCACAGGGTGGGTGAGAGCGGTTACCCCTGCGGGAGCAGCACTCTGAGTGGGTGAAAGACTAGTTTTGTTTTTGGATGAAATGCATGCCTATGATCAAACATGTACACTGCTTGAAGCTTAAACGTTGTGTAGTTGTTGAGGCCAAAGAGTGAGAAGACGCGTCTGCCCTTAAAACAGTCACTTAGTGAAAATTTTTTAGTGTTCTAGGCCCTGCCTCCCCCCGTCCCTTCTCTACCCTCATCCTTAGGGTTTGAATCTCTCTCCATCTTCCGGGAGAGTGGGGTGGGGGTGGTGGTGGTTTTCTCCCAATGCTCAGGGTTGAACTCAACACCTTTGATGTGCTGGGCAGACATGCTCTCCCATCACTTAAAAATTGTAATTTTTAGGCAGTGTGTGCTAAGTTGTCAGGTTGGCCTTGTACTCGCCGTCTAGTTCAGGCAAGCCTTGAACTTGTGATGCCCTTGCCTCAATCTACTGAATAACTGGAATTACACTGTGCCCAGTTCTATTCGTGTTCCTTCCATGCCCAGACGATATTCCAGAGTCTTCACATTACTAAAGACAAATTGATTCTAGTCCTATCTAATTTGGTTAACTCATTTCTACCCTTGCAAAAAATCCTATGAATCAGTACCTTCGATGTTTACATGTGTAGATGTAATGCACTTCTCTTGGCACCCTGGCATTTGACGCTGGTGACCTCTTCCACTTCACAGACTCACAAACCTCTTTGTCAGTATTCTCATTTCCTCCCAGGTTCCCCGCTGATGCTGTTTTTTTTTTTTTTTTTTTTTTTTTTTTTTTTGTCTTTCCGAGACAAGGTCTCCCTGTAGTCCCAGCTGTCCTGGAACTCACTCTGTAGACCAGGCTGGCCTTGAACTCACAGAGATCCGTCTGGCTCTGCCTCCCAAGTGCTAGGACTAAAGGCATTCACCACCAGGCCCGGCTCTTCCCTAAATATGGTAACTCTTTAGGCACCTCCCAGCTTCCATACAGTGTTTAAGCATGCTCAAATCCATGACTAGTTTCTACCTCTATATTGATGTTGCCCACATTTCTCTCTAGTCTTGCATACGAACCTATTGGATGTCTTCTGATGTCCCATAGTACTCACGTTCAGCTGTCTGAAACAATGCTCCTCTCCACTTGCCCCACCCACAAGCTTTTCCTTTTAAAATTGCTTTTTTTTTTTTTTTTGAGACAGTGTCTCCCTGTAGCCCCAGCTGGCCTGGAACTCACTAGGTAGATCAGAATGGCCTTGAACTCACAGAGATCCGCCTGCCTCTCCTTCCTGAGTGCTGGGATTAAAGGTGTGCGCCACCATGACTGGATTTTCTTTTTTTTAATTTTTTTTAATTTTAATTTTTTGAGACTTTAAAAAAATGGTTTTTGTGTGTGTATGAGTATTGCCTGCATGTAGATAGGGTGCACCTGTGCTTTGCAATGCCCTCTGAGGTCAGAAGAAGGTGTTGGATCCCCTGGAACTGGAGTTGGGGACAGTGTTAGCTGGGAATCAAACCTGGGTCCTCTGCAAGAGCAGTATGTGTTCTCAACCTCTGAGTCATCTCTTCAGCCCCAAAGTTGCATTTCTTCTTTGTTTTGGTTTTTGAGACGGGGTCTTACTATGTAGTTCTGGCTAGCCTGAGCTATGCTGACCAGGCTGGCCTTGAACTTCTAGAGCTCTTCCTGCCTCTGTCTCCCAAGTCAATTGCATATCTCAAAATAAAACACGTTTTACTAGGCTCCCAAGCAGAAATCTAGGGCAGCTTTCAAAATTTTTTCTACTCACCATATTTTTTTCTTTTTTTTTTTCTTTTTGGTCTTTTTTCAAGACAGGGTCTCCCTGTAGCCCCAGCTGTCTTGGAATTCGCTTTGTAGACCAGGCTGGCCTTGAACTCACAAAGATCTGCCTGCCTCTGTCTCCCAAGTGCTAGGATTAAAGGTGTGTGCCACCATGCCCGGCAAACTCACCATATTCTTAACTAACCCATCATTAAGCTCTTTTTATTTTACCAGCCAGTACCTTTACATGGCTTTCAGAACATAGGTAACACCTCAGGGCTGGAGAGGTGGCTCAGCGGTTAAGAGCACTGACTGCTCTTGCAGAGGACCCAGCACCCACATGGTGGCTAAGAACCATCTTTAACTCCAGTTCCAGGGGAATCCAACACCCTCTTCTGACCTCTGCAGCATTGCCCGACACGGATGCACCAACCTACATGCAGACAGTACATTCATACACATAAAAAAGAAAAAGACTTGAAAAGAACATAGGTAATACCTCAAGCCCCGTGGTTTCAGGGTCTGCCCTATGTCTCCCCAACCTCTCCAGTGTCCCTCAGTTTTCCTTGCTGCCTTCTCTCCTGTTACTCCCTTGACCTTTTTGAAGCCCAGGAGTTGGAACCCCTCTGGGTCCCTCACTTGATTCTACCATCTTCCCTCTTAGGTCTGCTTGTCTTTATGGTCAGTTCCACAGCACCTGCACGCACATGGTTCATGGGTATTTTGCCTTCTCTGAACCATTTGGCAGTTTGAAAACCTTTTTGGTTTTCATGGTCCAGGAGGGGGTTACTGGCCCCTGGTCAGTAGAGGATGGAATGTTGCCAGCCGTCCTGCAGTGCACAGTGAAGAACCACTTGGCTCAAAAAGTAGTCCCAAGGTTGAGAAACCCTGCCATGTACATGGTATTTTGTTTCTCAGTGCTTGAATTTTTTTTCCTTTTTCATAAGATCTTGTTTTTGCATTCCTATGTCTTGGTGTGGGATGTATCACATAGTGAGTTCAATATGTATTGGAAAAGGGGAGTGAGGAACGTAGTTGGGACATTAAACTCCAGAGATGAAAGACCAGCACTGCTTGCTAATTTTGGTAATTTTCTCCCTTGTTGCATTTTGAGGACGACAGTTTATTCACTTAAAAACTTAGACTTTAAATTTGCTTCTTTCCACTTATCTCGGGAATCACTTTAAATTACTTTAAATTTGCTTCTTTCCACTTATCTTGGGAAATCACAAGTTAAGTTTCTGAAATATAAACCAAATACAGCCCCTGATTTAAGTGTTTGACTTTGGGTTTTTCAGCCCTACGATGGTGAGCAAGCAGTATGCATTTTTGGTATAAACTGTACTTTGGATTTTGGTTATTTTCTTGGCTAGCAATACTTGTCCATGCTGGGTGATGACAGTAAGCTCTCACCTGCACCATCTTCATAGTAAACAACCGACATGGTGTGCTGTGTTGCTCAGCTGGATTTGGTGGGCTAGGCATGTTAAATACCCCTCTCTCCCCTTGCTGTAGAGCTCAGCTGACCTTGGACCTTTGCTACTGCCCCAGTTTGAGTACTAGGCTCACAGGTGTGCAGCATTACATCAGTTTTAAATGCATTTAAAAATTATGATGGGTTTATGGGGCTGCAGTGTCATCATAAATTGAGGAGGATCTGTTTATTAATTCTTACTCAAGGGCGATAACTCAAAACCTTGCAGGTCACAATGACTTCAACAAGTAAAGCAATCGAATTACAACTACAAGTGAAACAAAATGCAGAAGAATTGCAGGATTTCATGAGAGATTTAGAAAACTGGGAAAAAGACATTAAACAGAAGGATCTGGAACTAAGAAAACAGAGTGGTGTTCCTGAAGAGGTAAACAGAGAGTTTCTAAGTTAGTATGCAGCAAAGCTTTGTTTTGAGACGGGCTGGAACTCACTGTGTAGATCAGCTGACCTTGAATTCACAGATATCTACCTGTCTCTACCTCCCACACCCTTTGTATTAATTAAAAAAAAATTTAATTTTATTAATAGTGTGTGTGCACACATATGTGCCAGAGTGCCCATGTACAGGTCGGAGGATGATTTTGTGCAGTTGATTTTCTCTTGTGGGTTCCAGGAATGAAACGTAGGTCATGTAAAATGTCTTGTGAAAACACTGAAATTGCACCTGGGCATGGTGGCTGTGCCTGAATCCTAGCACCTGGGAGGGAGAGACAGGAGGATTAAGAGTTCAAAGTCGGGGCTGGAGAGATGGCCTAGCGGTTAAGAGCGCCGACCGCTCTTACAGAGGACCCGGGTTCGATCCCCAGCACCCACATGGCGGCAGAGAACCGTCTGAAGCTCCAATTCCAGGAGAACTCCAGTTCCAGGGGAATCCGAGACCCTCTTCTGACACTCCGCGGCGTTGCACGACACGGGTGCACAAACTTGCATGCCAGACAGTACATTTCATACACATACAGAAATAAATAAAATTAATAAAAAATTTTTAAAAAAAAATTAAAAAAAAAAAAAAAAAAAAAAAAAGAGTTCAAAGTCATCCTTGGCTACATTGGGGCTTTGAGTCTAGCCTGAGCTATAAGAGGTCTTGTCAGTAGTAAACAAAAACACAAAAAATACTGAAATTGGAATGATTGATATTTTTAGGGATTCTGCTTTTTACCAAGTCTTTATAATAATTATGTTAACTACAGTAAGATTTTGTCCTAGTGAACATTTATGGAAAAGGGTGACTGTGTGATAATACTTAAAGGTAAATAACACTAAAATACGTAGGTGTGTGTATATTTGAAAATAATATGTATCTAACAATATATGAATGTACTGGCACCAAGATGCAGATCATGCCTGGGTTGAACTGTTTTTAAGCCAGTGTGTTTACATGTGGTTTCTATGTTGTCTGTAGAAGGGGAAGCATGTCAGCTTGCTCTGAACTATTACTGTGCATTCATTGTACTAAAGCTGAAAATCAGGTAGTTTTTGAAGTTTGAATCTAGAGCTGTAAATTAAAGGGACAATTAGGATTTCCAGGTAATGCTTCAATCTTTTTTTTTTTTAATATATATATATATTTTTAAATTTTATTTATTTTTTATGTGTATGACTGTACTGTCTGCATGTAGGTTTGTGCACCTGTGTCGTGCAATGCCTGGGAGGTCAGAAGAGGTTGTTGGATTCCCCTGTAACTGGAGTTAAAGACGGTTCTCAGCCGTCATGTGGGTGCTTGGGATCGAACCCGGGTCCTCTGCAAGAGCAGTCGGCGCTCTTAACCACTAGGCCATCTCTCCAGCCCTCAATCTTAAACATTCATTAAAATCAACATTTGAATTTCGCTTTCAAACTTAACTGAAATTTTGTGTGGGTGCCCATGTGTGTGTATGTGTGTGGTGGATGTCCCTGTGCAAGTGTGGCGGGTGCCCAAATGTGTGGTTGATGCCCTCGTGTGTGGTGGTTGTCCCCATGTGTATGTAGTCAGGTGCATGTAGAGTTGTCACCTCCATATTGATTTGTTTTTTAAATTTTTAATTATTTTTTAGGTCTCACTGTAGCTCTAGCTGTCCTGGAACTTGCTGTGTAGACCAGGCTGGCCTCAATCTCACCAAGAGATCCATCTCTGTTTCTGCTCCAACTGCTTGTATTAAAGGTGTGTGCTACCACACCTTGCTGCCACCTTATTTTTTGGGACAGGTCTCTTGCTGACCTGAAGTTTGAGGTTTCAGGGAGGACAAACTGGCTAGGCAGAGAGTTCCTGGGACCCACTTGTCTCCATACCCCACTGGGGTTACAGGTGTACATGCCCATGCCTAGCTTTTATGTGGATGCTGGAGATTCAAATCCTAGTCCTCTTGTTTGCATAGCAAGTGCTCTTACCAACTAAGCCATCCCACCAGTCCCCATAATCACTATTATAAGTGAAACACTTGAAAATTAAGTTGAAAAATATTTTTAATTAAATTTTTAAATTTATTTTTTATATGTATGAGTGTTCTGCCTGCATGTGCATCATATGCATGTAGTGCTGGAAGAGGATGTCAGAGCCTCCAGAAGAGGATGTCAGAGCCTCCAGAGAGGGCGTCAGAGCCTCCAGAGAGGGCGTCAGAGCCTCCAGAAGAGGGCGTCAGAGCCTCCAGAAGAGGGCGTCAGAGCCACCAGAGAGGGCGTCAGAGCCTCCAGAAGAGGGCGTCAGAACCTCCAGAGAGGGCGTCAGAGCCTCCAGAGAGGGCGTCAGAGCCACCAGAGGAGGGCGTTAGAGCCACCAGAGGAGGGCGTCAGAGCCTCCAGAGAGGGCGTCAGAGCCTCCAGAGAGGGCGTCAGAGCCACCAGAGAGGGCGTCAGAGCCACCAGAGGAGGGCGTCAGAGCCTCCAGAGAGGGCGTCAGAGCCACCAGAGAGGGCGTCAGAGCCACCAGAGGAGGGTGTCAGAGCCTCCAGAGAGGGCGTCAGAGCCTCTAGAAGAGGGCGTCAGAACCTCCAGAGAGGGCGTCAGAGCCACCAGAGAGGGCGTCAGAGCCTCCAGAAGAGGGCGTCAGAGCCTCCAGAGAGGGTGTCAGAGCCTCCAGAAGAGGGCGTCAGAGCCTCCAGAGAGGGCGTCAGAGCCACCAGAGAGGGCGTCAGAGCCTCCAGAGAGGGTGTCAGAGCCTCCAGAAGAGGGCGTCAGAGCCTCCAGAACTGGAGTTTTGGGTGGTTGTTAGGTACCATGTGGGTGCTGGGACCTGAACCTGGGTCCTGTTCAGTCAGCACTAACCATTGAACCGTCTCTTCAGCCTGGGGGAAAAAATTCTAGTTTGATCACTTAGTGAGAATTTCAAACATTGTTAGTTATACAAAAAGTTAGTAGAAGCCTAGTGTGGTGGTGCACACCTTTAATCCCAGCACTTTGGAGGCAGAAACGGGGATCTTTGTGAGATTGAGGCCAGCCTGGTCTACATAGTAAGTTCCAGACCATCTGGGTCTACAGGGAGACCCTGTCTTTAAAACAAAACAGAATTAGAGCAGAGTGTTCAAAACTTGTTTTTTTCTTGTACCTAGAGTCTACCTCCTGTTCGAAATGGGAATTGTAGGAAAAAGAAGAAAGGCAAAGCTAAAGATTCTTCAAAAAAAACAAAAGAGGAAAACACAAAAAACAGGATAAAATCTTTTGATTATGATGCCTGGGCAAAGCTTGATGTGGTAAGTTAATCTGGTTACGCGTACTTACTAGTCGTTAGTTAAAAATTTCTTGGAGTTAGTTACTAGTCATGAATTAAATGAAAAATAATAGAGTCCTTATGGCCTGTGTCGTGTGTGTGTGTGTGTGTGTGTGTGTGTGTGTGTCTGTCTGTCTGTCTGTCTCTCTGATCCCTGTCATCCGTCCCATGTGTGTCCTGTTTCCCGTGCGTCCGTCCCCCCGGCATTTCTCCTCTCCTCCTTTCCTTTTCCCCTCCTCTGGCCCTGGCCCTTTCTTCCCCTCTTCCTCCTCTTTCTTCCCCTCTTCCTCCTCTCTTTCTTCCCCTCTTCCTCCTCTCTTTCTTCCCCTCTTCCTCCTCTCTTTCTTCCCCTCTTCCTCCTCTCTTTCTTCCCCTCTTCCTCCTCTCTTTCTTCCCCTCTTCCTCTCTTTCTTCTCCTCTTCCTCTCTTTCTTCCCCTCTTCCTCTTCCTCTCTTCCCCTCTTCCTCTTCCCCTCTTCCTCTCTTTCTTGGTGGGGAGGACACATACATTTCCAGGCTGGCTTTGGACTTGTGATCCTCTTGCCTGAGGCTCATGTTGGCATCATAGGTGAATGCCACGTTGGCTAACTGTAAGCTGATCTAATTCCAGGAAGGGAGGTTTTACACTTAAGATCTGACACAGTCATTGTGTTTCCCGTCTCCTGTACATGGTTCATATTGTGGTTAGAGAATTACTACCCATGCTCTGCCTTAGGCCTTCCCAAGAGCTCTAGGATGCTACTGGCGGGTAGTCGGTGAAAGCGAGCCTATTGGTCCACCTAATTCTGGACTCAGACTTTTTTGTTTTCTATTGTAGGAGACAGGGTCTCCCTGTATTTCCAGCTGGGCTGGGAGTTTGTTGTGTGGACCAGGCTGGCCTTGATCTCATAGAGATCTGCAATAATTTTTCTTTTAATTTTATGTTTCTTATTTTGTTTCTACTTCTCAGTTTAACAATTTTACTGAAGTATAATGTACATAAAGTTCCCAGATCTTAAGTGTGTAACCTCCTGGATTTTTATTCCTGCCTACACACATGAAGTCATATCCTGATCAGTTTTAGAGCATTCAGCATCCTGGAACCATCCCAGTCACTTGATAGATAACCTCTCAGAAGTAGCAACTATTCTGACTTCTAATACTGTGGATTAGCTTTGTGTTTTAGAATTTTATATAGATATATTGTACAGTAGGTATTCTTTTGTTTGGTTTCTTTTGATTGCATTACCTGATATTGGTCCATACCAACACAGCGTAGCAGTTTTTTGTTCTGTTTCATTCTGAGTTTACTTTTGTTGGGTGGATATATCACAGTTTATGTGTCCACTCTCCTGTGGATACACATGTGAGTTTCCAGTTTGCTGCCATTATGAGTAAGCCTGCTGTGAGGGTTCTCACGCCATCCTACAGTCATAAGTACCCAGGAGGGGATTTGTGGATCATGGTTTATTCGCCATTTGCATTTAGATGATACCATTGAACTGTTTTTCAATAAATTGTGTGTGTTTTAATTAGCCTTGAATTCAACCATTGAACTGTTTCCTAATAAATTTGCGTGAGTGTGTGTGTGTGTGTGTGTGTGTGTGTGTGTATATGTATGTGTTTTAATTAGCCTTGAACTAATAGACATCCACTTGCCTCTACCTTGACTACTGGTTGAGGTATGCACCACTATACTTGACCTTTCTTTGTATGTTTGTTGGTGAAACCAAAGCCAGTTGAATTAAGAGAGCTGGCACTTTTTTTATGTGTGTGTGTGTGTGTGGGACAGTCTTGCGATGTAGCTCTGCCTGGTCTGGAACTCATTACACAAAAAGAAAAGAAAAAAATTCCTCTCTTTGCTCTTGGGTGCCAGTTATATCAGTGTATAAATTTTGCAAACTTCTATCAAGCCATAATACCTCGCTGATATTTGTGATTGATAGATTCTACTGACCTAAGTCAATGTCAGGAGTGTGTGTGTGTATGGTAGCGCCCACATGCCGTGGCCTGACTGGAGGTCAGGAGACACTCTGGAGTTGTTGCTCCTTCTGTGTGGGTCGTGGTCAGAGCTGGCAGCAGGCACCTTCCCTTCTGAGCACCTCACCATCTTCCAAAGTCAGATTTTTTTTTTTTTGGCCTTTTTGAGATATGGTCTCCTCATAGCCCCATTTGGCCAGGAACTCTATATGTAGACCAGGCTAGCCTTGAACGAACACAGGTCTGCCTGCCTCTGCCTCCCAGTCACTGGGATTAAAGGCATGCACCACTGTACCTGGCCCCAAATCAGATTTCAAGTGGTTTAGATATTGGGTTTATAGAGAGACCTTTTCCTCTGGTTGTAGCCTTAACAGTGGGTTATATTTCTCTATGGGTTTTTAGATTTAACTGTTTGAGCTATATTGAATTCAATTGATTTTCCTAATTCCCATGTAATCATGAGCACTGTTTTTACTTATGATTTCAGGACAGTATCCTTGATGAACTTGACAAAGAAGATAGCCCCCATGACTCAGTGTCTCAAGAATCGGAGTCAGAAGAAGATGGCGTTCGTGTAGATTCCCAAAAGGCTCTTGTTCTAAAAGAAAAGGTACTTTTATGTTAGTTTGAGGTTCCTTCAGGAAGGCAGACAGAAAATCATGTAAATTCTAAAATTTTTCAGCATAGGTTTGGGGATTTTCAGGCTAAGTTGTTATTTGTCATTCTCTTTAGGGAGGCAGTGTACATAGTAGTCAGGGGCATATACTTCAGAGCCAGATTAGTTAACCTGGTTCTCATCTGTGATGAGTTCTATAAACTGCTTGTAACTTATTTTCTTAGCTATAAAATGAGAATGATAGTATTGCTAAATGTCAGTGGTTGATATATTAAGCAAATTCTATTTAAAGTGCTTGGACAATACCTGGAATTATTCATGATTTTAGTAGTAGACGAAAGTGACTGGTGAGGAGTATGTGATTGTTGGTGTGAATATTAAGCTCCTTATCACAGCCCATCTTGGCATGCTTTTTGGAATGTTCAGTATCTCTCTGAGAGAGGCAGGCTTCATTTCCTTTTGTGGGGAGAAGGACTTAACAAAGATATTTTATTTATTTTTATTTTTTATTTTTTATTTTTTTAAATATTTTTATTTCAGTATGTGTATGAATGTACTGTCTGCATGCAGGTGTGTGCAACTGTGTCGTGCAATGCTGCGGAGGTCAGAAGAGGGTGTTGAAGTCCCCTGGAACTGGAGTTCTCCTGGAATTGGAGTTTCAGACGGTTCTTGGCCGCCATGTGGGTGTTGGGGATTGAACCGGGTCCTCTGTAAGAGCGGTTGGCACTCTTAACTGCTAGGCCATCTCTCTAGCCCCAACAAAGAAATTTTAATAAAGGCCTAATTAAGCATGAGCGTAAGAGTGAGAGGTGACCTCATAAGGAAAGATATACCCCAGAACATGGATATGGGCTTCTCAAAGGAGAGTCATGCTTAATTTTTTTCTCTAAACAATAGTCACAGGATTTTGGTGGGTTTTAAAGTTACTATCTTTGAGTGGTTGCTAAGAAACCTAAATGAGATGACAGGGGGCTTCTAGAAGCCCACCTGACAGGGTGATGACTGGTAAGATAGAAGTTTGGATCACATGGGTGCAGGAGGGTAGGGTATCTCTGGTGTGAACAGAGGTAATAGTCTTGAGAGTCCCAGGAATTTCTAGGAGAAAGACTGAGACCCTACCCAAATATATTCAGGCCTTAAGTATGGACTCTTGCTTTTTTCTCATAAAAGAATATTGTTATTATTATTTGTTTTTGGTATTTTTGAGACAGGGTCTCCCTTTTAGTCCTAGCTGGCCTGGAGCTTGCTTTGTAGACCAGGCTGGCCTTGAACTCACAGAGATTCACTTGCCTCTGCCTCCCGAGTGCTGGGATTAAAGGTGTGTGCCACCACGCCTGGCTAAAAGAATATTATTTTTATGTTGGCAGCTGTTGTAGTTTGCTTCTCCATGCTGTGATAAAACACTGACTAAAACCAATTTGGGGAGGAAGAGGTTTATTGTTTACTGGTTATAGTGCATCACTGAGGGAAACGAAGGCAGGAGCCAAGTAGAGACCATGGAAGAATGCTGCTCTGACTTCATCTCCTGGCTAGCTTAGTTACCCTCCTTACGCAGCCCAGGCCCATGAGTACAGGGATGGCACTGCCCACAGTAGGCTGGACCCTCCTTCAACAGTTAGCAGTTAAGAAAATGTCACCACAGACATGTCCACAGACCAGTCTGATGGAGGCAGATATTCAGTTGAGGTTCCCTCTAGGTTTGTGTCAAGATACTATGACCCAAGCTTTCACAGCAGATGTTACTGTATTGGAACTTTTGCTTCTCAGCTAGTGAGAGACTTTAGTTAGACTTTGGGGTGAGGGGTTCCTTTCCCCTTTCATGTCTCCATAATTTTCCCTTTCTTTTTAGTCTACCTCAGTTTGCCCCATAGGACTTGTAACCCCTTGATCTTAAGGGTCTTATGCTGAACATAGACATAGACCCTACCTGTCCAGAGATGAGAAGTTTCAACCTGTCTGTTATAAGTGGGACATGAGAGGGTCTGAGTTTGTAGATTGGCAGCTTGTCATTCGAAGGGAGACTGGAAGGGAAGATACCACTGGATGGACATCAAACTGTAGATGAGCAATAGAGCTTGAACTGTGGGGATGAAGAGGAAGAAGTAAACTGTTATGAGTAAGAGTAGGACCTGGACTAGCAGGGCCTCCTACCACGAGTTGCCTGATAACTGTTATGTTAATACAGTATGAAAACTTAATGGCAGAATGTAACAGATTTATTTGGGATATGCAGACCTTTTTAAATTTTATTTATTTATTTATTTATTTATTTATTTATTTATTTATTTATTTATTTAGAGTTTTTTTGAGTCAGGGTTTCCCTGTAGCCTCAGCTGGCTTGTGTAAACCAGGGTGGCCTTGAACTCACAGAGGATCCACCTGCCTCTGCTTCCCAAGTGCTGGGATTAAAGGCATGCAATACCAGGTTCAGTGCAGACCTTCTTTTTTAGAAACATATATTATTGGGGCTGGAGAGATGGCCTAGTGGTTAAGAGTGCCGACCGCTCTTACAGAGGACCCGGGTTCGATCCCCAGCACCCACATGGCGGCCGAGAACCGTCTGAAACTCCAATTCTAGGTGAACTCCAATTCCAGGGGAATCCGACACCCTCTTCTGACCTCCGCGGCATTGCACGACACGGGTGCACAAACTTGCATGCAGACAGTACATTCACACACATACAGAAATAAATAAAATTAAAAAAAAAAAACAACAACCATCAATGACCGGGCGTGGTGGCACACGCCTTTAATCCTAGCACTTGGGAGGCAGAGGCAGGCGGATCTTTGTGAGTTCAAGGCCAGCCTGGTCTACAGAGTGAGTTCCAGGACAGCTGGGGCTACATGAAGACCCTGNCTAGCCCCAACAAAGAAATTTTAATAAAGGCCTAATTAAGCATGAGCGTAAGAGTGAGAGGTGACCTCATAAGGAAAGATATACCCCAGAACATGGATATGGGCTTCTCAAAGGAGAGTCATGCTTAATTTTTTTCTCTAAACAATAGTCACAGGATTTTGGTGGGTTTTAAAGTTACTATCTTTGAGTGGTTGCTAAGAAACCTAAATGAGATGACAGGGGGCTTCTAGAAGCCCACCTGACAGGGTGATGACTGGTAAGATAGAAGTTTGGATCACATGGGTGCAGGAGGGTAGGGTATCTCTGGTGTGAACAGAGGTAATAGTCTTGAGAGTCCCAGGAATTTCTAGGAGAAAGACTGAGACCCTACCCAAATATATTCAGGCCTTAAGTATGGACTCTTGCTTTTTTCTCATAAAAGAATATTGTTATTATTATTTGTTTTTGGTATTTTTTGAGACAGGGTCTCCCTTTTAGTCCTAGCTGGCCTGGAGCTTGCTTTGTAGACCAGGATGGGCCTTGAAACTCACAGAGATTCACTTGCTCTGCCTCCGATGCTGAAACTGGGATTAAAGGTGTGTGCCACACCACGCCTGGCTAAAAGAATATTATTTTATGTTTGGAGCTGTTTATTTGCTTCTCATTGCTGTGATATTTAAAACACTGACTAAAACAACTTTGGGGAGGAAGAGGTTTATTGTTTACTGGTTATAGTGCATCACTGAGGGAAACGAAGGCAGGAGCCAAGTAGAGACCATGAAGAATGCTGCTCTGACTTCATCTCCTGGCTAGCTTAGTTACCCTCCTTACGCAGCCCAGGCCCATGAGTACAGGATGGCCACCCACAGTAGGCTGGACCCTCCTATCAACAGTTACAGTTAAGAAAATGTCCTCACAGACAGTCACAGACCAGTCTGATGGAGGCAGATATTCAGTTGAGGTTCCCTCTAGGTTTGTGTCAAGATACTATGACCCAAAGCTTTCACAGCAGGATGTTACTTCGTATTGGAACTTTTGCTCTCTCAGCTAGTGAGAGACTTTAGTTAGACATTTGGGGTGAGGGTTCCTTTCCCCTTTCATGTCTCCATAAATTTTCCCTTTCTTTTTTAGTCTACCTCAGTTTGCCCCATAGGACTTGTAACCCCTTGATCTTAAGGGTCTTATGCTGAACATAGACATAGACCCTACCTGTCCAGAGATGAGAAGTTTCAACCTGTCTGTTATAAGTGGGACATGAGAGGGTCTGAGTTTGTAGATTGGCAGCTTGTCATTCGAAGGGAGACTGGAAGGGAAGATACCACTGGATGGACATCAAACTGTAGATGAGCAATAGAGCTTGAACTGTGGGGATGAAGAGGAAGAAGTAAACTGTTATGAGTAAGAGTAGGACCTGGACTAGCAGGGCCTCCTACCACGATTTGCCTGATAACTGTTATGTTAATACAGTATGAAAACTTAATGGCAGAATGTAACAGATTTTATTTGGGATATTGCCAGACCTCTTTTAAATTTATTATTTATTTATTTATTTATTTATTTATTTATTTATTTATTTATTTAGAGTTTTTTTGATGAGTCAGGGTTTCCCTGTAGCCTCAGCTGGCTTGTGTAAACCAGGGTGGCCTTGAACTCACAGAGGATCCACCTGCCTCTGCTTCCCAAGTGCTGGGATTAAAGGCATGCAATACCAGGTTCAGTGCAGACCTTCTTTTTTAGAAACATATATTATTGGGGCTGGAGAGATGGTTGGCAGTGGTTAAGAAGTGCCTCTTACAGAGGACCCCGGTGTTCGATCTCCCACAGCACCCACATGGCGCCGAGAAACCGTCTGAAAACTCCAATTCTAGGTGGACTCCATTCCAGGGGAATCCGACACCCTCTTCTGACCTCCGCGGCATTGCAGCGACACGGGTGCACAAACTTGCATGCAGACAGTACATTCACACACATACAGAAATAAATAAAATTAAAAAAAAAACAACAACCACATGACCGGGCGTGGTGGCACACGCCTCTTTAATCCTAGCACTTAGGGAGGCAGAGGCAGGCGGATCTTTGTGAGTTCAAGGCCAGCCTGGTCTACAAGTGAGTTCCAGGACAGCTGGGGCTACATGAAGACCCTGTCTCGAAAAGACCAAAAAAAAAAAAAAAAAAAACATTATTATTATTATTATTATTTTGTCTTTTCGAGACAGGGTCTCCCTAGAGCCCCAGGTGTCCTGGAACTCATTCTGTAGACCAGGCTGGCCTTGAACTCACAAAGATCTGCCTGCCTCTGCCTCTGCCTCTGCCTCCCAAGTGCTAGGATCAAAGGTGTGCGCCACCACACCTGACCCACCATGCCTGACCATATTATTTTCATTTTATGTGTATGAATGTTTTGCCGGCATGTCTATAAGTGCACCCTTTCCTGCAATGCCTGTGATGGCCAGAGAAGGGTGTTGGATTCCCTGGAAATGGAGTTATAGATTTTTGTTAGCTGCCATGTAAATGCTGGAAATAGAACCTGAGGATACCTGTTGGGTGTTTAAAATCATTACAGGTGTTCAAAAATCAACCTTCTGGTGGTGGTGGTAGTGGTGGTGGTGGGGATAAGGTCAGTTGAGGCTTCTTGGGGGGTGTTCATAGGGATGTTGCGGGGGGCCTCTTGGCTCTTTGATCGTATTTTACCAGTTATGTTATCTATTGGGATGAGTCAAGGTCTCGTTGATTGCATGGCTTCCCTTAGAAGAATCAAGGACATTTTTTGGTGTTTCCTTTATTGTATGTAAACTGGTTAACTAATGTCCAACCTCTGCGGGCTCCATGTCCTCTCTAATTGAGAGGACAGGTGACTAAATGAAAGTATAGGTCCCTGTTAGAGGTGTCCTGCTGCTTTCTGGTTTCCTAGCTGCTCTAGGACTGGGGGCCGGAATATTGACTGTTCTTACAGCCCCTGTGTCCTCAGGGCTGTGAAACCAGGCATGATGCGTTTCAGAAAACTGGAGTTTCTCAGATTAAGTTAATTGTAGTGTTTATTTCATTTCTCTGAGTGGGCATTGTCAGTGACAGTATAATGCTGACTATTTCTCTCACTTTTTTGGCAGAGCTCTTGGATTATACCCATTTTGTTGAATTCTCTTTTCTTTCAGGGCAATAAATATTTCAAACAAGGAAAGTATGATGAAGCCATTGAGTGCTACACAAGAGGCATGGACGCTGATCCGTACAATCCCGTGCTGCCAACAAACAGAGCTTCAGCTTACTTTAGATTGAAAAAGTGAGGACTTGTACATGAATGGTTTGTGTGTATGGGGAGATTGGCTTGAGAAAAAATTCCTTGTGATTTATTTTTATTTTATGTGTTGTATGAGTGTCTTGCCTGCACGTATTTAAGTGCACCTGTGCATCCAGTGCCTTCAGAGACCATAATCCTTAGAGGATTGTTGTTAATTGCCGTGTGGGTGTTGGGAACTGAACACAGGGCCTCTGCAAGAGCAGCTAGGGCTCTTTAACTGCTGAGCCATTGCTCTATCCTGGAGATTGGTTTTTTTTTTTTAAATTTTTATTTTTTTATTTTTATTTATTTCCGTATGTGTATGAATGTACTGTCTGCATGCAAGTCTGTGCACCCGTGTCGTGCAATGCCGCGGAGGTCAGAAGAGGGTGTCAGATTCCCCTGGAACTGGAGTTCTCCTGGAATTGGAGTTTCGGACGGCTCTCGGCCGCCATGTGGGTGCTGGGGATCGAACCCAGGTCCTCTGTAAGAGTGGTCGGCGCTCCTAACCACTAGGCCATCTCTCCAGCCCCGAGATTGGTTTTTAAGACTTGTGATAAGCTCCAGAAGTGATTGTGAACATACTGTTTCTTTTGCTCTGTAAATTCTTATAGCTTATTCCCCTTTATTGAGTAATTTATTTAATCCATTAAACATTTGGATCTCACACTATGCTCTCAGAGTAGGGTATTCCTTCTGTATAAGTTAAAAATGATGCACTTTTCCTAATTGATTAAAAATAAAATGAGTTTGGCCGGGCATGGTTCCACATGCCTTTAATCCCAGCACTTGGGAGGCAGAGGCAGGCAGATCTCTGTGAGTTTAAGGCCAGCCTGGTCTACATAGTGAGTTCCAGGTTAGGTGGGGCGATAGGGAGACCCTTTCTCAAAAATCAAAAACAAACAAAAAAAAGTTTGGAAAATTTTTATCAAATTTCTTTCTTTCCTATTTATTTATATATTTATTTACTTATTCATTTATTTATTTTTTGGTCCCCTGAGTGCTGGGTTAAAGGCATGTGTCACCATGCTTGGCCCTTTCATTATTTGTAAAACTATGTATGCTCCTTTTATTTTATTTATTTGTTTGTTCATTTATTTATTTTTTATGTGTATGAGTGTACTGTCTGCATGTAGGTTTGTGCACCTGTGTCATGGAGTGGCGCAGAGGTCAGAAGAGGGCGTCGGATTCCCCTGGAACTGGAGTTAAAGATGGTTCTTAGCCGCCATGTGGGTGCTGGGAATCGAACCTGGGTCCTCTGTAAGAGCATTCGGCACTCTTAACCACTGAGCCATCTCTCCAGCCCTGTATGCACCTTTTAGGCTACAGAACTTTCATTGTGGTAAACTTAGATTCTAGTATTTGCTTATCTTCACATCATACTGATTCTTAGTACATATTTTATGTTGGAAAACATTGCATGCAGGTAGCTGACCTACTGTGAGAATTTTACTGTTTTTAAAAAAATTCTTATTTGTGTAAAAGTGCTTTGCCTGCTTGTATGTAAGTGGACCCCATGCATGCAGAGCCCCAAGAGGCCAGAAGAGGACATTGGATCCCCTGGAACTGGAATTACAGATGGTTGTTAGCTGCCTTATGGGTGCTGGGAATTGCAGCTGTGTCCTCTGCAAGAGCAGCAAGTACTTTTTACTGCTGAGCCATCTCTCCAGCCCCCATAGAAGGGAACCTTAAACAATGGTTTCTAGTTACTAACAGTGTATCAGTGTTGATTCCTTAGTTACAACAAATGTACCACACACAGCAAGGTGTGGAAGGTTTTTTTTTTTATCATTTTTTGATTTATTTGAATTTTTGTTTATAGTTTTATATTGTTAGGAGGATGATGGCGTTTTTTGCATTTCTGGAATCAAATCTAGGACCTAGTGCATGTTAGGCAAGCTCTCTACCACTGTTATCATGAATTTTTTTTTTTTTTTTTTTTTTTNGAGACAGGGTCTCCCTATAGCCCCAGGTGTCCGGAACTCATTCTGTAGACCAGGCTGGCCTTGAAGTCACAGAGATCTTCCTGCCTCTGCTTCCCGAGTGCAAGTATTAAAGGTGTGCACCACCATGCCCGGTGAAAATTATTATTTTTTTTTTTGGTCTTTTCGAGACAGGGTCTCTCTGTAGCCCCAGCTGTCCTGGAACTCACTCTGTAGACCAGGCTGGCCTTGAACTCACAAAGATCCGCCTGCCTTTGCCTCCCAAGTGCTAGGATTAAAGGCATGCGCCACCACGCCCAGCTAATTTTTAAAAAGACAAATACTACAAGCCAGGTATGGCAGTGCACGCCTTTAATCCTAGCACTCCGGAGGCAAAGGCAGGTGGATGTTTGTGAGTTTAAGGCCAGCCTGGTCTACACAGTGAGTTCCAGGACAGCTGGGGCTACTGTCTCGAAAAGACCAAAAAACCCCCCCAAAACATTTTATTACTTTAATTTTATGTGTTTGGGTATTATTTGCATATGTGTAAATGCACCCATGTCATACAATGCCCCACAGAAGCCAGAAGAGGGGGTTGGATCCCCTGGAACTGGAGTTACGGACAGTTGTCAGCTGCCATGTGAGTGCTGGGAAGTGAACCCTGGTCCTTTGGAAGAGCAGCCAATGTTCTTAACTGCTGAGCTATTTCTCCAGCCCAACATTCTTACTGTCTTGATTATTTGGAAATAGAAATTATATGGCTGTCAGTGTTTCTGTGTTTAAAAGGCATATTTTAGGTCTTCGAAATATCTTTTTTTTATAAAGGATATTTTATTTTATTTTTAATGTGTATGAGTGCACTGTTTGCATGAGGTTGGTGCACCCATGTTGTGCAATTCCTCAGAGGTCAGAAGAGGGCATCAGATTCCCCTGGAACTGGAGTTAGAGATGGTTTTTAGCCGCCAGGTGGGTGTTGGGAATTGAACCCGCGTCCTCTGCAAGAACAGTCGGTGCTCTTAACCACTGAGCCTTCTCTCCAGCCCCTTGAAATATTTTAATATCATAAGTTAAAGATTTATTTACATTTATAATACTTGATATCTATAATACATGTATCACATTTGTAAGTTATGAAGAATAATTTGAAATAAAAGCACTTCCCCCTGGACCTGGTGGCGCAGGTCTATTCTCCTGAGTTCTTGGCTGACAGTGGCAGGAAGTGCCTAAAACAAAGACTGCCCCGTTAATTAACGGCGAGCCTGGGCAGCTTGGTGAAGCCTGTCTCAGTAGAAAGTAAAAAGAGGGCAGGAATATATCTCATTAGTGCCAGGAACATTTTTGTGCAATGCTAGGTAATAAAGTTTGCAAATGTTTGGCCTGATGGAGTAATAACTAATTAACCAGCATGCTATGGAGTTGAGGATGGCCTTGAACCTCTGAGCCTCTTGTCTCCAACTTACTTTATAGGCATGTCCCCATCAGGCCCAGTTTGTGTGGTATTGGGAATTGAACCCAGGGCTTTGTGCATGCTAAGCAAATACTCTTGCTAAGCATACTCCAGCCCTTCTGTTGTGTCTTAATTTCCTCCCTCCTCCTCTCTCTACCTTTTAAGGAACTAAACATAGGGCCTCATGCATGCTAGGTAAGCACTCCTCTGTTATGCCCCCAGTCTTTCTTCTTCTTCTTCTTCTTGTTTGTTTGTTTGTTTGTTTGTTTTGCAACAGGGTCTCACTGTGTCCTCTGGCTGGCCTTGACCTCACAGAGATCCACTTTCTTCTCCATCTAGAACAGGGATTAAAGTTGTACTCCCCCATGCTGCTCACCCTGTGTATTTCTTAAACTGTTAAACTGTGGTGGACATTTTTTCATATATTTATTCACTTTTTTCCCCTGTGAAATGCCTATTTTATATTTTGACCATTTTCTGTTAGACTTCTATTGATTTTTAAAAGTGAAACTAACTTTATTATGGAAACTAATTCATTGACTATCTTCTGCCATTTGAGGCTTGGTTTCTCTCCCCCCCCCTTTTTTTTTTTAATATTTTGACCATTTTCTGTTAGACTTCTATTGATTTTTAAAAGTGAAACTAACTTTATTATGGAAACTAATTCATTGACTATCTTCTGCCATTTGAGGCTTGGTTTCTCTCCCCCCCCCTTTTTTTTTTTAATATTTTGACCATTTTCTGTTAGACTTCTATTGATTTTTAAAAGTGAAACTAACTTTATTATGGAAACTAATTCATTGACTATCTTCTGCCATTTGAGGCTTGGTTCCCCCCCCCCTTTTTTTTTTTT